>CM076576.1:570326042-570665264 GCA_034641835.2 Pinus albicaulis
TGCATTGGAAAGTTTTTGCTGACCAATATTGAGGTGCCGCCCAGGTTCGAAACTCAGTTAACCTACCTCATGAAAGGGAAAGTGGCTCAGTGCTAGAGAAATCCAATCAGCCATGGACTTTAATGTTTTATAAATGTTTCAAGTAATAGAGAATAGTTAATTATACAGTGATATGTGGTTTAATGGTAAGTTTCATTGGGTGAAACTAACGAGACCGTGGTTCAAATCCCATTGAGAATATGGCCTCACTGGGTGAAACTAACGAGACCGCGGTTCAAATCCCATTGAGTATATGGCCTACTATGATCTCGCCTCAAGGAGTAGACTCCCCATTTCCTAGTCTCCGCTCTTGCTAAATCATAAGATCTGGTATATCTAGCTTATATCTGGCTTACACGTTGCTAGATATACTCTTGGTGTTATAAGGCTCTTGCTAAATCATAAGGTCTGGTATATCTGGCTTATATCTGGCTTAGAGGTTGCTGGATATACTCTTGGTGTTATAAGGCAGCCACAAAGGTTGATCCTGAACCTCCCCCAGATTAGTCCAAGGAAGAAAGTTTTTGTTGAGCAATATTGAGGCCCCACCTAGGTTTGAAACTCAGTTAACACACCTAGCGTGTATGTGGGCAGTTGCATAATGCATTAGGTTCAGGAGTATAGGGTCAGTCCCTCAGACATGACCCTGGGCCTCCTCAGAGACAGGCAGTAAGTTTAGGAATTCTCCTAATACCCAAAAAATAAAAAATAAAAAATAAAGGAAAAAGAAAGAAATTCTCCTAATACTGAAAAAAAAAGGAAAAAGAAAGAAATAGAAAGAAAAATGACAGTAGTTAATTATTGATTCTCGTGATAAAAAAAAGAAACGAAAAGAAAACAGACAATAGTGAATTAGTAGTTTCCAACTTTTCACTAGCATGTCCTAACATTTTTTGATGTATATGCAGAAAGACTTTGACTTCAGGATGACTCAGGGTTGCTTTGTCAAAGTTTACTTGCATGCCAAAAACTGTTCTGATGTCAACTGACATGGATAAAACATGATCATAAAGAGATAAAATATGATAAAACTTCAACAAAAAGCATGGATGAAGTTCACACTCGACAACAAGACTGACGTGGGAAGAAACATCTAAAGAAAACTTTTTAAGGTTCCATATTTCCACTCCTTAATGATAGGTTTAATAAAATAATCAGTTCTTAATGAAGGTGCTACCTCCCCGTTAAGTTATAATCTTTTGTTCCCACATTTTAAGAGTAAAAGATAGCATCTCAAGGCACTGGGGCTGTTATAAGTGAAATTGTAAGTAGATAGATTGTGATGTTCGGAATTTGTAAGTGACTGGTGTGGACTTCTTAAGCCATGGGTGGTTATTAAGCATGGAGTTAAGCTTGAACCCTGGGGTGTTCTAGTTCATAATTAAGATAAAATCTATTCAATGGTCAAAAATTGAAAATTCAGAAGTTGCGTGAAGAGAAACACAAAAGAAGCACCTGGTAAATAGTCTTGGAGAAGAAAGTGTACCCGCAAAACAATGAGCATCGACTCATGCTCAATTTCCAAAGGCCAAAATTATAACCAGTATGTATGGTAGAAGATGGGAGAAAAACAATGAATTTTTCCACTAAATATAGTTTCAAATTAATCACTGGCATGGTGCTAAATTTGTTAGAGGTAACAGATAGAAGATTGAAGTTTAAAAGACAATACACTCTGATGAATTAGGGATTACCGTGGCATTAGAGGGCACATGCCAAATTACATTGTCATCTCCAAATGCACCCCTACGTAGTGTCCATCTGACACTTTGTGACTTGAACCTTTAAAATGCTTGCTCAACCACTTCATCATTCAAGATTTATTGTGAGAGTATGATGGTACAATGTGACCTGCATGTCCCAAATAACATGAGCCAACAATGAAAACCATAATTAAATTATTAATGCCTTACTAATTTAATCCTTGAAAAGACGAAAAACATGAATCCAAGAAAGAAAATGATAAGGTTCTCATTAACCAGCTATAATATTTATAGATATGGCAGAATTGTTGATTGGTTGTTTCAGAATTTAAAGCATTTTACTTATTCTCTCAAACATATGAAAAGACACTAAAATTACCAAGGTCATATTTCAACAAAAATCTTGCACAAAATCAGATTGCAACTATGAAGATATTGTTCCAAATTTTAAAAATTATAGTAATAAAATCTATCTTCGACATGAATTAACATTTTATATCATATTAGAAAAATTTTGAGTCAGGGAACAAGTACAAGGTTCAGAGTTAAAATATTAAGGAGATATCATATACAACTTTCTGAGTTGAGGTTATCACTAGAGAACATAGTCTTGAGTCTTAAACCAATACTTAATTAGGGACTTATGGAAATAAATGGGTACAAAATGTGAATTCATCCCTCATGAGTCATGGCACACACACAACTCCTAAGGCTTTACAACAACTGCAGCTACACCCATCACACTACCTTTTTAGGCTGAATTGTCCACACCTGAGGATTTGCAAGTTGCAACCACTGCAGATGCACCCATCACATCACCTTTTTAGGTTGAATTGTCCATATGTCCTAACCCACAGAAGATGTAGTTGAATAGTCTGTTATGCTGAATTCCACAGCTTTTGCCCACAACTGACCATAAGTCCTTGCATGTGATGAGTGCACCAGACATGTATCATGGGAGCCACAAAACCTGCAAACAAAATTATCCATAAGTCCAAAATGGGGAGGATGTAACTGGCAATAACAAAGCTGAGAAAAATTATCCCTTGCAATGAAATTCCAGATGTGACTCCTCACGAACAAAGAGCCATTCTTATCAAAATATTCTAAGAGAAACATGTTTTAAAGCTAAATGTATACAATTCATTAACCGCCCTGCCATCCTACCATGTCATATCCCTTGAGCACCCCCCAACACAGTGACTCCCTTGGTAGAAAAGGCCAAATAACTAAATAAGTTTGCTCAAAAATGTAAAAACAACATCCAGATATGGGAAGAATACACCAATTCCCAACATGCTTGGGACTACCAGTTAGTAGCAAGGAGTTTCACACCTTTGGTCAAGATTCCATTCTCACAGGCTTCACCCATGGGAGATAGGAAGGGATTGAACTTATGGCATTGGGAGGTGATGAACCATGTGCATATATTGCAAACCCAAGCCTACCCTCATTCTCCTTGAGGCAAACACTACCGACCAAGTTCCATTCACATAGCTTTTACCTAGCACGTGGAGGTAGTCATTGAACTTACACCATCAGGAAGTGATTAAAGTCATGTACATGTTATGGACCCAGGGCCACCCCGTGTTCTCCTTGAGGCCTGCCAAAATATGTTTTTCAAGTGGGTTGTGATCAAGTTGTAAATCAAATGTGTTATCATCATGGAGACTCAAGTGTAATCTCCCCTCAAGAACACGATGTCGTGATTTAATGTTGTCAATTTGTGTTATCGTCCGATATCTCATCAATAACTAAGCCTAGGCAGTTGGTCCTAGGCAATGTCCTGCATAATTTTGATGAAATAGATACAGCTTGGTCATGGCATTTAGGCCAAAAGTAGGCCCACTTCATTAACAAAGGCTTATTTACTAACCAGAATAAAAGGGGATGAATATGTCAAGGAATAAATGAATAGGATTAGGGATAATAACATACGAAGAAGGTTCAAATTTGACACATATTGCAAAGTATATTTGCTAGGCCTAAAATCATTCAATCCATGCATAGAATGGTATACCAAATAAATAATTGGAATAGAATGCACATCATACCATGTTTAAACCTAGGCAAGTGAAAAATCCTTCCTGTTCTTCTCTAATCAAGAGAGTCCACATCTTAAAGAGCTCCCCATTGATTTGTCAGATAATGTTATTCTAATGGGAGTGGATGTGAAGAAATTGCCTTGAAAAGCATTCCAATGAGAAGACATACACGTGGCACAACAAACCCTAGCATTTGGTCAAATGAGCACATTTCATGGGAGCATTTTGGCTAGGAGGATGACAAAAGGCATCACGCAGAAGCTCTCTCCATTGTAAAGGCATGGATGGATTAATGGGAAATTCCCATGAGCCTAGTTGAAGATTTACTGGAGAAAGAAAATTCAAGGATTTCTTTTGTAATATCTGGTTCATCATTGCATCCATATTGTTGTTTGTCTATTGATGTAAATTCATTAAAATTTTCCCACAAAATTAGGCTTCATATTAGGGAAAAGTCTGTCATTTGAAGAAGGGCTTTGGTTGAGGTGTTCCTATCAATTTCCCTTGCCGATTACTATTAAGTTAGACAAATTACTGCTGTCATTTCAGTTCATGGTAGGAAAAATTTGTAGTTTCTAGTACAATCACCCCTTTTGTTGCCATGAATGTGTACTAAGGAGAACCTTTGTAAGGGCCCTCTATGTAATTTCTGCAATCTGGAAAAAAAATTCATAGGTTGAGTTTTTGGCATGTTGTAACAGCACTATCGTGCCATCCACATTCACAATTTCAAACCCTCTGAAGGTTGCCACTTGACTCCATTTGCCCTAATTGGATAGGCACTAATCCTAGTGGGGATTACAAAAGGCATCACGCAGAAGCTCTCTCCATTGTAAAGGCATGGATGGATTAATGGGAAATTCCCCTGTGAGCCTAGTTGAAGATCTACTGGAGAAAGAAAGTTCAAGGATTTATTTTGTAATATCAGGTTCATCATTGCATCCATATTGTTGTTTGTCTATTGCTGGAAATTCATTAAAATTTTCCCACAAAATTAGGCTTCATATTAGGAAAAAGTCTGTCATTTGAAGAAGGGCTTTGGTTGAGGTGTTCCTATCAATTTCCCTTGCCGATTACTATTAAGTTAGACAAATTACTGCTGTCATTTCAATTCATGGTAGGACACATTTGCAATTTCTAGTACAATCACCCCTTTTGTTGCCATGAGTGTGTATTAAGGAGCACCTTTGTAAGGGATCTCTATGTAATTTCTGCAATCTGGAAAAAAAAAAATCATAGGTTGAGTTTTTGGCATGTTGTAACAGCACTATCGTGCCATCCACATTCACAATTTCAAACCCTCTGAAGGTTGCCGCTTGACTTCATTTGCCCTAAATGGATAGGCACTAATCCCCACTAATCCCAGTCTTACATCACAATCTATGTCTAAATCTATCTCATATTTTAATTAAGGAAACCCCCCTTGTTCTAGGCGATAGACAGCGGAACGCAAGAGAGGACAATATTGTGGTGGCAACAAACAAACCCTCTTAGTTCCCCTAAAGGTTGTACATGTGTTTTAAGGCTTTACCACTTAAAGTGCAGGTTTGTGAGGTAACAAGAATCATCAATGTATCTTAGCATTTTTATAAATGTCAATGTTGGGCATTGACTTAGTTAGAAACAAGAAAGTTGAAACAAGCAGTCTTTATGTTAGATAGAAAAATAGCTCAGGATAGTAACTGTGGATTCACCCCTTCAATCTTTTAAAATATTAGAGTTTGTGCTTTGTTTTTGGTTTACAGTTTCATCATTACCATAGATCCATTTTAACAATCTATGATACCAGTGCTTTAATGGTGTAAATTCAAAGAAAACAGATGACCACACTGCATGGATGTGATCTTTCAAATCATATGACATCATCTTGAAAAGCAGAGGCAAAATAAGGATGGGTATGAGAAATGTCTTCTTTGTAATAGAATGGGTGAGACAGAATGATGGCCCGCAAAAGTAAAAAACTTAAAAGAGTTGCAGGATGCTCTGCTTACACTCAAGGAGATACACATTTTCCTTGAGAGGGATCACTACAATGTGGTCCTTCAAGGGAAAATGACAGTTTGTAAGGAAATGGACTGCATTACAAGGGATGCCAGGGTGCATTCTCAACTATAGTGGATTTTTTGAAGGGGATGAAGGATCCAAATTCCAAAGTCTACTTTGACTACTTGAAAGGAAAAGTGACAGTTACAAGATTCTTCGTTTGCATCAGCAGGATGAATCTCTTGCAGAGGATCAAACAAAGGTCAAAGGCATGTTCCAATTGCATTTTCAAAATATTTTCTCTTAATGCTTTTACGGATCATGTGGTGGATGTCAGGAACGCTCATTGTAGAGCCATTCCATGCAAGATTTCTATCTATTGGTGTAGTGATTGAGTCAAATTGGATAGTGACTTCTCGAAAGAGAGGGGTTTTTTTAGCTCTTAGTTCTATGAAGAATATCAAGTCATCAGAAATGGATGGCTTTTGTTGTGATTTTTTCATCAGGAATGGATGGCCTTCATTCTGATTTCTACAAGGCCATGTTGAACACAATACAAGATTATTTCTATTGTTTGACAGTTGAAAATTTCTCTTCTAAAAGGCTATCTAAATCTCTCAATCAAGGCCTTAGTAAATGCATTGCCAAGAATGTAGCTAGGGGCACTATTGGAGGTTGGAGCCTCATTGCTTTCCTTGGTGTCTCATACAAGATCATGGCTAGCTAAAGCAATGGCTCTCAATTGCATGGAAGGTATTTCAACAAGAGCAGACAGGTTTTGTACAGGGTCCAATTATTCTAGACACGTAATCTAGACTCGAGAGGCCTTGGAATGGGCTTGAGACAGTGGCTACCAGCCTTGTTTTCTGCAGATTGAAGCTTCATCACAGACATGTTAGTTTTGCTTGTAATACCATCTGACCCCGCACTATTCGTTCCAAACCGTATTTCCCTTTGGCCTTGCTGTTACTTGCTTTATCTACAATGTATGGTCCTTTAGACCTTACATGAATGACATTAATTCCACCAAATAGGTTGTGAGCACTTCCCAATATTTCCTGCACAGATTTTAGATTGGCCATTTAAACATTAAACCTGACATACGGTTCGTCATGGAGAAGATGATTAAAGGTTTGGAGGATACCTGATAAACACCTGCAAGGAACAATCCCATGTAGTACGGTTCTCCTTCACACAAATGGTGCACAGAGAGCACACTTTCAACCTTCCCACTAGGTCCAATAAAGTGTTCTATTTTTCCATCACTGTCACATGTCAAATCAGCCAAGGTTGCCTGTGTATTTGGCTTCTCATGCAACTGATGCAAAGGAATTATAGGGAAAACTTGATTTATGGCCCATGAATCAGGTATGGAACGGAAAATAGATAAGTTGATATGATATGTCGCTGCTAAGTATTTCTTAAGCTTATCTACTTCATCTGGTAACTCAGAGTCTACAAAATTTTAAGACACTAAATGAAATAGAATCATAGACATCTTCAACTTGTTCACTATGCTCAAGACTTAGGAAACCAAGCTTAAATAAGTTATGGGCTTCCTTTTTTAACCAATTTTCATCATTGTAAGCTTCCTGTACATTTTGTTGGCAGATAGTTTTTTTGATATCATATAAAGTTAATTCACCAGGATTGCAATCTTTCCGATGCTTTGTGTTTGTATGATATGGAACAACTGAACCTGCATGCAATTCACTTGAATGCAGATCCTCTTGAACAGCTGTACCTGAAGTTTGGACCATGATGTGTGGCCATGGTGAACACACTACTCTCTAATGCATCAACATTTCTCCTTGTTAGTAACTCATTATCCCCTGAAATTTTGCTAAATCAATCTATTTGTCAAGGGTGCCCCTTTGCCCCAGATTTGTATATTTGACAATGGATGCCTTGGCTCACCTATTTGAAGTTGCTGGCATTTAGGGGCAAGTGAAGGACATCTTACATCCCGATGGGTTAGACATGGTCAACAATCATTTTGCTAATGGATCCTTTATTTCTATGAGTGTTAAGCAGAGCTTGGTTGATGGTGCTCATACTTGTTTGCACATCTTTGGATCTACATTAGATATTGTGGTTAGTGACCACGAGAAAATTTTTTAGTTGTTAGATTTAGACTCTCAGCCTAATAGATTCCCACATCTCGGACTTGTGTTCAACCAAGGGTAATTGTGAGGTATCTAGGCATTGTATTTGAAATTTTGAAGTGGGGCTTTCATCAGTGGCTATCCAAGATTGGTGTACCGTGTCTTCAACAATTTTAGAGTAAGCATTGATTTTGGCATCATAAGGACCTATCATTAGATGGGAAGTTGACAAGGGGGTTGGACAGATCCTCTATGCCTCACACGTTTATTATGTATCTTGTTGGTTGCCTAGTAAGATTCAATTTCAGCATTTAGAGCGGATCATGCAATCATACCTGTGGTAAAAGTATGGTGGGAAGGACAATATTCCACAAGGATGGGGGGCTCATCATTTTCCCAATGTGTTGAAAAATAACATTGCGACATCGAGGCCATTTTGCAGGGATGCGGGGTGGATCTTTGGTCAGTCCTTGCAGTAGTATCAACCACAAAGGCTTTAACCTTTGTTGCTTTAGCAGAATCTATTAACTCCAACTCTCAATGCAAGATGGGGTGTCGGTTGATCTATATGACAGGTGAGCAAGAAAATTACACCATTTCTAATCTGTTTGGAAAGATAATCAAGACCAGTATTTAGTTCTCCTTCAATGTCGCGCTCACTAGTGTGCTGCCTTGTTTGGCAATTGTAGCTATCTGGTCCACTCTTCCTTCATTGGGATTTGGCAGTGATTGAGAGTCTCTACTCTGTTTTCCCTAGGAAGATTAAGTGTAAGTTAGCAAAAATTTAGTTATCTGTCTACTTTTTGTTCCATTTATCTGTTTACTTTTTGTTCCATGTGGTGTAATGAGGTACATGACTAGCTATTAACTGTGGATGAATTATTGATAAGAGATGCTCAATATTTATATTCGGTAACCTATACAGACTTCATTTCTGCTTTGCTAGTCATCATCAAAATGGAACCCCCAAAGGGAGGACAATTTAAGTCAAATTTTGATAAGGTTGCAAAAAGAGATCCCAGAAGAGCATTTAGTGGAAGGGTAATAACAAGCAGGAATGGGGAGATGATTGCAGTATATATGGAAAAAATAGGAATCAACATCAACAATCAAGCAGGAATGAGGGATCTTATAGCGGAGTTAAATTTTTCCTAGGCCTAGCCTGGAAAGAGTGGCAATGGAATGGAGTGGAATTCTCAGATTATAATCAATGTTGTGATGACAGAATGCATTTCTTCTCAAATTTGGAAGTTTGAACCCCCAATGTCAATGGATTAAAAAGAGGTTTCAGCAGAAAGGTTAGAAATAGATCTCATTATGCTACAAGAGCAGCCAACAAGGTTGTTGATTGGCTTTCTAACATGCCATTGAGTGGCAAGTATATGACATCAAGATTTTCAAAACCTGATGTTCAAAGGAAGAATAATGAATTATTGAAATTAATAGTAAGTCAAAATGTTGAGACTTAGAAAAAACACTAGGCCTTGGGGAGCTGACATAGATGTCCCTGTTTTTTCAATTAGAAAGATTAAGGAAGGATACCTTAAGTTGCAGGACATCAAATTTATGGACTGATTGCAAATCCCTCCATAATTTGCGACAATGGTGGCAGCCATTAGTGAGTAGTATAAATCATAGTTTAATTCTTATGAAGTTTCTGTTTGTTTTCACACCTGGAGAAGAACTAGGCTTGTTAATTCACTTTCTCTCTGCATTATCTCAGTCTCTATTAGCCATTAGCAATCAGAAGAAGGCTAGAAAGGAGAGGAGAAAAGCCCAAATGCTCCCTCAAGGAATTGTGAGGAAAGAGGGTCCTTCTTGTCAATTGCATAATTAAAAATGATGGAAATCCTCTAAGGAGACAGTCCAGATTGACAAGCAATATGTTCATAGGCAGGAAGAGTCCTCCATGTGGAATGATACTAAGCAACCCTTTGGGAAGTGAAAATTTTCCTTGAACATGTGCTCCTCAAACAATAAATTCACAAGTCACTTGTCAGTGTGGGTGAGAGATTTCAATGACTGGAGGATAATACTCTGTTTTTTAAGTTGGAGGTGAGATAAATCATCAGGGAGGCAATGGAAAAAGCTATGGCATAGTTTGCTAAGTGAGTGTGGAAGCATGAGGAAGACAAGAGGGCTGCTGATATTGAGTTAAGGATAGAACATTGCTACAAGCTTGACCGCATTTTCCAGCTTTCCCAGTTCAATGCAAAACTAAGTTCAAAGTCAAGGAGATTAGATTGTACACTGATGGTTCAAAGAGAACAAGTGACTAAGTGGATGCCAACAAGGTGCTACTTAGCCACTGGGAGAGGTGCTTGGAGCAGCTGCCTCACTTAATCATTCTGCCAGTGATAAGCTCAAACAACAATGATGACAACCCAAGCCAAAAAACAAGGCAATCCATAAAATGTACAATAAATCCCCATTATGCTTATTAGTTGTTAAAGGAGGGACAAACAGTCTTTGTATTGTTACTGCTCTTAATAATGCTGAAAAAAATTGATGCAAACATCAGAAATACTCTGAAATCTTCTTGTACATGTAGCTGATAACAATGTTGCCAGAAGCAAGAATGCGGATGGAAAAAAAAAATTAGGAACTGGGAAGCGTGAATCCCAAAAATAGAAATTTTCAAAAAAAAAAAATGAGAACATGAAAGATAAAGAAGATATAAAACAGTATAAATGCAAATATATTTCAATATTTTACTTCTTAAATGATAAAGCATGAGAAATTACATCATGATTCATGGTTCATATGAAAAGGATGAATAAATTTTTTTTCAAAGAAAACCTCCCAAGATCCCGCCACCCCCCCTTCCCCCAAATATCCAAATGGAGAGCAGGACAATCACTAACCACAACAGCAGCTGGAAACCCTAAGAAACTCGACTGGATTTGAACTTGTGACCTATGCCATCCCCATCAACAACATGCCTTTGGCAGACGGTTCAACTAATTGAGCCAACCCTTGGGCCTACATAACTATTATTTATTAGCCAAATTTTGGAATTTAAAATGACTACACACCAAATTATGGAAGCTGCAAAAATTGAGTTATGAAGATCAACTCAAAGCATTAGTGCAACTGCTCCACAATCTCATCATCCTTGTAAACAACCAAAGACCACCATGGAGAGCAGGACAACCACCAGCCACAACAGCAGCTAGAAACCCTGACAGACTCGACTGGCTTTGAACCTGTGACCTATGCCATCCCCATCAACAACATGCTTTTGGCATATGGTTCAACTAATTGAGCCAACCCCGGGGCCTACATAACTATTATTTATTAGCCAAATTTTTGAATTTACAATATGACTACACACCAAATTGTGGAAGCTACAAAAATTGAGTTATGAAGATCAGCTAAAAGCATTAGTGCAACTGCTCCACAATCTCATCACCCTTGTAAACAGCCAAAGACCACCCTGTGTTCATCATCAAATTTCTTGTTTACTTTGCAAACCAGAGCCTACATCATAGTGGACAGCAGAGTGCCTGAAGAATGGATGGATGAATTAGCTAAAAGGGTTTTTATTCCATTATTTGGCATTCGTATGCACATCCTAATTTATACATTTGTTCAATGAACTTTCAACTTATGTACTTTTTTATTTATTACCTCATTTTACTCTGACATAGGGAAATGAATTTTTAACTTCGATATGTTCACTACAATAATTCTTGGTAGGGTCCATTATTTGTTGATATAAAAAAAAATTGTAAACAATTCTCGGATGATGTTTTTAAAAGATATCCCAGACAAATTCCGCTAGGCCAGGGAAATGCTACTTCTTTTATCTTTTTTTCCATCCCTGATACCCTCCCTTCATACCTGACTGTCGGCATCTTCACCTTTATCTCAGTTACCAAGATAACAGACATTACTTTGACAATTCAATTGGTTATATTTCCTTCTCCATAGAAAGCTCTACTAGTGATGTTCCCAATACATCATTCTGAGTGAGACAGAAATGGAGATGGATAGATTAAAGAAAAATGAACCCCGATCCTTGAAATAAACATTATGGTCATTAAAAAATATATACTTAACAGGGAAGACAAAGTAATAGATAAAGATAAGATAATTTTATTAACGTCCAACGAATGACCACAAAAAGGTCAACGGGACTGCTGGTTACAATGATTACAGCATACTAGCTGGTGGACCAAACGATCCCCTTTCTTTATAAGAGCAGGAAAAGAAAAACTACAAAGAATACGAAAGTAAAAGTCTGGATGACTAAAACATCTTGATAATGAGTTGTGGTGAAGAAGTCCTGGAGGAGAAGGATGAGCCTCCTCAGTGGGGGGAGACTCCTTCTCCTAGCATCCGAGGCTTTTAGAAGAGGACTGAAGGAAACTTGTCAATGTCTGTTGCCCTGAAGAGGAGCTGGACTGCTGCTACTGTCATCGGGAGGATTTGGGGCACCCCCTGGAGGTGGGGGGCTGCCTGGTTCTGGATCGCTGATGGGGTCTAGTGGGACGAGATTCCCGGATCCACACTGACCTGGAGTCATGGTCTAAGGATCGATCGGTGGCTCTCTTGGTGCCCTGCGATGCTGGGAGTGCTATGAAGAAGTCGGTGATCCTCTGGGTGGTGGCCAAGGCGAACGGAAGCTGGAGTAGAGTCAAACGGTGTCTGAAGGTCTCCTGGAGGTAAAGTGCCAAGCATCTCTAGTCGATGTATCTAAGGAAGCTGGCTGATAAGCAATAAAAGTGCCTGCGGATCCCATAGTACATTGGCCATCTGAAGATGAAGTGTGACTCAGTTTCCACCTCCTGTAAGTGACAAATTTGACAGATCCTCTCTATCCTATCAATATGGTGGTTTGTTTCCACCCGAAGCTTGTGCGATCCAACTCTGAGCTGCCCAAGGGGGATCCTAATGGCATGCATCCAATGTTGGAGGGTATAAGGGGGTCGAGTGATGAGTCCATCTCTGATCTCCAGGAAGTGCTCAGCGTAAAAGGCCATCTTTGGGCGCAAACTGCCCAGAGGATTGACACATTTAGTCCCTTAGTTAAATAAGGGACTAAGCCTGGAATAATAAAAACCTATTTAAGACCAAGAGTGAAGGATAGTAGATATGAAAAAGAGACCCCTACCTATGAAGTACACATCTCACCAAAGAGATAAGGTTGATAAGGAAGCCTAGCAAACTGGAAAAAACCGAAATCTAGATAATTAATAATGTACAAACACAATAATTGACCAAAAAACACAGAATTCCACTTGAAATCCAAAAAATGGGCACTACACGTAACATGCTTCTATATGTCACATAATAATATCTACTTTGAGATTTGCTAATAAAAACCACATCATAATACCTTTCAAGATTCGTTAGTAGATGTTGTATAACAATATCCTTCTAGATGTGTTAGTCATTCAAGTCTCCATTAAGAAAAACCTAGGAAAAGGAAATATTGTAGGGAAGCACTCCCCTTGCTCAACTTTCAAGCAAGTATCTACAATAGTGCACTCCCAAAATACTCCTGATCGAGTGTTTTCAAGCAAGGTTACTTGCGAGCGGGAGCGAAAACAGGGAGCAAGAGCGGGAGCGGGAGCGCCATTTTCAAAAGCTCCCGGTCCAGGAGCGTTTCGAGTAGCATTTTTTTAATATATATATATATATATATATATATATATTTATTTATTTATTTTTTTAATATTTTGATGCATATATGTCAACAAAAGCATGTAGAATGATGAATTAGACATAAAAAAACATAGATTGAACCAAAGGTATCTTTATCATTACCTCTAGATTCGTATAGGGATCTTTGTCATTAATATCACCCTCTAAGCATTGGCTCTGGGAGTGCGCTTCGAGAGCGGGTTCGAGGGAGCGTGCTCAAGGAGCGGGTTTGATAGGGGGAGGCTCTCCCCCGCAACCTTGTTTTCAAGAGCACGCTCACAATCTGCATATTCATGTTGTCTAGAGAATGTTGAACACTCCCCAAAGAGTAGGGCTAGTCCCAAGACAATTGGAAAAGCTATTTTTACTTTTTTTTAAACAAGTTGGGGCCTACGAGAAGGCCCCAATAGGCCTCATGCGCTCAATGAAGGGGGTTTAGAGCTTTATAAATGCCTAATTCCTCTTCATTTCTCCTTGCATTTTTCTTTCCAGAAAATAAAGGTTTGATTGTTAAAGGTCATCAATTTTGGTAGAATATCTACCATTCAAACCCAAGAACTAAGCCAACGGAAGTCCCTCATGGGAAAATTTCTTGCAGTAATTCCTATAATTAAACAATTAAAAAAATGCAGTTAGCTACCTCTTGAGTGGGTTTAGTAGCCTCTAGAAGCTTCTCCTTTAGCATAGAGGCTTAATCCTGCTTGTTTGAGTCCACGTCATTTCTTCGAGATCCAATTTCTTTGCTTTGGGACCCTTGGGAGCATGGGTCCAAGCAAATCCGAGGCCATTTTGCATTATGATTTGGTATGTGTGGTTCGATGCTACCACAACAAGAGCTTGTAGTACACCATGGAGTCTCATAAATCTCAGCAAAGGTCTCAGGTACTGTGTTAATAAGAATAATACTCTATGCTATGGTGTTGATCAGTGCCAGGTGCTATATCATAATGTATAACCTCAACACTTCTAGGTACTGTGCTCACTAATGTTATCATGCTAAGATGCTCGAAGCTACTTGGTGTTGAAAAGTGTAACTAGGATCGGTCTTCATATTGACTATGTAATTATGTATTTATGTAAAGAAGAAGACAAAGATAATAAAATGTATTTTTGTTGTACCTGCTTCATGGGTTTCATGAGCAATATTTTATTATAGGTCAATATACTTCTTCTTGATGTCTATTAGGATTCGTCTTCTAGTTATAAATGTAATTAAGGGTCATAAATATGAAGAGTAGTCATCAAAATGCTCCAAGACCTTGTCATGTTCACCCTCATTAAACACTGGAATAATTGCACTATATGTTGGCCTATATACACAGTGATCTAGTCGGCCTGCAATCAGCTTGAAGGGTCAGCCTAACAACAGTGACATGATGCCTATATATACAGTCAACTCTGTGGTCATTTGAACCAAGGAATTGCAGATCTCCAAACAGGAAACAGTGCAGATTTCAGGAAGCATAAAAGTATGGATTTCAGGAAGGAGAAAAGTGTGGGCTAAAGGACAGAATTGCGGACATTCCTGTGATAGTTACCTCATAATAAAGTCTGGGTTAAAATACAAATTGAAGCAGTAAGTGCGGTTCTGTTCTGTGTAGCATTCTGGAGCAGTGAACGTGGATTAGCATGAAGAAGCTACAGTCAAGTGAAGTGCGGTCAAACTTGTAATGAATTCACTAATAGTATAAGGTCAGTGTTCTATGTATTTTAATGACTATAAGCATTCAAATTTTATGTTATGCGAAGGGCTAAGCTCAACGATCATGATGTGATGATAAGTCTAAGGGCTAGTATAAGTATGGGAAAAGGAGGAAGGTAAATCTATGATTTACCTTCCTACTCTTAGAAAGGTTACACATCTCCAAATGCATGACAAGTGAACGATGAGACTTCAAATGATTTGGTCTCTTATATTTGAATAAGCAATAAGAAGTGTCTGAAGACGAACTTAGAAACCGAGTTCTCTAAGGTTGATGCAGATCAGTGCAAGTTGTTGAAGAAAAGAAGGATCAGTATTGAAGGAAGACTTAGAAGCAGTGGCAATGTCTTGGAAGCATTAATAGGTCAAGGGTTTGTGTCTTGGTCATGGTACTTGTCATCTTGAAATTATATAAGAAGAATTTCTCGTGGGGTTTCCTCTCCAAGAGGGAGAGGTTTTTCCCTAGCTCGAAGAGCCTAACTTTGTGTCTTTTGTATTTTGGTAATTGACTTGATGAAAGAATAAATAAGCTAAAGAAGAGAAGACATAAGTAACTCAAATAAGCTCACAAGTAATTATCAAGAAGAGAAATTGAATTAATCACCAGCCCCCTAAATTCTCAACAGTTGGTGCTACTCGGTGTTGTAGTGATAACATGAAGTTCAGTGATGAATCACTATGTTTGGATGTTACTATAGGGATTATGATTTGAAGATCAAAGGATCAAGGAAGACGACTATGTCTTGGTCTTGGAGTGGCGAAATAGGTCAAGGGCCTTGGTCTTGGTATTTGTCAATTGGAATCTCTATAAGAAGAATTTGTGCGGCTTTTCCTCTCAAAGAGTGAGAGGTTTTGGCCCTGGCTCATAGCCTACATGTTGTGTCTCTTTTCTATTTATGTTTATGCATTGGTTACTGTTTGATGAAGAAAGAACACTAATAATCTAACAAGAAAAAGATCTTAATCTAAAGAAGTTAAAAGGCATTCACAAACAGTCACTAATGAAGAGAAATCTCTTAACACTAAATCCCCTGGATTTCTCAACATTGTAGTGGTCAAGGGCCTTCTTT
Organism: Pinus albicaulis; assembly: GCA_034641835.2. Taxonomy (NCBI): domain Eukaryota; kingdom Viridiplantae; phylum Streptophyta; class Pinopsida; order Pinales; family Pinaceae; genus Pinus; species Pinus albicaulis. The sequence goes on from CM076576.1 coordinate 570,342,339, forward strand.
TAAAAGGCTTGGTGCAGGCCCGCCCTTTCTCCAGTCATAATGAGCGGCAGATAGTTTTGGAGAGTTGTATGAAGCCGAATCCACCTTCCCCCCCAGTTGTAATCAAGGATTCATTTCTTTTGTTTTTCTGAGTTCTTGTGAGACCCCTCTCGAGGGGATACTATGTTTGCAAGTGCGAGCTACGAATCTGGTATCCTCCCATGCAGCCAAGATTCAAGAATGGACCAGGATCCCCTCTGCCTTATCCATCTCCTTTATGAGGGCCAACAACTTTAGGATACAAATAAACTAAGTGAGCACGACATAGTAAACAACACAGTAATAAATCTAGTTTCTAGATTGTGAGGCAAAGCTCAAGGAAGGGGTGGGCCCTCTCCTTCTCAGCCCAAATATTTTAAAAGAAGCGTTAAAGATAGGGATTGTGAACCAGCCTCCTAAGGAGATCTCAGTGCCATCATTTCTTATGGATCAAATAGAGAAAATCCCATCCACTGGTGTGCCAAAAATTTAATCTGACTCTCTCAGTGTTGACTACATGGAGCATGCTCTAATTTGTCGATTTAATGGATTTTGGCCTTCAACATATGTACTTCAAGATTGGGTGGCTAAGACCTGGTCTAAGCACAGTTATCTGTTCTTCTCCTTACAGGGATACTTAATAGTTTGTTTCAAGAACCAGAGGGATCGACAGGGGGTCCTTGAGCTTGCAGCATGGTTTTGGGCTGATTAGGGCTCTCCATTCAACCATGGTTTGTAGATTTTAACCCCTAATAATGCCAGATTTGGCCATTCTTATTTGGGTTCAACTCCCTAATTTACCTCTTAACTTAATGCACCATGATATTTTAGCCGATATTGGTAATGCCCTAGGCCAATTCATTAATATCAACACGCACAAGCTAGCGAAGGGTATTGTGACCTTTGCACGGATATGCGTGGAAGTTGATTTCAACAAGGGATTACTTGATAAAATCCTCCTGAATTGGAGGGCAGCTATTTACTCACAAGCACTAGATTATGAGAACACAGCCTTCCGTTACAAGTCTGCCAATAGCCAGGTCACCTCCAAAATGTATGCCCTTCTTCTCAAGGGCCCTCTCCACCTCACCAAGAATTTATTGCTAGTGTTCAGTGAAAAAGAAAAAAATGTAGAACAATAACACTTCACCCTTTCCTTCTTCTGGTTCATAAAGATGGTCTATTCAGACACACATTTCCTTGAGAAATCTAAAACCTATACCAACTTTTCTACAGATCCATTAGAACAAACCGTTGTTTCATTCACTCCTTCGTATGCCTAAAATGTTGATTTTATTTATTTGACAAAACATCAAGTAGTAGGTCTGATAGGTCTCTGACTTATCCTTCCAATTTAATAAATTTCTTGAAATGATTTCTCCTTTGACTTTGTGATTGTTATATTTGAATTTGGGTCAATCTTTCCAAGTTTTACAATCACTGGATTGTTCAATTTGAGTTTTCTATGCGACAAGTTTCTTGAACTAGATTTGTGATGTTGTTTGTTTCTCGAACATACGCTTTTATTTTGAATTAGACTTTTCTAATACTTTTAGGATAATAGTAACTTTCATAGCTAGGTTAAGTGTTTCCTTGACAAAACGGGCATCTTTGCAGACTAACTTTTCAATGTGGAAGATCTATTTAGGAGGGTGTTTCTCCATCATTGTTTTCTGAAATATTCCTTTACCTAATAACACAAACTTTCTAAAATGGTCTTCAACTTTTCACCATTACACTTATAACAAATTGTATTCTATAAGAGTTGCAGTCTAAACTTGTCTTTTCTTGAACAGACATTGTAATTGTAGCAAAGCATAGATAAACATGAAACTCTAATGTGTTTGGAAGAAAGTCGGTTCATGCTTCTAAGAAGACTTAGAGAACATTGTGGCAGAGAACTAATTGTTATTCAAGAAACTCTAGCATTTTCTAGTGACAAAGATGAGGAAGAGGATATACATTCAAACCGTTGTGCTCGCAAAAAATCTTCAACCAGAGAAGCAAATAAAACAGTCCACTGTAATTAAAATGACAAAACCGATGAAAATAGTAAAAATTAAAAAACAAATGCTAGAATGGCCTTAATTATTTTCTTAATTGCAGTATCCAATTCTTGAAGAATTCAAAGCCGAAGCATAGAATGGCCGGTGTAGTAGTATCCAAGGTTGCACTAATAGCTGTGAGCATGCTCATAGTGCTTCAATTACAACATACAACACTATGATCCCTAAAAGGCTAAAGGAAGTGGTAGCAACAAAAGTTTAAGGGTTGCAAAGAATACTAGACATTTGAAAAGGCAAGAAGGACATACCAACATTGAAGATCATTTTCCAAAAAATTCAATTCGTGAAACGAAAAATCTTCTTGGACGATACAATTTCAAAAATTTAGATGTGTTAATTGGTAGGAGCTGGCATGCATTACAGGTCCCCTTATTTGTTGTGACTAATCAATCAATAACTGCAATCACGGCCTTAGTACATGTCAAGGGGTTCTGTATTCTAAATTTATTATCCTTGTTACTTGGTAGAATGGCTTTCATTCACATTGTAGGTGGGAGCCTTGTGAAGGAAAGGGAGATTCATATTTAATGTGGTTTCTGTTTTTTCAAACACAAAAGTTTTGCAGAATTCCAGCATAGATTGTGAAATGTGTGGTATATGAATTAAATATATAGTGCTTCTTAATGGGGAAAATTTCTAAGATAGTGTAGTGTGGTATTTGAAGATGCCTCATACAGTTTGTCGAAGGAGGTTGTCAATGACTATGGTCTTTTACTGGCTGATTGACTACTCTTGTGCATCCAAAAGTTTGCAAAATCACTCTAGGTTTGATTTTCTCTTTTACTCACTGAGTGATTACCCCTTTACATCCCAAAGGCTTGTGGAATTGCTTTAGGTTTGTGGAATTGGGACTCGTAGTTTGTGAGAAAGAGTAAAATGATTGTGGAGTATTGGCTTATTTCACTCTTTGCATAATATCTAAAAAAAAATTAAGTAATTTCTAATATGAATCATACTTTTTAAAAATAAATTCTACTTATTTTCATAATTTAAGAGGTTTCATCGATATAAAAATAGAGAATAAATAAATGAAAGAGAAGCTTACTGATGGTGACATTGTCGTCGGGGTCTCTGAAGCATCTTTTCTACTCCCTTGAGGCTGAGTGAGGTGCAAAGGATTCTCACAGAAACTCTATTGGCCGCAATGTTGGCCTTCATCTAAACCTTTCATTTAGGTCTTCTATTCTTGCTCCTTTATTATGAAAAATGGCCTCCCCAACTCATTAGAAGCCAATGTCATCCCTGAAAATAGTAACAAAATGCCGCATAAATATTAAGTCGAAACATACAAGCATGGATGCGAAAAAAATAGTAGAACCAGATACCTGTGTGTACTCCTCTATGTGGAACACTAAAAATTGTGGAAAAGCAGTGAACAAATGTAGCGCCGTCAACCGTCAATGGACTGAAGATCCGATGGCGGGGTTCGGGATCGGATATCCGGTCTGCCCTGGTAAAACTCCAAATCCCATCTCTCTTCAATCTGGTTTTCGCTCCCACCCCTGTGCAAAGGGAAAAGATTCTATTTAATGAGTAAAGGTTGCATATCCAAGCTATTCCATTAGATAGATTCGTCTTGGGTAAAGGTTGCAAATTCTAAGGTGCAAATCTCCCATTTTTAATGTGGGTTTTAAACCTTTGATTTGAAAATGATAAAATCAAGGTCATGATCTTGAAAGGAGGTCCTTAATTTTACCAAAACTCAATGCCAATGTTTAATCCATGGTGTGATTCTTTCTATTTGGGTTTTGCCTTAAACATTGAGATCTATCTTTGGGTCTAGCTATTAGTCTATCATTTCATTTATGTGTTGAGAAGGTCTTAAGGGTTGTAGGGGATGCGATGGTTATTTTCCAATACCCCTCCCTTAAAACCTTATAAAGAGATAGTGTGCCCCATTTTGTTGTCGTAATATTTCAACCATGAGCTCTTCTTATGAGTATGCCCTTGAAGGGAGGGTATGTAAAGGAAGTAGAAAAAAACAAAATTTCATGTTGAGTCGAAGGTGGGGTATAGATTGTAGGTGTCTCTAGAGGTCTTGACAAAGGTGAAGGATAAAGGAGTTTACCTCTTATTGAAACGCCTTCCATTCCACCATTTGAGTTGCTAAAGGGCACTGACTTTAAGGGTCATAGGTGAGTTCTCATGAAGATCTTAAAAATAAGAAGGTAGGTGTGATTTAGCATAGGATTTATTCTTCAATGGTTGACTTTTAGGGTGATATTTCCTAGTAAATGGAAAAAATTGAAGCCCTACCACCCATAGATTAAGTAGAGTATGAGAAAATGTTTCCTAAGTTTCAAAAATTCTCACCATATATTGTCCATGATATCCATGACAATTATGTTCAATTGTCGATAACTCATGTTATGATATCATCTTTGATTCATGGCACATATACTTCTTCAACTAGTGGTGGAGAGTCCAACCAATGAGTAGGTAAGGTTGTTCATTTACAAGGTTGACATCAATGAAGTATTCTCCCTCTCTGCCCAACTCTAAGAGGAGAACTATGCATAATGGACTTATTATTGTAAACAATTGTAAATATTGGGTTATCTTGAAGTTCAAGGGCTTGAAGTTTTGCGTCAGTGACTTCTAGGTGTGTTAGGTGTCAAGGCATGGTAGGATGCGCTAGGGAGTACCAAAGCATGCCAAGGAATTCAGGGGATTCTAACAGGTGCCACATAGTGCCAAGGGATTGTTAGACGTGCTAGGTGTTATGGAATGTCAAGATGTAAAATATGTTGCTTAGTTGTTTTACGACCATGAATGGATGTGAGCCTTGTCTTCGTAACTTATTAAGTTGTTTGATTTGAGATTCGGCATGAGTATCCTAAGATGAGTTATAGGAAGTTCTTAAGTGAACAAGGAATAGTATAGTTGTAGTAACTGTAACTTGGTCAAGCTATTGTAGTCGAAGCAGGATTTGGTTGGGTTCCCAAGTTGCAAAAAAATAAGGGTAGTTGCGAGGGCATGATAAATAAGGAATGATAGGGCATGCCATGGAATGAAAAGGTGTGCTAACAAATTCTAGATAGTTTCAAAGCATGTCGAGGAGTGTTGGGGAGTGTCAGGGCATCACAAGGAAGAACTAGGTCAAAATGCATGGAAATGAATGAATAAGAGTGTATGCCAAGGAGTATCAATGACTTCTAGGTGTCTCAAGGATGAAGTGTGTTAGGATAATTTAAAATAGGACTTGTAGGAGGAAAGCCTATGATTGCAGTAATGGGCTAGACAAAGCAGTCGATACTTTGGGTTAGGCACAACACTATTGTTTCAATAACTTGGTTGGGTACCCAAGTCGCAAAAGTGATGCAGGAGCATCTAACGCCCCTTAGTCAAAGAAGAATCCAAAGCAGAGCGTGGAGGACGTGGACAGCAAAGCTGAATGAAGGGAGAAAAATAGGGAAGATCTGCTCTTAAATTTATTAAGTTGAGTGATTTCCGGAGAGATTTTGTTGATTTTAACTGATTCATGCCTTTGAAAATGCTTTATAAGCACGTTTGTATGTGTGAGATGGGCGGCGCGAGTGAGAATACAATGTAAATCATGTGGATTTAGCGACTAAGGCTGCAATGCCTTAGTTATATTATGTTTTGTATATATTCAAAAATATATATATTGTCGACTTCTGCATGTTGAGTGATGGATTTTTATGGTTTAAATTTCTGAATGAAATCCTGTGTTGCAAGCTTATTGATCGACCATCGATCACTTCAGGATCGATGGCGATCTAAAATATCTTTTAAACGTTTATATATATGAAGTCTAATTTTAATTGACAGAGATTGTGAATAGCGTGAAATGTTGGGTTATGTAATTGCGTAGTAAACCCAATGTGTGGAAAGGCGTCGTGTCGCATAGCAGATTCAAATCTGGTGTAACAGATTGATCGAGTTACAGTATTGAGAAGCGAATAAGGTATTGATGCACAGGATCCATAGATCACTGTGATCAATGGAGCGTATAACATCGAATCGGAACTATGTAGTAATCGACATTTTTTGGCATTCAACCATTCCGACTTCCGATTTCCAATTAATCGGATTTGAGCGCGAATTTTTTGATAGTTGGAATTGTAATCATGTCGATTACCGATGCGATTGTAATCACATCGGAGGTGTTTCATAATTGCATCGGATCGGAGTTAGGTGGACTGTGGAACCGTTGATCTTTATAGAAGCGGGTTTAATATGTTTTGAATTCCATATGTGTGGATTGGAGCAGAATTCATATGTTTTCTTTGTAATGGAATTATGTGTGGCTGCGAAGTTTAAAACCTTAACGCCTATATTGTATGCTTGCGATAGTGATAAAGGGATGGATCGATATTTAATGAAGATCCACATTTTAAAACGCTTCCGAGTAGGCTTAGTGGGCCATAACCCATAGGCCCAGGTTCGAGATTTATACATGAAAGGATATTTTGGGCTTACCCCAAGATTTCTTTTCATCAAAAAGTAAGGCTATCTATAAGGGCATGACAATTAGGGAGTGCCAAGGTGTGCCAAGGAATTTCAATAAGTGCTAACACATGTTAGACAGTTCCATTAAGGCATGTTAGGCACACCAAGACATGGCAAGTGATAAGGAGGGAGTGACAAGATATGCTAGATAGTTCCAAGGTATGCTAAAGTGCTAGGGAAGCATACCAAGATGTGTCAAGTGCTAATGTGTGTTTAGTGTTAGTGAGTGCCAGGAAACACAAGGGAGCACTATGTCAAAATGCCTGGAAATGAATGAATAAGAGTGTGTGACAGGGGGTGTCAGCGAGTCTCAGGTGTTTTAAGGAGGGAGTGACATGGTATGATAGGTAGCATTAAGTTATGCTAATGTGCCAGAGTGGCATGTGGCCAGGATGTGCCAAGTGCCAAGGTGTGCCAACACATGCTAGGAAGCACTAGGGACCCACAAGTGAGCACTAGGTGAAAATAATGCATGCAAATGAACGTTAAGAGATTGTGACAGGAAGTGTCAATAAGTTCCAAGTGTGCTAAGGAGGGAGTGACAAAGTATGCTGGGCAGTGCTAAGGCATGCTAGAGGCCATGGAAACATGCCAAGATGTGCTAGGTGCTAGGGTGTGCCAATGCATGTCAAGGAGTGTTATGGAGTGCCAAGGAAAAACAAGGGAGCACTAGTTTCAAATGCATGGAAATGAATGAATAAGAGTGTGTGACAAGGAGTGTCAATGAGTTATAGGTGTGTTAAGGAGGGAGTGACAAGTTTATATACTAGGTAGTGCCAAGGTATGCTAAACTACCAAGGCATGTCAGGAAGTGCTAGGGTGTGTTAGGGTGTGTAAAAGCATGCCAAGGAATGTAGGGGATGCTAACACATGCCACATAGTGCCAAGGCATTTAAGAGATGCCAGGTGCTATGGTATGTCAATATATAAACTGTGTTGCTTAGTTTTTTTACAACCACAATTGGATGTGATAAGCCTTGTCTTGGTAACTTGTTAAGTGGGATGAGTTGAGATTGGACATGAGTAGCCTAAGATGAGTTACATGTAGTTTTTAGGTGAATAAAGTATACGTTGAATTTCAATGACATACGAGAATTTTTTTTTGGTCTTAGAATATTTGATGCAAACACACTCAAGTGCCACAACACATATACTTTGCACAACGAAATCTACACACATTAGGGAATCAACTAGTGCACATGACAATTTTTAACTTTTTCAAACCGTTCTTCGTTAAATACAAACTATAATAGAATAGGCTAGAGCTCTTGTACCGCGGATCATGACCCTTTACAATCACACTGATATAAGGAATACAACTAGGGCTTGGTGTTAGTCTTTTGATAACCAATCTACCTCGAACAAGACAACACTTTAACCACTTTTTGATGGTGGCCACACATAGCCCTTTCAGTCCACATGTCCTGAACATCACATCTGGCAGGTCCTCTTGCCTCCCATTATGCAACTCCTCAATTTTCCTCTATCAATGATCAACTCCTAATCAATGTATAGATAGGATTTAGTTGGATTCATTTGTATCATCACTTGACTTGGGGTCTCTCTATCTTTAGATAACTTCACATTTTTCCTTGGAGGACTATTTTGGACGATGGATGCATTTTGATGTATGGATTTGGGCTATTTCTATGTTGGAGCTTTGTTTTTGCAAATGTGAAGCTAGTTGGATATACTCTCTAACATTGTGAGTGATAATTTAACTCTATTCTTCTTATTGTTGCATGCTATTGAATTCACTATAACTAGGGCTAATTGTTGCATGATGGAAATGTGGAATTATGTGTCTATTTAGCTTATTTAATGTAAGGGCCATTGTTAGATGAATGAAATGTCTTTGAGACCATTTTATCTCAATAATATTGCACCATTTGTATTAAGTATAAATTCTTGAAGGTCAATTTTCGTATTCCTCTAACATTGGACGAAGTTGACTTTCTGGGCCTCCTTGATCAAGAAACCAAATTCTTGCTTATTATCATCCCTGACTCCATATCCCCAAGTGAGTTAGGCACTAGTACCTCAAAAAGGGTGATGATTTCCCGCCATTTTTTCACAATTTCCCATTTTTCCCCAGGTCTAGCCCCATTATGTCACCTAGGGCATCAATTTCCCATAAATCTAGCCAGAGGAAAACTTCGATCTCCTAGAGGCAACTGCGTTGATGGGTCCCCTCACTCTCCTCATAATTTGGGCCAATTATGACGGTGGAATCTCCAGATACCTCAAGCCCTATCTCTAGGATCAAGTTTTGCCTAGGTATTCCCAAGGCTAGAACCTAATAGGATCAATTTGACCCATCGAAGTAAAAAATCTTACTTGATCCTTTCCCTCACATTGTCCAGGATAGGAACATCATTGGTTGCTAAATTCCATCCTTGAACCTTGGCTGGGTCCACTTGACCCCGTGTGGTCCCATTTGGTGTCAAAGGCCTTTCATCAAGGACCATTTGGGAATCCAAGTTCCCAAAGCATTTTATGGATTGAGAACTTCCTTCATAATTCATATTCTTCTCCCTCAACCCTTCAATCCCCCTCCTCTCTCCCTATAAGATCAAGTCCCTTGCTTAAAAGGCAAGGAAGTCCCACTCTTTATTGTATCCTAGGGAAATGGTTTCTAGGGCTAGGGCTAGTTGGCTGGTCCACTTGACTGCTACTTTAGTCCTTCAAATTCTGCACATCCTTAGGCCCTATACACCTGCCCTTCTACCAATATTGTTGTCCTTCGCAAGTACAAGAGTTAGGCCTCTTCTTTGACAGTAATGTAACAACCCTCCAACTGTACTTGGACTACCATAAATCTACCCAACTACAATCAATTCTTTTTACTGATCTAGGGCCCACAATATTATCTTCATCTATGGATCTTCAAATCTTACACTTAACAATGGTTTGAGTCCTCTCAAAATCATTGTTCTTGTGTATCGACAATTTGATCTTTATTGTCCAATCTATGAAAAAATCTAAACTACTCCTCTTATCATCCTTCTAACAATCTATAGATGACTGAACTAGGGTCATAAATTAGCCACTAACAGTCCATTGACTAATTTTGTATAGGTTGCTTTAGATCTTTGTCTAAAACTCTCTGGATAGTCCACCAAAATCAACTCCTCTGCATGTCAATCCATTATTCATATGGAACATTTATTCTGCATGCTCAATCTTATGCTCAGGTTCCACCCTTCTTTGGATTTGTTATCTCCACACATACTGAATCTGCAAACCATCTTCGATATCTGCGATCTATATTTCAAAAATAAACCTCGCTCTAAGGGTCATAACCATTCTTCTTCTAGACAAATTTTTCACAGTCTTAAGGGCATACCTTATGAACTAAACATGCTAGGAAATTTTCCTAACTAGGGTTAAAGAAAAAATTGTGGTGATGTTTGGATGGGTGCTAATTTGTAAGGTTTTCCATTTTTATAATTTTCTTTGTTGTGCTTTGTACCATGCTACCTAGTTTCTTTCCTATTTCCCTAGCATTTTAACTTTTTCGATGTTTATCTCTCTATTGCTTCTTGCCCCATTTGAAACGTCATCCTTATTTGGTAGGTGTTTTCTTCAATATAGTGTGAATATTTTTCCATCACACAACTTCTATGGCATTTGTCTACTTAAATAGCTTGTAAGGCCCATTCATCAGGGTATTTGATGAAATGAAATGATTATCGATGATCACCAACTAATGGTACCTGCAATGATTTACTCTAACAATTCTATAGTTTTCCTGTGCCAACAATTATACAACATTTTAACCTCATGAACTAGTCTCCTATGTTCTCTTAGCTGATGCTATAAGCACTTATTGTTGTTGTCAAAGCTTTTACTCTCTAGTCCCATTGAGCTATTTCAGTTATTTGTGGACATTAATCTATTTTCATTTCATTTCTTCAATTTTTCTAACTGTTATGTGTTACCTTTGGCCAGTGACTTCTTTCTTACCTATGCTTTTTCTGCATAAGCATTCCAGCCGGCCAGAGCAGCAGGGGAAGCAGGAGCCACTCAGTCCAGCCAAAGCCCAGCAAGGGCAGCACAGAGGCAGCAGGAGCCACGCAGGGCTGACGCAGGCCCAGTCAGGGCAGTGTAAGCCCTTCAGTTGTGACGTAGACCCTTACTGATCAGCGCAGAGGTCGACATAGGCCATTCAGGCTGACGTAGAGGGATTCAGAGCAGTGTATTACTGCCATTTTTATTTCTCTGTTGGGTGAATCAGTTTTGGTACCCATGATTGTTGTACTTAGATTCTACATAATAATGAAAACCCTCTAGAGCTAGCTGCACCGGTTTTCCTGCATTGGGTTTTTTTTGGGGACAGTTGTCCAGAAAATCTGTCTGCCACTTTTTCTATGAGCATGTTATTCAATATTTGATCTGTATGCGTAGGTTGCTAGTTGTATTTACTATTTACTTTGCTAATTTATTAAATATTTCATGAATTAACTTGTAACTTAATTCAAGTAGGAGATGTAAATCAAGATACTACAATAGGGTTTATTAGATTAAGAAATTTTCACATTCCCTAGGTCTAGCCCCATTAGGTCACCTAGGGCAACAATTTCACAGGAATCTAGCTAGAGGAAAACTTCTATCTCCTAGAGGCAGCTGCGTTGTTGGGTGCCCTCACTCTCCTCAGAACTTGGGCCAATTCTGACAGTGGAATCTCCGGATTCCTCAAGCCCTAGCTCTAGGGTCAAGTTTTGCCTAGGTGGTCCCAAGGATAGAACCTAGTAGGATCAATTTGACCTATTGAAGTAAAAAATCTTGTCTGATTCTTTCCCCTCACCTTGTCTAGGATAGGAACATCATTGGTTGCTAAATTCCATCCCTGAACCTGGGCTGGGTCCACTTGGCCTCGTGTGGTCCCATTCGGTGTCAAAGGCCTTTCATCAAGGACCATTTGGGAATCCAAGTTCCCAAAGGATTTTAGGGATTAAGAACTTCCTTCATAAGTCTTTTTCTTCTCCCTCAACCCTTCAATCCCCCTCCTCTCTCCCTAGAAGATAAATTCACTTGCTTAAAAGGAAAGAAAGTCCCACTCTTTATTTTATCTTAGGGAAAGGGTTTCGAGGGTCACTTCCCACCTATTCATTGACCTATATGCTACAAGTGACTTCCTAAACTACTGGGACTCGACCCATCAGTGAAATTCAGTGAAGAGAAAGGAGCCTTAGCTGTGGTGACAATGGGCTAAGCCTCCATCATTTCCCTTGTCCTAGTAGTTGCCCTCTTAGGAACCCCTTTTAGGTCCACTACTAGTTTGAGTGGTAACAAGTTCTTCACAATTCCATTTGTGAACAACTCTTTGGTAAGCCCACTTTTGCCATATTATAGCTCCAATATGAGAAGTCCAGGGCTATGGAGGCTGCCCTTCTTCTCTCTGAATCTATCCTCTACAATATAGTGAACTAGGGCTAGTTGGTTGGCCCACTTGACTATTACTTTAGTCCTTCAAAGTATGCACATCCTTAGGCCCTATACACCTACCCTTCTACCAATTTTTTTGTCCTTCACCAGAACAAGAGTCAGGGCTCTTCTTAGACAGTAACCTAACAACCCTCCAACTGTACTTGGACTACCATCAATCTGCCCAACCACAGTCAATTATTTTTACTGATCTAGGGCCCACAATATTGTCTTCATCTAGGGCTCTTCAAATCTTCCACCTACCAAGGGTTTGAGTCCTCTCAAGATCACTGTTCTTGTGTATCGACAATTTGATCTTTGTTGTCCAATCTATGAACAAATATGAACTACTCCTCTTATCATACTTCTAACAATCTGTAGATGACTGAACTAGGGTTACAAATCAGCCACTAACAGTCCATTTACTAATTTTTTATAGGTTTCTTCAGATATTTGTCTAAAACTCTATGGAAAGTCCACCAAAATCAACTCCTCTGCATGTCAATCCATTCTCCATATGGCACATTTCTTTTGCATGCTCAATCTTCTGCTCAGGTTCCACCCTCCTTTGGATCTATTGTCTCCACACATACTGAATCTGCAAACCATCTTCCAGATCTGTGGTCTTTATTGCAGAAATAAACCTCGCTCTAAGGGTCACAACCCGTCTTCTTCTACACAAATTTGTCACAGTCTTAAGGGCATACCTTATGAACTAAACATGCTAGGAAATTGTCCTAACTAGGGAATTATACTTATGTACTTCTAATTGTTGTAGAACAAACCCTATCCACACATAGAAAAAACACGACTCTTGCCTCCATAAGAGACTCGACCTAGCTCATATGGATCTGTTGTCGACAGATATTGTCGCCCCTACAGACATCCTAGAGTTTCCATAGACCAGTGCCTAGGACATCTTATCATAGCAAGGAGCATATAATATAACTTGGGTGTCAATCCAAAAGGCTCTCTTGCTATCTCTTGTAAAACAAGGAAATGGATTTAAATGGGACCAGAACTTACAGAAATTGCCACAGGGAAAGTAATGTTGCAGAGACAAGATGCAAAGCTCCAACACCAAAGCATCAGATAGTTAAGAGACAATTTATTGTAAAGAGGGCTGATTCAAGTAATATGCCACAGAAATCAAATATCAGAAGGTGTATGCAGTGGAAGTAACATAAGAAGATATTATTTAACTTTGGTCTGATACCCAGATACACAACAAAACCACATATGGGCTTATCATTCTAAGAATCCATACATGATAATGGCGTTTTAAAAGCACCCTCCCAAAGTAACTAATATAGCAGAAAGATGAATGAAATGAACTTGAAACAGTATATCATTCCTGAGCCATATTTAAAGCGCTTGACTGATCCAAGTATGGGTATCAACTAGGATAAATCCTTACCTAAAATCAGTGAGCCACTCGCATTCCAGTACATGATACAAGAAGATGGATAAAATGAAATGATGTATTAAACACTTAAAGGAAGTTACATACTGTGGAATACCAAAGACCAGAATCCTCTAATACAGATAGAACTCCTCCTCACTGAGACCCTACGGGCTCTGAGCCTTCATACAAGAGCTTTTACAAAATGTATACAAGATGCCTTTCACAGTACAACTTTCTGAAAAAATCTGGAACCTCTACAATGTCTTTCTTCCTCCTTTTTATAGAGAAAGGAGAAGAGAAACTAATAAAGAAGTAGGTGAAAGCAATTAATTGTTTCATTAAAACAAAATGGCGGAAACATTTCGCGCCCATAATATTTGACGGCTCTAGGATGTTGCAGGTACTCTATGGCTGCTCCATGAAGTAAATGTTGTGGGTGCAAGTTTCTCGAGGGGGAAGGTATGAAAAATAAAATATGTAACATTATGTACTCTTCTGAGGGAAAAATTTGTTGAAATAAAACCTAGAGGGTATGATTTTAATGCACTTGTACTCTTTGCCTCCAAATCCCTGAATGGGGATTTAAAATCTTCAAAGCCGGACATTGAATTTCTCGATTGTTCACTGATATTCGTGTGCTGTCCTGTTAATATTTCCTGCTGCGTAATATTTCTCTGGAATGCCTCTGGAGGGTTCCATGAATTTTGTCCTTACTTATTTTAATAGAACTCATGTCGCAGCAGCTACTCCGAACTTCCCTCTTAAATTTTTCCATTGAAGGATCGTCCTTTGAGGTGTTCTTGGCCTTTGTAATGGAGGCGATGAATTATGGCAACTCTTCCTTGCCGTAAACCTGCAAAACCCACAAACACGTTAGAGAAAACTAGACGCAGGGGTGGTGGATGTGGCGGTGACCATAGAAATGGTGATACATACTGGGCGAAATGGTGAATAGATGGAGGGTGGCGGAAAACGCAGATAAATGGCGGAGCAATATTTTGCTGAAGGTTGGAAGGATACGTGAAATCTAACGAAGACAATGGACTGTTGTCCTTTTAACAAGAATATAGATGGGAGACTGACGCATGTACAACGGGAGTATGTGGATGGATGACGTGGAGCTACAGGGTCGATGACGTGACGAGGTGTAAATACAGACCGTTCGATCTTTGGGGGGGGAATCGACGGTGAAAACGCATCAAAGAACAATGAGACAGTGGGCCAGGGACACTGTAGATTGGATTTAACCCATGCGCATCTTCACAGTGTGACGACCTTTGGATGACGACTCACAAATCGAACGGCTCTCGTTGATTTTGCTGCGCGTCCTGAGTTGAGCATTAACGCGCGAAATAGGGCGGTATTGAAACAGTGGCCTGGGGTGCGTGGCATCTGCTGAATGGAATCGCTGGGAGTTTGTGAATACCGCCCGCTGCTGAAGAGTTGTGCGAAATAAACAGGCCAATTTTAAGCAGTGGTTTTTAGGGCGCGGGGACCACCATAGAAATCAAGATTTTGGGCCATTGATTTGTGTTTTGATCAAACGGTCTAGAGTGCGCGCGATAGGCATATGCGTTTGGCACCTTTGGGACTTAACAATCGGTTCTGAGCTTCGGTCGTGCAGACAATAAGATATAGGGGGCCATAACTAAAAGGAGCTAGGCCTCTTATGACTTTGAATACACATCCGTGGCACCTTCTAATGCATTTCATGGGGGCGGGAAAGGCAACAATAAGCAAAAATGGATTTCTTAAGCCACGATCGGGGATTTTGAGGGGTTCAAGAAGGGAAGATGGCTAAAATTTTAATGGGGGGTAGACATGGATAACAGGATCCATAGATTCTGGGCATTTCTTTGATAGAATCTTGACATTAACTTCAGATCTCAATGTCGACCCTCAAACTAGGGTTAAATCAGTCAATATTACGCCTGCGCCGACTTCTGTTATGGCTCTAAATTACAGTGCAAGCCATCCTCCATTTATGTTGTTCTTTATCACAGACCTTGCTGCCTACTAACCACCACAAGGCAATATGGTATCAACCCTCTCTTCTATTTCATGTAGAAAATCTAACCAATGAGATTCAATCTAATCTTGTAATGTACTAAAACAAGATACTGAATCCTTCCTACAATTTGTGGAAACAAAACACGATCGCACAATCACATATAAGTAAGAGAAACAAGTTATCAATCACACAACACTAGATGTATCGAAGCAACTGCTCAAAATCCTCTATCTCTATTTTGTATTAAGTCAAGGAATCATGAAACAATACAATGCTTAATCTCTCTTGATATTCTCCAACACTCTGCCAATTGTCTCCTGCTGATCTAGGAAAAATCGGTCTAATACGTAGTCAATTCTCAGCCTACCTTGCTCACGCAATTCATATGGAATTATCTCCATATTAGTTAGGAAAATCGAACTTCCTTGATTGTGCAATCCATCATGGCATCCCAATGACTTTATAATTGCACATGGGAAATTTTCTATAAATACAACTGATAGTTATGTTCCTCTTAACTGTGTTACAATAAGGATGAAGGGTATTTTTTATAGCATCATTTCTCACCTTCATTTGATTCATGATTTCTTTTATGGCTTTGGGCACCCATTCCTACAGACTTGGACAAATTCACTTAAAAACAGTGTAAAAATCCCCATACGCGGTTATGCCCAACTTTTTCCGCGTGTATACGCGAGTCCACATGCACTTTTCCGCGTATGCCATTAAAATCATGAAAAAATATATAAAAATTCCCTATTTTCGGGCTGGGTTGATGGTTACTCAGGTAGTTCAACCACCCCAGCACATGGCCAACTGTTTCTAACTGTTGAAACTACTTGGAGGGAGTATAAAAGCCCCTCATGTGTATGGCCTAAGGGAGAGAGAGAATTTATTGATATTATACTCTGTTGGTATTCCCTATCCAAGTCTGATTCCCCGTGCCTCCTGCACTTTCCCAGTTCAGTTCAGGAAACCTTTGTTTCCTTGAGATGCTCATCTTCCTATATGTCATCTCGTATGCACCAGTTTGGAAAGAGTCTTAGCGAGGCAAGGGCGGGACGAATCCGAACGACGGTCTGCTCGAAGATCGTGGAAGGATTCAGGTGATCTCTCCACTTGTTATTTCTGTACATGCTATTTATAATACAGAAGTACCATCTTGTTCCCGAAATATACGTGTTAGTGTCTGCTTGCATATATGAGAATATTTTTATTTAAGCATTCATTATGGTTTATCTAATGTTTCATATGGATTTCACTAACATTTAGAGTAGATATATGCTGTACAACCAGTTCTTCGTGCTTGTTTCTTCTTGTCTTTCAGGTTAAGAAGGAAGGACGGTTGCTGGGGGTTTGGACCCCGTGGGATCTGCTTCAACCGTAGGACCTACGGGTAACTTCCTCGATCTACTTTATTTAGTTTTTCATGAACATGTATGGTTGTGTGAGTCCTTCTTAAGTAGCATGCCCCTGCTCTGTGGAGGTTGTAACCCAACGAACCTCTAGGGTGATTTTCCCCAAAACAGAACTGGCGACTCCGCTGGGGATCACATTCTTGTGACTCCCCTATTGGGTGGTTTCAGGTGTTTGGTAGGTTCCAGCAGTTTTAACTTTCATTTGCAGTCCAGTTTACTTTTTCTCAGTCAGTCTGAAGTCCTGGTTTCTTATCCAGGCTTGATCCTTTTTGTTTTTTCATTATTTACCTTTGTATATGCGCTTTTTTCTGCACACAGTTGCGTATACACGCAATTTTGTCTAAAGGGAGTCGCGTATACGCGAGTTTCCTTTAGCACAGTCGCGTATGCATGCTTGTTGCTAAACTGTGAAGTAGTGTATACCTAGGCAAATTTTGAATTTTTGGATTTCTTGACTTTTTGGTCATTTCTAGCTGTGGAGACCTGTTCCTACAGTGTCTTTGTACTCTCTGGATTGTGAAGAAGGTGGTCTTTTGTCTTTTCTCTCTTTCGTTTGATTGAAAACTAGTCTTTTTGGCAAAGTGTTGTTTCTGATGCTGGCACTTCTGGTTTGAGTACCAAGATAGCTTTCTGGGCATTATTGACTGTTCTGCTTTATCAAAACAGAGAGCTCCTGCTCATTTACTCTTTCATGTCTTTGTGTTTTGCTTGGCACTACGATTTTTGCCCGTTTCTTGATTAGGTTTTCTTGAGTTCAGTAGGCTAGGTGTTGTTGCAACTTTTGAAGAGTTTTTCTTGCTCCTTCGAAGTTTTTGTTTGCGACAAGTTTATACTATTCTTCTAGGTTGAGTGGCTGAGTTTTCTTGTCTTCTTTTGCTCTTATTGATCTTGCTACTAGTTAGCTTTATAAGGTTTGGAGCATTGTTGAAGTTTGTGCTTGAAATTCAGTCTTGTTTGGTTTGGATTTTGATAGTTTTGCTTGGTCTTTTCGAGCTCTTTCTTTATAAAACTAAAAATCTCAAAAAACATTTGCTTTGCTTTTTGTTTTTTCATTTTGACTTGTTATTTGCTTTTGTTGTTGCATTTTCATTTTCGTTTTCTATATCTTTTGAAGCTTTTGTGAGGTTTCTTGCTTTTAGTTTTTGGCTTGATTTTTGGGAGGAGTTGTCATTGATTTCTTCTTCTTGTTTTTTAAGTGTTTTTGGTGTCTTCATTTTAAGAGTTCTTGATTTCGAGAACTAGCTTTATGGACAACCAAGAAGAGTTAAAACTGAAGGAATTTTTGGGAAATTTCACTCTGCTTTAGGAGATTTTGCATCTTAGGATTTGCATGCTTGTAGTGATTTGCATCAGGTGCACTTCAGCATTTAGTCAGTTTCATAGTTTTTGTGAGTGTGAGTTTGCTATCTGAAAAGAAAAATACAATTTTTAGTCTCGTAGAACCTGTATAGAAGTTGATTTTCATCGAAAGACAATAACTGCATTTGCATGTAGTTAAGTTTTTATTAATTTCTTTCTGCGTCAAAACATCATAAGTTTCATCTCCGCATCCTTGTGACTTAACATAATAGCCCATTAAAATAAGCGATATAAGTTAAAATCAACTAGAAAGTTTTCTAAGTGTCATACACCAACTAGCTAGGTTGTAGGGCCTTGGAATAGGTGAGTGGAGAGTTAACTCTCCAAGGCCGCTCAAACAAAACGTAGAAGTTGATTAATTGAGCGAAATCCAACTCCGTTAGGTGGACCGGGAAAGCTCTCCTCCAGAGAGTCAAGCGCGAGGGGAAGTGAAGGCTGAGAAGAGGGATACCCCCTCTCCGATTAGCTGAATCTGACCTCAAGACCGTTCCGCCCAGCTTCTGACACGGATTGGTGCCCATAGTTGCCACTCCTAGGTTCCACACAGGTGACTGCGGGGGGGAATACCCGTGGTACCTGAGGCAGACGTCGCATCACTTTCAGCAGTACTTCTGGGGGGTGCCCTTGCGAAGCTTGCGTGCTTGAGCCAGCAAAGGCTATCATTAGGAGGTCGGCGTAACTATTTCTGTTACCTTCGCTAGTAGGCTTGGGTCGTAATTATCCCAGACTGCTTTCGGGAGGTCCTATATTTCGCTTTCCTGTATTTTGGTGTCCGGTCCTCATCACCCGGAGCGGAAATACTTGAAGGTTGTTTGCTTGATTGTATCTCAGGGATTTTTCTTTTAGTGAGTGCTCTTTGCTCCTAGCTTGCCTAGCTTTTCACTTTTTTGAGTCTAATTTAAAATCTATAAAAGTGGCTGATCAAGCGCCTCGTCGTTCGAGGAGAATCCGGGGGTTATCTCCCGAGAGTCCAGAGCCTTCTTTGAGAAGGCGTAGGAGTGATTTAGCAGGTGGTTACCACCCTGTGGCGTCTGACGCAGTGGAGAGAGATCCTCCACAAAGGTCTGAAGGTTTCATAGCTGATTCTGGTGTCGGTCCCGAGAGGAGCGTTCCACTCACCTCGCGAGTTTTGTTTCCTCAGGAAGAAGATTTTCAAATTGAAGACGTACCTGAGCCTCCTGCTACAAGTCCATCTCCTCTTCCTCCTGATTATCCGTTCGTTGTTCAGTACATCGGACCTGAGTCGGAGAGACCGCCGGATCTTCCGTATCATTCTTATCTTTCGATGGCCACGACTAGGAACACGGCTTCTACCGTGAGTGCTGCAGGCATTCAGACTCCTGCTTCTGTTGAAGCAGGGGGCACTATTGCTTCATCTTCGATTGCTTCTAGTGCTGCTGTGTTTGGCTCTGGTTTCACCCAGGCACATGCTTCTCATTCTGGTCCCTTTTGTTCAGGGATGCCCTCCAGTGGGAATCCCTCTTTTTCCTTTTCCGTTGCTTCAGCTGGATCTACGCCCATGTCTAACATGGCTAGTGGATCAGCTTCGTTTCAAGGGTTCCCCTTCGGAACTGGACACATTCCTAGTTCGAATCCTTCTTTAGGGTCCTTTCCGTTTACTTCTCAGACCCAGAGTTTCAACCCTTGGTCTGGGGGGAAAAGTTCGACTACTTTTACAGGGTGGAACCCTGTGTTCACTACATCGGGGGCAGGGAATCAGTTTTACGCTGGTCACCAAGGGAATACTTCTTTCCCTTCGTCGAGTGCTTATCAGACATTTTCTCCTCTTTCTAATGCCTGGAACCCCTATCAGGGGCTTTCCTCTTCATTTCATACTTCAGCGGGGGGAACTGGTCTGGGCTTTGGTAACTCTGCATTGGGAGGAGGTTCTTCTCCTTTTTCTACAAGTCCTTTTTGGCAACCTAGTGCCTCATCAAATCCAGGGTATTCTTTTCAGAATGTTGGGAATCCATCCCATCAAGGATGGAATCCTCAGGCTCCGCCTCGCTTACCTTTTCTGGCAACGTTAAACTTGCCAGATCTGTCGAAGTTGACTAATGATCCGATTCGTTATGGTCCGGGGTGGCCTCCGGTTCCCACCAAACTTCCTTCAGATATTCCAAAGTTTGAAGGTAAGAATGGAGAAGATCCGGCTGACCACATTACCACTTTCCATTTATGGTGTTCTTCGAACTCCCTGATCGATGATTCGATTAGGTTGAGATTATTTCAACACACCCTAACTGGAAACGCTGCCAAATGGTATATTGAGCTAACTGGGGGCAGTTTTGCTACATTTGGAGAACTGGCTGTTACATTTCTAAACCATTTCCAGTTGCCTGTCCGATATGACGCTGGGACTGAACTCCTAGCTAATTTTAAGCAGGACGACGCAACCCACATTTCTGATCACATTCAGGAATGGAGGAGAAGGAAGAGGCTTATTAAAGCTCATATTCCAGGTGAATTCCTTTTGGAATGGTTTCTGAAATCCCTGCAGTCAGATATTTCAAAAGATGTATCCCTTTCTGGGGTATTTTCCGAGGAGCAGGCCATTTTTAGAGCCCAGCAGCTGGAACTGATCTATTCTCAGTCTGGGGTCCTCCATAAATATCTGCCCAATGCTCCTCGCTCCAAATTAGATTTATTGAAAACTAAGCCCAGTCCTCATAGCAACGGATTGGTTGGATCGATCAATAGTGGTGCAGCCAGCCTGCTTACTCAATTGCAGCAGTTGTCTTTACAATCTGCTCCTTCTGGTCAGGCTGTGCCTGCTGAGTCATCGCCTTCCCAGTCTTTGTCCATAAATGTTGTCCAAGCTTCCGATCCCAAAGGAAATCAACAATCCGATGGGAAGAAGAAGGGACGAAATAACAAGAAGAAGGGCAAGAACGGGAAGGGTAATGCGAATAAAACCAACGAGCATGTTGGTGAGGGTCAAAAGGAGAAAAAGAAAGTGAAGTTTCCATGCAAGTTGTGTACTGGAGACCATCTCACACACCTTTTCCCTAAAATTCAGGATGCGCAGCGCTTGTTAGCCCAGCAGGGTTCTTCTAGTTCCCAGGCTGTGTTAACAAACCCTTTTCCCCAAGGGCAGCAATTAGTTGTTGGCGCGAACCAAAATCCTGGGGCTTCCTCTGGGGGCACCCAAGAAGGGGAAATTCCATCGAACATTTTTATGATGAGTGCTCACGCGGATATCGCTACGAGATCCCGTGATTATGGCGGAGAAGAGTCTTCGAAAGCTAAGGAATTTCCTGATGCTACTGAGCCACTTCACATTACGAAGCCTACTGTTGAGTCTATGCCTCGGATGCCCAAAGCATCTTCTAAGCGATCAACGATTAATCCAAATGCTAGGGCTGCCCAGAACTACTCGATTGTGGAAGATCTGGCGCAGAGTCCTTGTGCGATGTCAGCTTTAGAGGTACTCCAGTCTTGTCCGGCTCAGCGCAGTGCTTTGCTCACTGCCATTGGGGCTATTGATCTGAAAAATTCTCTTCTGATTACTTTTGATATGACTAATTTTAAGAAGAGACTTCCTCATCACATGGCTTTTCATATTAAATCGTCGTATCGGAAGTGCAATATCTTTCAAACGGTTGTTGATTAGGGTGCTTCCACATGCGTGATGTCTCTCGCATGCTGGAAGACACTTGGATCTCCCAAAGTTGTTCCATCTAGCACTGTTCTTACTGCGTTCGATGGTCATTCTCACAGACCCCATGGTATTGTCCCAGCTTTTCCCATCTGTGTTGGGGGAAAAACTGTTAATATAGAGGTTGAGGTAGTGGATGCAAGCTTGGACTACAACCTTCTGTTGGGGAGAAACTGGATTTATGAGATGGATGCCATTGCATCCTCATTATTTCGAATTATATGTTTCCCCCACGAAGGGAGGATTGTTACAGTGGATCAACTGGACTGTCCTCCTGTAGACCCGAATGCGTCTACTGACTCATCTGTTCCAAAGTTGGATAATACTAAGGTGCCTATTGAGAATTTAGGAGTTGGAATGTATTCTTCCTTGATGGGTACTTTCGATATTCCTCCTCCTACGGTTCATATTAATGCAATTTCATCCTCCAAGGCTCCTCTTCGAAGAGAGTTCTTCAGAACTCATTATTTTTTGGACCCTTGGACCTTACCTTCCCCTACTGCCACATTAGCGGAAGGTCAAGTGGGTGGAATGGAATTTCCGATTTCTGCAGCTGAGATTGCATATCAGTCTATTGTTGACACTGCAGAATCCATTCCAGCTCCTCTTTCACCGGAAGAGTTGGATGGTGATGTGGCTCCGGCTTGGACGCTTAGTTCTTCTTCGGCCCAGGATTGCCTTGATACCACTCTTCCATATGAAGAGGCCATCCTGGAAGCCATGACTGGTATAGATAGACCGTGGGATGACTTGCATCATCGGTCTTACTTCCTACCTGACTTGAGCGAAGTTGAAACTAGTTTTCCAAGTCCTCAGTCTCCTGGTCCTGTTCACCCAGTCTTGAACCCTTTGGCACCAACATAGGTTTATGCTGAAGGGAACATGGCTGTGATCTCTCCTACTATCCCAGTGAACATTTCCAGGGATCCCAATATTATCGAGAATGTCTTCATTGGAGCTGAATGTTCCCGTGAAGAGATTCAAATTTACACCGAGCTCTTTAAAGAGTATAGGGATGTATTCGCTTGGTCTTATGAGGAAATGCCTGGAATAGACCCATCTATTGTCCAACATGAGATCAAGACGTATGAAAACGCTAAGCCGGTGAGGCAAAAACTTCGTCCGGTCAATCCTAGGAAGGCAGCAGCTATCAAAGCTGAAGTTGAAAAGCTGCTTAAGGCGGGATTCATTTTCCCTGTTCCTCTGACTGAATGGGTTTCAAACCCCATTCCCGTAGATAAAAAGCAAGGAACGATTCGAGTGTGCATCGATTTCAGAGACCTAAATAAAGCGTGTCCTAAAGATAATTACCCCACACCATTTATCGATCAGATCATTAACGAGTGTGCCGGTAATGAGATTTTCTCCTTCATGGACGGTTTCTCCGGATATAATCAAATTACTATCCGTCCTGAAGATCAACATAAGACTGCCTTTATTTGTCCCTAGGGTACATTTGCATACAAGAAGATGCCTTTTGGTCTTAAAAATGCTGGGGCTACCTTTCAGTGGGCCATGTCATATGCCTTTCACGACATCAAAAAGATTATCGAGGCATACTTAGATGATTTAGCTGCTCATTCTCGAAAGAGGATGGATCATCCTGGTCACCTCCGGCAAATATTTGAAAGATGTCATTTCTATAAGATTAGATTGAATCCGAACAAGTGCGTTTTCGCGGTTACATCCGGTCGGCTATTGGGATTCATTGTGTCTAGGGAAGGGATAAGGGTAGATCCCTTCAAGGTTGAGGCAATACTTCGGTTGCCTCCCCCGTCTTCCATCCGTCAGCTTCAAAGTCTTCAAGGAAAGTCTAATTTTCTTTGGAGGTTTATCGTCAATTATGCTGAAATTACAAAGGGATATATGAGACTGTTGAAGAAAGGAGTTCCTTTTCTTTGGGACGACTACGCTCAATGCTCATTCGATGCTTTGAAGAAAGCATTGACCTCTTCTCCTTTACTGAGTCCACCTGATTATAGCAGAGATTTTCTTTTGTATCTGGCAGCAACAGAATCTACCATTAGTATGGTTCTGGTTTAGGAAGATGATGCTCTTGCAGAGCATGTTATTTACTACCTTAGTCGAGGACTGGTAGGACCTGAACTTCGATACACTCCGATAGAAAAATTAGCTTTAGCAGCAGTTCATGCTGTGCAGCGACTCCGGCATTACATTATTCTTCGCAAAACTTATGTTTTGGCAGCTGCCAATCCATTTCAGTTTGTCCTCAGCAGGCGAGTGATTGGGGGCAAATACAATAGATGGATTGTGATTTTACAAGAATTTGATCTTGAGTTCATGTCTGCCAAGTCCAAGAAATCATTAGTTTTCACGGAATTGATCTCCGAGTTGCCCTGTGGAGAAGAGATGATCTATGATGAGTCCTTTCCGGACGAACACTTGTTTCTTATCTCTTCACAGGATCCTTGGTACAGGGATATCATTGTGTATCTCCAGACTGCGAAGTTTCCCTCTACTTTTTCGAAAGATGAGCGTCGTAAACTGCATCACTTGGCCAAGAATTATTTGATTATTGGTGATGCTTTGTACCGTCGAGGGGTTGATTCAATCCTAAGACGCTGCTTAACTCTCGAAGAAGCTGAGGTTGTGCTCAATGATTCTCACAGTGGAGCTTGTGGGGGTCATTTATCTGGGCTTGCTACAGCCCAAAAGATTTTGCGTGCTGGATACTTTTGGCCCTCGATTTTCAAAGATTGTATTGAATCGGTCAAAAAGTGTCATCCGTGTCAAGTTTATACTCGAAAAATGCGCGCTCATCCAGCTCCACTTTTTCCAGTCATTACTGTCGGTCCCTTTACAAAGTGGGGTATTGATTATACTACTTGTAACCCGCCTTCGGCTAAAGGTCACAAGTATATTATTGTAGCAGTAGACTACTTTACAAAGTGGGTCGAGGCTATGCCTACTTTTGGGAATGATGGTGAGACAACAGCTCTTTTTCTTTTCAACCAGGTTATTGCTCGTTTTGGTATTCCTAGAGATATTGTCACTGATCATGGCAGTCATTTTCAGAATAGCATGATGGCTGAGTTGGCTCTAAAATTAGGTTTCTGGCAGGAGCATTCATCTCCGTATTATCCTCAAGCCAATGGGCAAGTGGAAGCCGTGAATAAATCCTTGAAGAAAATTCTTCAAAGGACAATTGATAAAGCTAGATCCAACTGGCATATTATGCTATATCCTGCACTTTGGGCATACAGGACGTCAGTGAAAACTGCAACTGGCTTTAGTCCGTTTCAGTTAGTGCACGGGGTGGAATCCGTATTTCCTATTGAATGCGAGATTCCTTCTCTTAAATTAGCTGTTGAGCTTCTTCCTGACACTTCCAGTCTGGCAGAACGGCTTCTTCATCTGGAACATCTCGATGAGTAGCGTCGAGATGCCGCCACGATGAATGAAGCGCATAAAAACCGAGTAAAAGTTCAGTACGATAAGGCGGTCAAGCCTAGGGTCTTTTCGGAAGGTGACCTTGTTTTGGTCTATGCCCAAGAAAAAGATGCCCTGGGGGCAGGAAAGTTTAAGTCTATGTGGTATGGCCCCTATATCGTTAAAATAGTCCTTAAGAAAGGAGCATATACCTTGGTTGATTTCGAAGGGAACGAGTTGCCGGAGCCCCGAAATGGGCTCTATTTGAAGAAGTATTATGCCTAGGCTTCGGCCTGGCATGTTGCTTTTGTATATAGTAGTTTTTGCTTTGTACATATCTGATTGATTTTCGATTTTTGATGAGTTGGTGATGTTTTTGATCTGCTTTGGCAGGTTGTGTTGAATGTCATGAGTCATTTTGGTTTCGCCGATGGTGCTAGTAGACACACCCGGAACTTAGCTTCCACGGCTTGGGTGCTTCATTATCCATCCGGTCAGCTGTTAGTATCAAGAGGGGTCTGCATTGGTCCTGCTTCCAATAATATAGCAGAATACACTGCAGTTGTTCATCTACTCTCGGAAGCAATATCTTTGGGTGTTGATTCGTTGGCAGTTTTCTTGGACTCTCAGCTAGTGGTGTCGCAGTTGAACAATACTTATCGGGTACGAGATCCATTTTTATTACGATTGTTCTTGAGGGTACGTTTGTTACAAAGGTCATTTCAATTTTTAACTTTCATTCATATTCCTCGAGCTGACAATTGGTTTGCTAACTCATTAGCTAATCAAGCATTGGATTGGCATATTAATCATTCCATACAATAAATTTAATCATCAAAAACATCATACATTTGATACATTTATCACATCACATCAAATATCGCTGTATATATATCATCAGAGTGTTCAAAAACTTTACAAAATTTGGATCCATAAGGTCATACAAAACTTGGGCTTATGCCCCCATCATGTTCAGTCTCAAAAGGAATATAAAGTCATCTAATACATAATATCTGTCTACTCCTGAGGTCCCTGCCCAGAAGTCGTGTTCCTATAGAACGTGACTGCGGTGGCAACTCGGCGGAATAATCTAACCCAGTCTCGGGGCACTCCTACCACCCGTCTCTGGATGGCTTCCGGCAGGTCCTCCACAGCAGCCATAGGTATTTGGTGGGTTAGTCCCTCCAAATTCCTCTGCACGGCCTGGAGAGTCCTATCTGAATCCACAGTATCTGCTTCGCCCCTGCGGCGCTTGTGGCGCGGGAGACCCTCAGGTCGAACTGGTCCAACATCTGAATCATGATCATTTTAAATTTTCAGTCATTATGAATCCAATCAAAAATATGTTTTTTTTTCATTTTTTCATACATATTTGAAAAAATCCAAAAAAATTATATAAGTCAAATTTTTTTTGCAAACTTACCGACTGTGCCCCATGCTGTGCCTGGTGGAAGAACAAGATCTGGATCTCCACGAAAGTCCATCCCAGCATAGGGATAGTCGTCCACAACGATGATTTGTTCTCCCCACCAAAGGAAGAACTCATCGTCCCAAGTGGTCCGGGGAACTTCACTTCCCCCTAATCTCTTCATCATGTCCGCCCAACGAGCAATTCTTGGGTCCCTCGGGCTACTGATGGTAGAGATAACTTTGGGTCTCAATGCTGGTATCTTCTCAAAGAATAATGTCATCAAAATAGTACCGTACCCAAAGTGTTTGGTATTTTCTTGGCGGATTGAGGTCAACTGTTGCTTCATGTTCAGTAATAGGGCTGTGCACCAATCATACACATGAGTCAAGCATTCTACTGCTATGCTCATTTGCGTCCTGGACGCCTGATGTAGGGAGGCAGATCCTGCCACTCTGCCGATGGTGAAAAGGAGGATTGTCATGTGCAAATCCCGTAAATCTTTAATAGAAATCTGAGTTCCAACCTTTTTGGAACCCTCTACGCAATACACGTGGACATAATCTTCCACGGTTAACCCTCCCAGGGGCTTCCCGTGCAAGTCTACTGGTTCTCCCCTCCGGGAGAGTCCAGTGATAAAATATATGTCTTCCACTTCAATGCGTACTAGCATCTGATCTATAATGAAGCAATCTTGATCTGGTTCCCAATAATTCACGAGCATTTCTAGCAACCGAACATTGCTTTTCATATTTGGCATTTTGAAAAATTTGAACAATCCGCAATTCCGAAGGATATTTTGCGCTGCTCGATCTTGCATGACCTCTTGATCAATTGCGCTGTGCTCACGCTCTCTCCATGAGATTGTCATCCTGTCAAAATTCATTAAATCATGCATTAGCCACGCATTTTTTGATTCGGACCTGCGCATACGCGACTTTTTCTTTGCACAGTCGCATGTATACGCGACTTTCCTGTTATGAACCCGCGTATGCGCAAGTCCGCATTTTTTAGCAAGGGTTTTAATGGTAAAATTCACTAAATTTTAATTTCTAAATGGAAAAAATGATTTGCAAGGATGATTGAGGAGCCTACCTGAAAATTCGGTGCGTTTCGACGGTCGGTTGTTCCTGATTTGACGAAAGAAGTTTTTTGCTCCAGAGCACTTTTTTCCAAATCAACAATGCAATAATGAACCAAATATGAGGTAATTTGTCTATTTATGGCTAAAAAGTTGAAAATTTTAGCAAAAATTCCTTATGCTTATTTTTTCGATCTATCTTAAGCTGCATAACCTGGATGCTTGGAAGTGGCCAGTTTGGTATGTTTTCAGGTACATTTTGACGATTTTGAGATTTTTCCCGGTTTTTGATCCATGATTACCGACTCGTCACGGCAGGTATATGATCTTCACTGGCATATAGGTTAGGGAAATCACTTTCCGTTGCATCTTGCATTCTAGCCTCCATACTGATCACTTGCCATAGGGTCGATCCTATTAGGTCATGAGTATTACACCCATTTCACTCGCCGATTATTTAATCATGACTTGATGGTAGAGCCTTCCTTTACATGGGCTTCCTAGTTAGTTCCTCGCTATCACTTGTTGCCCATGCTGCATTTTATGTAGGCTCGGGAGTCCTCTTTAGTCCCGCCATGACTTATGTGTTGAAGCTTCATTCTTCTTCTTCCTCACTATCATTTTTCTGGCTATTACCCTAGAGGCTCCCTGGTGTCGTTAAGTTGTATTACTGCATTTCATATTGGCTACTTGTTTATCCTGGCCTTTAGCCGGCTTCATTTGGACTCGATGTTTAAGCCAACTTTTGACCTTGACTCTCTGTACAAGTTAACCATTGCATGCACTTAGCTATCACGACTTGACACCCTTTTACCCATGGATGGAACGTTCCTTTGAGTATCGCTTACCAGTTTCCGCCACCTTGCATTGAGCATAGGATTGTTCCAATCCCAGGAACTAGTGCATCTGATTTTTTGATACTCGTTCTATCCATTGTACCATAGCATTCTTTTATTCTTTTTCAGGCTTATTATATGAAAAAGACAAAAAATCAAATATAACAAAAAGAGCGGGAACGGGATGTATCTTCGTTGTTTTGATGGCAGTACAGAGTCAGTTTGTCGCCCTTGAACAAAGCACATATACTTATATATATTTCCTTCATTTGGGATGGTTCTAGTTTGACCTAGGTTCAGCCTTTACTATGTTTCACTTGTCAGTTCTCCCCCGGTTGGTTATCTCTTCCAATCATATGGAGAGTTTGTTTTGCCTCCTGCAAGATAGACTTATACAGTGTCACTTTTTACCGCCATGGTCATCACAGAGTCGTGCTTTTGTTCAAGGGAAGTCTAGCCTGAGTCGGCCATTCTGCGGTGTCTCTTGACTCATTATTCAGTCGGCCTTCCCGGTCTTGTCAGTATCATGTTCTATCACATCAGATGTTTTGATCTTCTGCTCGTGCCGGTTTGAGAAGGTCCCCATTGACTTCTTGCTGGCGGGTTTGTCTCTTATCGACTACGACACATTGCTCTGAGAGCAAACCTAGAGCCGCACCTTGGCCCTATTTCCATCATTGATAGGTGACCTTGTGCTCAGCATTTGATCATCATTATGGGTCTTTGATTGAGTGGTTTCCCCTGTGTTCGACATCAGCATACATTATCACCTGGAAGTTGGAGTTCGTGCAAAGACTTTGATTACCATTTGACCCTATCGTTGGATTTCTCGCCTCGTGCCGCCATTATTGGTTGGTTCGAGGGCCTGTGCACAGTTTCATCTTGTGCATGTCGGAAACATACTTCGGTTTGGTTCCGTCACTCTACTTCGTCCGATTCCTTCCAAATCTTGGCCTACAGGTTACACTCACGCTGGAATGATGTGGGATGCCTTAATGCCTTCCTTCAAGCAGATCTTTTCCCATTGACTATGACTCATTGCTCTGGGAATAAGGTCTAGAGTCTTTTTTGTCAGTACCTTAGGGTTTACAGTCATCAGTGGCAGACTCTTCGCTATCAACAGTGGGGATTCATCATTGCCTCCTGATTGGTAGATTCTTTCAAGTGTTCGACTTCAACTCATTCATTCGCACTTGTTAGATTGTAATGGGGCACCTTGACGCTCATTTTCATTATTGGTGAGTTGTCTCGCGTTGGTTAATGGTATACATCATTGACTGGTAATCCAACGATTTCTCACCTGGTCGACTTCAACTCATTTATTCCCATTGTGTAGAATTGTGCCATAGTGATCGGTGAAGACCTTGGGTTGCATCAGCATTTTTCGGTTCACTTTTGACAATCCATTCAGTTTCTTCCAGTGATGTCGTCCACCCTTATATGTTGCAGTTCAGTACAGCAGCATCCTATATGTTGGCTCCCGAGTTGCGTGATAGTACCGTTTGTTCCACCTCTTATGATTCGGTACTTGGAGATTCAGTTACTTATATGATCAGACATCCAGTTGCACCATCCTTGATCAACTTTCTATATGTGATACTTGGACATTGATTCAGACTTATATTTTCGGGCCATGCTCAGATGATTCATTGTGTACTTTCAGTTCAGCTATACTTGTATACATATTGGATATATTCAGTACTTTTTATATGATGTATTTTTGACTGAGCATGGGTATGCTCGCCTCAGCATGAGTTGACTCTCTATTTTTTTTCATTGGTTTTTGGCAGGCTGAAATCTGGTGAAGTCCTCTCTTGTCCTTGCGAAGTTCTTTCTATGTTCATAATACATTTCTGCCATCATGTACCCCTTTCCGACCTCATATAGTGGGGCATCCGTTATAGCATCATTTCTCACCTTCATATGATTCATGATTGCTTTTAGTGGCTTTGGGCACCCATTCTACGTACTTGGACAAATTCACTTAAAAACAATGTAAAACTTACACGCGGTTATGCCCAGACTTTTCCGCGTGTATACGCAAGTCCACATGCACTTTTCCGCGTATGCAATTAAAATCATTAAAAAATATATAAAAATTTCCTATTTTTGGGCTCGGTTGATGGTTACTCTGGTAGTTTAACCACCCTAGCATGTGGCCAACTGTTTCCAACTGTTGAAACTACTTTGAGGGAGTATAAAAGCACCTCATGTGTAGGGCCTAAGGGAAAGAGAGAAATTATTGATATTATACTCTGTTGGTATTCCATATCCAAGTCTGATTCCCCGTGCCTCCTGCACTTTCCCAGTTCATTACAGGAAACCCTTGTTTCCTTGAGATGCTCATCTTCCTATATGTCATCTCGTATGCACCAGTTTGGAAGGAGTCTTAGCGAGGAAAGGGCTGGACGGATCCAGACGACGGTCTGCTCGAAGGTCGTGGAAGGATCAAGTGATCTCTCCACTCGTTACTTTTGTACATGCTATTTATAATACAGAAGTACCATGTTGTTCCCGAAATATACGTGTTAGTGTATGCTTATATGTATGAGAATATTTGTTATACAAGCATTCATTATGATTTATTTAATGTTTTATATGGATTTCACTAACATTTAGAGTAGATATATGCTGTACAACCAGTTCTTCTTGTTTGTTTCTTCTTGTCTTTCAGGTTAAGAAGGAAGGACGGTTGCTGGGGGTTTGGACCCCGCGGGATCTGCTTCAACCGTAGGACCTACAGGTAACTTCCTCGATCTACTCTATTTAGTTTTCATGAACATGTATGGTTGTGTGAGTCCTTCTTAAGTAGCATGCCC
Source organism: Pinus albicaulis (assembly GCA_034641835.2). Taxonomy (NCBI): domain Eukaryota; kingdom Viridiplantae; phylum Streptophyta; class Pinopsida; order Pinales; family Pinaceae; genus Pinus; species Pinus albicaulis. The sequence continues at coordinate 570,373,708 of CM076576.1, forward strand.
CTGCTCTGTGGAGGTTGTAAACCAACGAACCTCTAGGGTGATTTTCCCCGAAATTACTTCTTTTTATTATTTAAAAATAAGATAAAACCCTAAACAACCAAAACCCCTAACTCCGAGGAGATGTAACACTCAAGAGCTACAGGACCCCGTGAAGTAGTTGGGCAGCCACAACTTTTCTGGGTCGTAACTTGGTCATATGATCTTCAAGCTGACGCACATGATACTCTCAGGGAAATATTTCTCCGAGGAATACAACCGCTAATGTTATTTATATGAAATCGCCACAACCTTTCATGCCCAAAAAACGTCGTTTAGGGCTTTCAAATGGCAGTTTTAAGTTCATGACCTGAAAAACTCGATTACAAAAATAGTAAATTGTGCTATAATTAAGGAAACTAGAAAACTCGAAAGAGACAATGCAGTGAGGGCTCATGCTGGACATAGTGTGGGTGGCCACCAATATCCACCTCGATCACCTTAAATTGAATTGTGGACTGAGCTAACTCAATCATCATGACTTAGTTAACTAACACAAGTTGTTATGAGATGAAATTAAATTTATTGTCCAATTTATTTAGCAGTGAAAAATAAATTAGATGCCTCACATTCGCCTCACTCGCGGGTACATAAAAATTCCTCACTAGTGGGTGAAATTTTTTGTTGTCCTTCGTAGTTGCCAATTTCATCAAGCTTTCGCTGTAATTCTCAACACTCCCTCTCAACAAGAAAGGAATTCAATATATCCTCTCATCCTGTGACCTTTGGAATGTTTTGCATAGCTACACTTCTCTAGTGTTGTTCTTTGACTACTTTGCAAACTCCCGAAACTAAATAGCCTCTCCAAAACTTTACTCTAAGATAATGCATCTCGCACGTAGTCTTCTTTAACTATCGCTAGCTACTACACCTCGGCTCAGCATCGGGATTCTCCGCGTCGTCATCGACATATACATTCGTGTCCCTTTTGAACTATTTATAACTCTGATTTTTAATCCAAGTATTTGACATCCTGTCACCCTGATTTACTATCTTGCCCGACATTTGACTATCATATCAATCTACACTAATCCTTCCCTACTACTATTGTACCGTAAGCTCCTTTCAGTATGCTGTTCGATCCATGAGACATGCCATCTCAATGACCTTGCCAGCTCCCAAATTTCTTATCTGGGATTATGTCTGCATATATCACCCCACCTTACACCTCGACTGTAGCATGGATGCTCTCTCTTCCCATCCGGCCTCGAAATTTCCCCCTCATGGAGGTCTCTCGCTGGAGTGGACGCTTCCACTCAGCTTCCTCTCTCGCTTCTCCAATTAGTGCAGCTTTACTCCACAACCTTCTGAGACTCAAGCTTCTATGAGGATGCATGTTGAGAGGTAATCTCCTATGCTCTCTCTAAACCACCAAGTCTCTAAATTCTTCCTTTCTTCTCCTCTCAAAAAGCTTTGCATGCATCTCGGTACCTCAATTACATATAGGTTCTTGACTCGTGCATGCAGCAATTGTCCCAGACTACATGTATAAAATTTTTCTAAAAAGGAGTTGATTTTAAATCGATGATATCTCCCTCGCTTGAGCTCCTATTCGACCGATTTGTTTTTCTCTATTTGGGTAGATTTTCATGAGAATCCCAAATGATTCCTATTTTTTTCTAAACAAATTTTACACCAAAATATGCAAATATTCTCTCGTGAAACTCGCCGTCGCCCAAAAAAATTCCTCGCTCTGATACCATGTAGAAAATCTAACCAACGAAATTCAATCTAATATTGTAATCTACTAAAACAAGATATTGAATCCTTCCTACAATTTGTCGTAAACAAGACATGATTGCACAATCACATTATGCAAGTAAGAGAAATAAATTATCAATCACACAACAAAATGATGTATTTGTGAAAGAAACCGTCTCAAAACCCCCCGTATCTCTATTGTGGATAAAGTCATGAATCATGAAACAATATATTAATGCTTAATCTCATGAGATTCTCCAAAGATTATGTCAATTGTCTCTCATTGATCTAGGCAAACTTGGTCTAGAAATACTTAGCCAATTCTCATCCCTACTTTCAAATTTCTACCTTTGCTCATGCACCTAGGAATTAACTCCTTATTAATTAGGAAAATTAGTCTTCCTTGATTGCGCAATCCATCATGGCATCCCAATGACTTTATAATTGCACATGGGAAATTTTCTCCTCAATACAACCGATAGTTATGTTCCCTCAACCCCTCAGTCTCAAATGGGTATTCCTCGAAACCGATATGCATGCAACTATTAATAGCAAAATTATCATTATATGATTAATCACTCATTGTAAATTAAATCTAATTTAATTCACTTGACCTCTACTCAGCTCATCACCCGCTTAGAACTAGTTAAACCCGATTTTAACTTATCGATCTAATCAGCTAATTACACTGCACCCCACTAATGCATCGAAACTTCTAACCGGACCTCAAAAATATTAGAATCCCTCTAGATGCTCCTCTTATATATTAGACCCTCAAGAACTTGAATTTCTTGAGCTAACTGCTATCATGACTTAATTAACTCGACACAAGTTGTTATGAGATGAAATTACAATTTATTGTCCAATTTATTTAAGTGGAAAAATAAATTAGTACGCCCCACATTCCTCACTCCTGTGCATCAAAATTCCTCACTAGTGTGGGTGTTATTTTTTTGTCCTTTTGTTTCCAATCTCGCACTGCTTTCTCTGTTGGAAATTCAACATTTCGTAATTTTGATGCAGACTCTTCACAAAGACACCCACCGAAATCACATGCCCGCATTCTCATGAGAAACCCTTTCAATGCTCGATCTCGCTGTAAGAGAACCAACAATATGCCATCCTACTTCCTAGCGCAAACCGACCCCAATAAGGTATGCAACATTATTCCGAACCCTCACTATGATGATTCTCCTTTCTCTTGAGGATGATCATGACCTCCCTTTAGCAACCCTGTGACTTAGCCCTCGTGACTCTACTACTTTGTGACTACATCTCTCTTCACCCCCTCGATGTGCCGTATAGTGAATACATGTCATACATGCTAAGATGTGCCAAGTGATAAGGCATGCCAAGATGTGCAAGGGTGTGTCATAATGCGTATCGCACTGGCCAAGACAAAAAAAGGGAGAAAAAAATTAAAACTACAAGGAAATGAACACACAAGAGGGTTAATAAGTCATCAATTTAATACCTTTTCCAAGAGGGGGCATGCTAGGCACACCAACACTAGGTGCCAAGTGCAAAGTCTTAGTGCATTCTAAGTGCCAATAATTCCTTTGTTGCTTCTCATCTACTTTCCACTCAACAATTGAGATTCACAACATAAATTTTAATATTCAACCACTGCCAAATCATACAAGGCGTATCTTCAATATATTCCATAGCATGCTAAGACTCTCCAAGAACCAACATGAAAGCCAGGCCACCATTATGTGCCTAAGGACTACAGTGTTATGCATGTTATGAAGTGGAAGGGAACGTATGAAGAGTGGTATGTGTGCTAAAGTAGAGTGATAATGTGCATGTTGATGAGTGTTAAGGATTACTATAGGAAAAAATATTAAGGGAGCACTAGGCAAAAATTCATGGAAGCTGATGAATATAGGAGAATGTGTGCCAGCAGACCAGTGTTAATGAGTGTTAGTTGTCATGCCAAGGAGGGACTGATACAGATGCTAAGCATTGGTAAAGCGATGCTAGGGAATATCAAGGCATGTCAAGAATTCCCAAAGCGTAGCTTGGGAGTTCCAGTGGTGTGCTAATTATATCACGTGCACTAAATTAATAGTGCCAAGACATGCCAATACATGGTGGTGCTAAGTAAGGATGTAGTGCAGTGTGCCGTGTATGTCAATATGTGTCAAGGCAAAAAAAGGAAGAACCAATAAGAGGGTTAATAAGTCAAGACTTTATCTTTGAAAAGGGGCATTAGGCATACTAATACTGAGGTCCCACACATGCCAAGTGGCATTGTCTCAGCAAGCTGCTAATGTATGTCAATGCTATTCAACCAAGGTGTTCTCAGTGGCATGCTAGAGGACTATAAGTGAAGCATGCCAACACATGTGCTAGGAGAGTTCCATGTTGTGCTAGCTCATGCCGCCATGTGCATGGGTGTAGCTGGGTTGTCATCAATGAGATGTTCTAGGTATAAATATTTTCCAATACATGTGTGCTAAGAAATGTTAGTGAAAAGCAAAGCATTAATTTAAGTGCTGCTCCCGTGATTGGTGAGGATCATTAGGTGATGTAGGAGCATCTAACCCTCTAAATCAAAGAGGAATCCAAGCTGTAGCTAGAAGGACTATGGACAATCGAGCTTAATCCAAGGGAGGAAAATCCACTACAGACATTTAAAATGGATAAGATGGATATGACTTACTATTGTTATTCCCATGCATGGTCATTATGGAGATATCTCGTTGAGAAACACAAGGATCTGTATACTCGATCGGATCCTTCCGATCTAACATTTCATATATATATATATATATATATATATATATATATGTAATGAGACAGTTTAGATCAAAAAGCGGGGAGAGATATATATCTAGAGAATAGTAGTATAGGAATGGTGTGAGTGGGTGGATGTAACCAAGAGTGAGCTTGTTCTAAGGCCGTGAATGCCTTTAGATTTAAGCTTAATTTTTTGTATATAATCAAAATAATATATTCTTGTTGATTTCTTGCGTGTCGAGCTATGGACTTCGTAGTTTAAATCTATGAGTTAACTCTCTTCGCGAGTTTAGTAGATCAACATCGATCACTTAAGGATCGATGGCTGCATACTAAAAATATGTCTTGCATGTCCACTAATTATGTGAGCTATTTCATTGAATGTCCGTTGAGAATCATGGTTGAATGAGGGGTGGACCCTAGCAAAAGCTGCATGGAATTTCTTTCAATTTTGAATCTTGGCGTAGATGAGATCGTAGCTCTCAAGGTTCAGCCTATGCGTTGATTCATTGATAGTTAAAGTAGTGCTGTTCACAGGTGTATTTGACAATATTCATGATTTGTGCATATAAAATTTCATTAATACAGAACTTAATGTAAAAACATCGATGTGCATCCTTTCGGGATGCATACACTCAAGTCGTTATAAGAGCTTGCTTGAAGTAGGATTGGTTCCAAAGATAGCCATTGAGGACTTTGGAGGATTACGTCTAAGGAAGGAACGCTGAGCTGGCCTATGGAACTTTTCGTAAACGTGTATGAAGCATACTGCTGTTTGATAAAATGCCTCGAAAGAGATTGTGTGTCATGGAATTATATGCATTGCCGTGTTGTCATGTTACACTGTCTTGCAGATGAGGCGATTTAGTTGTTTCTGCAGTATAAAAGAGGCAGCAGAGACCGAATGGAAACACTTTTCCTGGGTGTTTTCGGCGTGCAATCGATCGTGGAACATATCAGGGAGACTTAGCGATGCTGACCGATTCCCGATTGATTTGGATCTGAACCGCAACCCTTGATTGTTGGCTGCTTTGAACCAATGCACGATGACGCTCGATTGCGATACTATCGAATGGATCTATAAAAGCAACAAAGATTGAATTTGGATCGGAGTTGATGGAGCGCGAACTCGCCTGATATTCATAGAGGTGGGTGTATATGTTTTGAAATCCACATATGAGGGAGCTGAAAAGCTGATTTTAGCAAAGGTTTTCGTGTATTTGTATGGATGGCTCGATGATGTTCATGTAGATCCATGCGTTATATAAAATTAAAGGTTTGGTATAAGGCTAGCACGCCTCCGATAAAGCTTTAGTGGGCCATAATCACACGATGTCCTGTGATCGAATTTTACATGAAAAGGGATTTTGGGCTTATCCCAAGATCTCTTTTCATCAAGTGGTATCGCAGAGCAGGAAAGGATTTCTGCGAGAAGAAATAAGAATGCAAGAAGAAGGGGAAAGAGGTGACAGCATGTGTATAAAGTGCTAGAGAGTTTATGTCCTACTGTCAGTAAGTGGATGGCAAAGAAATAAAGGGTGAGAAGATACTTGAGCGACACCCAGAGCAAGTGTGCTCAATTGGTCTCCAGTAGGAGAAACTGCAGATGCCAAAAGACCGAGTGCAGGTAGGGCTTGGTGAGTGTATCGTATGGCAGAAGACTCGCATCGGCAGACGGCTGGGTGTGTACTGGCTGTGAAGATCATGAAGGCAGCTCCACTCGAAGAAATGCAAGGCAGGAATTGATAAGGACCAGAGGGAAGTATATGACTCAGGAGGTCATAATTTTTTTTACTTCCTGAGTCTCGATGCGTGATGGCACCCAACCCCCCTTTCTAAATTGCAAAGAGAACCTCAAGCTTCGAGCGAGAAGGACGTGGGACGTACGAGCTTAACTAAGGGAGGAAAATCGCATTTAAAAACTGGGGATTGAAAATGGATAAGATGGATATGACTCACTATTGTTATCTCAGGCATGCATTATGTGAGAGTATCTGATGGAGAAAACAAGGATCGTATCTGGACCTGATCCTTCCGATCTAAAAATTTCGTATATATATATGTAATGAGACATGTAGATCAAAAGCGTGGGAGAGATATATATCTAGAGAATAGTAGATAGGAATGGTGTGAGTAAGATGTAACCGAGAGTGAGCTTGCTCCTATAGGCTGCAATGCCTTAGATTTAAGTGATTTTTGTATATAATCAAAATAATATATTCTATTGATATCCTCGTACTTAGGCTGTGGATTTTGTAGTTTAAATCTATGAGTTAATTTCTCATGGTGTAAAGTTTGTTGACTATCGACATCGATCACTTACATGATCGATGGTGATCTAAAATGCTTTCTGTTGTCCATTAATTATGAGCATTCTCATGAATGTTCATGAAATCACTCTGAATGAGGTGGACCCTAGCAAAGCGTATGGAATTTCTTTAAATTTGAATCTTGCATGTGATAGATCGAGGTTCTCAAGGTTCGCCCTATGCGTTGATTCGATTGATGTAGTCGCAGTCAAAGGTGTATTTAACAATATTCAAGATTGTGCACAGTAAAAGTTCTTAACACAAGAGAACTCATGTAAAAACACTGACAAATCTTTGGATGTGAGACGCATCAGCGTTATAAGAGTTGGTTTTGAAGTAGGACTGTCTCCAAGATAGCCATCAGTATCTGAGGATCATGCTCTAAGGAAGGAATGCCGAGCGAAGCCATGGAACTTTTCGTAAACGTACAAGGAAGCACCCAAGTGTTTGATAAAATGCCCGGAAGAGATTGTGTGTCATGGAATTATATGATTTCCGAGTTGTCAGTTACCGTGGCCTTGTAGATGAGGCGTATTCAGTTTGTTTGGGCAGATAAAGAGAGGTAGCTAGGAGGATCCGAATGGAAACACTTTCCTTGGTGCTTTTCTGCGTGCAATCGATTTCGGGAAATGTATCTGAGGATGCCGTATCTCCGATCCCGATTGATTCGGATCGGAACTCGTAACTCTTGATTGCTGGCGTGCTGAACCAATGTAGCGCATCAGCCGATTGCGTTTACATTAGACTCGGAGCAACAAAGATTGAATTTGGATCTGAGTTGATGGAGCGTGAATCGCCGATATCTATAGAAGCTGGGTGCATATGTTTTGAAATCGCATATAGAGGATTAAAGCAGTATTTACTAAAGGTTTTCGTGTATTTGTATGGATGGCTCGACTATTTATGTGTAGGATCCCACGTTAATAAAATTAAATGTTTAAAAGTAAGCTATGCCCTGATAGAAGCTTAGTGGGCCATAATCCACAGTGCCCTGTGATCGAAATTTTTACATGAAAAGGGATTTTGGGCCTATCCTCAAGATCTTCTTTTCATCATTAGGTATTTGCTTCATTAATAGAAATGTCAAAGCTAGATTATGTATTAAATAATATATTTCACACACAATAGAGTGGAACTTTATCTAAAGGGAATTTTCTAGATAATAAACTTAATATATATGAATCATGTAAGTTGACTCATAGGAAATCTCTATTCGACTTGTCATTACTCCCGAGGGAAATGATAAACACCAATTAATTTCAAAAAATTGACCGACCTTAAACCACTCATGGCCTTGGACATATTATAAAAAAATACTCCACAAAGAATGGTATTAAATCGTTAACTTTTGAGCCAAAAAAATATATTATCAAAGTACATAGCATCATCAAAAACTCATTGGAATCGAACAATGATGATTGGCATTTTTTCGACTGGCTACCAAAAGTAACATAAAAAGTGCATTGGTAGAGGGTCACTGCTAAAATGTCATACTAGAAAGTGTCACTAAAGAGAGAATTAGTGATGAGCCTTTAACGAATTTCACCAAAAGTCTCACTAAAAATGTCTCGTGATCTGAGCCACAGTATGACCATCACTATATACACTTATAGTGACTAGCTTTTTAATTATCAATGATGATTGAAGACATTTTTTCGACTATCACCAAAAGTAACAAAGAGCATTGGTGAGGGTCATAAAAGTCCGTCACCAGAAGTGTCACTAGTAGAGAATTCATAGATGGCCTTTAACAACCCCTCACCAAAAGTTTACATTGAGAAATTTTTGGTGACGCACTACAAGTGACCATCACTAGGCACACTTACAATGTATCGGACGTTTTTAAGCGACTGCTCATCTCATATGTGAGTATTGGTGATGGACCTTAAAGGTCCGTCACAAGCATGACCCTCACTCAATGTGCTTTTTTTCTTAGAGGTATCGTGAAATTTGATACCTATAGTAAGGTGACTTGGCTTCACTCTAGAAGCAAGGAGGATCATCTAGTGTTTATTTTAAATTAATTGCAGACCGTGATTATTTTATTTGGTCTTGTATGTGGATGATATGTTGTTGATTGGAAATGACAAAGAAATTATCCAAGATTTGAAGACCCACCAGTTTCAAATTCGACTATGATGATCCCAGGCTGCAAATCTATATTTTGGGCAAGGAAAATAAGAGAGATCAGTGCAAAGAGGGATAGCTTTGGTTAAACTAGAGGAAGTAGCTGTCAAGACTATATTGTAGAGGTTCTGAATATGCAGAGATAGTAACGGTGAATGTTCCTATTCCTATAGGTGTAAAGCTATTCGGTGAACAAGGTCTCCAAGACACAAGAAGAAGAGGAGGCATAGTGTCTCGTGTTCCATATGCAAGTGCAGAGTGTAGCTCGATGCTGCAATGGTCTCAGTACTAGACTCAAACATTGCATGACATGCAAATGGGGAGAGTATTGAGCAGGGTTATATGCCAAACCCAGGAAGGAACATTGGACAAGCATGAAGCGAGTTTTCGATATTTACGTGGCACTAGTGATTATGGCTTCAGTGCTACTGTGGAAGACTAAGACTGGAAAGAATGTTGGACATTCGTGGTTTTGTTGATGCAGACCCGGGTTGAGCAGGATCTGTGACTAAAGAAGATCTACGAAGTGGGGTATGTGTTTAGCCTATTTGGAGGCGCATGCGTTGATGAGTAAAAGATAGTCAGCAGGGCTCTTTCAACTACAAAGAGGCGTAACACATAGCGCCACTCATGCAAGCAAGGTGGAAGCGCATTTTGGTTGCGTAGAGATTGTGTTCAAGTATGGGGTTAGTACGCATGTTTCAGTATAGGATAGACTATGATAGCTAAAAGTGCACATTTTCTTGGCTAAGAACTCGCTACTATTCAAATACAAATTCACAGTTGATGTTAAACATATCACTTTGATGGAGAGATATGGTTGGAGGCTACAAAGGGTATGTCGCAAAGGTGGAAACTTTGAAGAATGTTGCGTATGCATTGACTAGTCCGTGGAGCACTCGAAGTTCTCTTTAGTGTAGAGAAAAACTAATGGGTGTTGAAGAATTGGCAAAATTGACTAAGCTCTCCTATGGACCCCTATGAAAAGAAACAACAAGTGGGAGAATGTTGCATGTGTTATATTCTTTCCACGACCAGGCCCCACGTCAGGCTGTACTGTTGTAGCCTGATAAACAGCAGGGGGGTCACAAGGGGGGAGAGCGCGATCGTTGGGGTCTGTGTTGTGTGCCTGCCTCGGCCAAAATTATTTTGGTGTAGCGGACCCACCCATGTTTTGTGCATGATTTTTCACATGGTTTTGGGGTACTGATGGTTTTTCGCCCCGGTATTTTGTAGATCCCACATAGGGAAATACACGGTTATAGTTCTAATCCAGTGGTTAATGGATTGGGGTTTATGTATAGCTTCGTGATGTATATATATGTGTTGTAACACTGCAAAATTAATATAATGAAAAATCAAGCTCGGGTCGTCCCGATTTGGGATCCAGGGAAAATCTCTGGTGGTTTATCTCGTTTTATGCTCTCGCTATTGTTTATTTTCTTCGTCATAAGATTTGTATGTAGATAATTTCTGTTTAGGGTTAAAACCTACACTTGCTTAAAATTTTGAATGAGTGTCCACACTTCTTCGTCTTTCTTCCATTCATCCCTTGCTTTGGTTATCCAATCTGTCTGGATAATAGAAATTGCACAAAGAAATGCTTCCACCTCTTCATCCTTTCTGAGAGTGTATATCTCGTAACAACATTTAGCTTCCCTTTTTTGTAGATGATTTCTAAAAAGTCATAACCCAACATCTTTGTGACCCATTTTTGTTGCTCTTCTCAAGATGGTATTGTCGAAAAGTGTTTAAGACTATCAAGATCAATTTTTACCTTGAAGTGCCTCTTCCCATTAGGTAAGGTCGCCATTTCTTTAGTGCATGCAATATTTCCAACATTCTCCTTCTCATAAATAGCTTTTTGTAAATACTTTCCTTTAGTTGGACAACTTTCAAAAGAAATGGGTCTTCATTCTTTGCATTAAATAGCACCAATTCCATTTCCCGAGGCATCACATTCCACAATAAAGGTTTTCTGTGAAGTCGGCATAGCTAAGACTCTATGCAAAGGCACATTGCCTCTTTTAAGATGTTCAAAGGCCATAGTTTCTCATAGGAGTCCCATGAAAACTAGTCTTCTTCATATAATGCTTGTTATAGGTGTTTCTATTCTCCCATAATTTTTACAAACTCATGATAATACCTGTTAACTCCGAGAAATCATCACAACTCGCTTTATGTGTTGTGGGGACTTTCCATCTCTTTAATGGATTTAATTTTGTTAGGGTCTACCTTAACACCCTTGTGAGATACAATATGACCCTGTGATATTCCACTCCTTGTACTCCAAAGAAATATTTGGATGCTTTTGCATATAATTGTTTCTCCTCCAATAGTTTGTGAGCACTCGTCAACATGTTGAAACATGATCCTTCCAAGACCTAGTTGTGAGATTAGTATGTCACTGCAAAACAAGCTAGCTCAAATTTTTCTAAGGAAGGGTTTAGAAAACTGGAGCATGATCCAACCCTTGAAATGTAGAGGGTAGATTGGTATGCGCAAAAATGTGTAACCAAAAATTAATAATGACCATCATGTTCGAAATGTTGTTTTTGGAATATCTTTAGTCGTAATTTTAATTTAATGATATCCCGAAGGAATACCAAACTCTGGTAAAAGTAAATCTGTGCCATGTAATCTATCCAATAATTCTATCAATCACTGAATGGGAAATATATTTTCATAGAGGCAGTTTATTGTAGCTCCCTATAGTCCAGTAAACATGCACTCATGATCCATCCTTCTTCTGGTGTACCATTACTAATGAGTAGAAGAAAGAAATTTCAGACTAGAGTTGAGGCTGATACCACCCTCAACATTTTTGCAATCATACATTAGGATATCTATAATGCCTGATGTTTGGAGGAAAAAATTCTCAGAATGAAATTTAATAGCATGACCATAGGATCACGTAATAGGTGGGAGTCCTTTGGGAGTTTCAAACACCTTGGAATGAATGTCCAAGACTTTTTGGAGATTTGGAGAAATAGATGATTTTGATGTTAGAACGTCTAGTGAGCATAATTGTGCAATAACGCCTCATTGTGCTTTCTTCAAATTCTTTTTAATGACATTAGAGCTTATTATCTTTCCTGGCTTCCCTGTGATACCCTATAATTTGATTTCCTTTCCTTTGGAAGGAAATTTCAAGAAAATTTCTTGAAAATTAAAAGCTACCGTCCCCAAAGCTTGTAACCATTGTACTCCTAGTACAACATCAGCACCTCCCATTGGAATGGAAATCATTAGACTATTCAATACATATTCCTCCATGGTTAGCTTGATATTATGGTATTTTTCCTGAGAGCAATTTATAGTTCTCGTATTTGAACCACTCACTTAACATCTAGTAAAGTCGTAGTATAGGAAAACAATTCAATTCCTTGGCTACCTTATAATTAATAGAATTATGGGTACTATTTGAATCAATCAACACTATTACACTTTTTTCTTCTTGATATTTCCTTCTATCCTGAGAGTTTGAGGAGTGGTACTCCCTACTAATGCAAGCAGACACGATATGGTAAAACTCATTTCTTCTCTATTCTAGGGTTGGTTCTTGCGTGTATATCCTCTTCTTTGGAAGTTTCTTGTTCATTTTATTCCTCCTCTTCACAATCTATGTAAAATAATTTCTTCTCAACACACTACTAATCTCTTTAGCGTATTTTCTATCTATGACAACTAGTATCAAAGCTCTTTTTCTCTTTTTTTATTCCAATTTTTGTGGTGTCAACCTTGCAGGTTGTGGAAGTCTAGGAGTAGCAACACTTCCATATTTATATATGTGAGTGGTAGGCTTCTTTGTTGCCATAATTTTACATTCAATTTTTTTCTTGCCAACCCTGAATGCCTTCTCCAATGAATCAGGTTCCAAAACACAAACTTCATGTTGGATGTCATCCTTTAAAGTCCCTATGAAGACATCAATCTTGTGTTCCTCTGGAATATCAGTTACCCTTATATTCAATTTTTGAAAGTTCTTAGTGTGCTCCACCACTAAACCATTTTTTTTGAGATTTATCAATTGGATAAAGAAGGTGTTTCTTGCTCAGATCCCTCACATGTGCAATTTCATTTCCTCCAGCAATACGACTCAAGTGACGTATTTTTTTTTACGGGAGTTGTTATCACAAAATTGCACTCGAGTAGGCCGCTAACTCGACAATCTCATGTAATCATGCTTCGAAATCAATCCTGTGATCGAGCTAGCTCTCTTCGGGCCCGAGAGGGCTCTCTGAAAGTGGTATAATGATATTGAAATAAATATGTATTTATATGGATAACTCTACGTGTAGAAAAACTTGCGTTGTGATGAGTAGTAGGTTGAAAATCAGTATCGTCCGCAAACATTGGGCTTATGCAAAGCACAAAATTTTAGTGATTCAAATAGTAACTTCACTCGACATGGAAGTCGATGGTAGGTAAGAGTTTTTATGCAGTAGTACACACTACTGCACATGAAATAGGAAATCACTATAGTCAAATCATCTATAAAGGAAGTCGAGTATTACATGAATGAATTCCGAGTATTAAATATGAAAACCACTCCAAATAGTACTCCACAAAGATGTAGATAAGATAAGCACTGAAAAACTCAATCAAAATATCAATAGTTGGTCAAGAAACAAGTCTCGTCATTAGCCATCGAAACAATCGCCTTACATAAAGCTACAGACTTTTGCAAAAATTTCGATCACTTTGACAAAATCTTGAACACTCTCACCCTTTAATAGACTTGTTACATCATGAGATTAGACTCTACCTCTCCCGGCTAGATTCACTAATTTTTTTGCCTAATGACACCTTGCATAACCACAAAATATCTCATTTAATCGAGAAATCGACAACTATCCTACTTGACAAATTTTTCCTAATAGGGACTCAAACTATTCATTATTACAATCAACAATCTCCTTATCTCCTAAAACAATTACATATTTGAAAAATATGAATTCATATGCTCTCGAATAGGGTGTGATGGGACTCATCACTACATGACCTCTAATTGACTCTCCTCTAAAACTCGAAACAAATCATGTTTTTTTAGGCAAAACTCGGTCCTCATCTTCAACGAATGCTTCTGTGTCGTGTAGTTTGTATTCATTTTGTGGTCTTTAAGTCTTGAATAACTGCTGTCATGGTCCTTTAACACTTTGATAGTATCTAGTTGTCCAAATATCTCAAAAACCTGCTTATAAAGCTCCAAAACAGTGCGCTACGTAAGTAAGACAATTTCGTAGTGTACTTTCGTAGTGCTGCAAAAATGCAATTTGCCATCAATATTTTTGGTTCTTTCCTCCTGCACGACGTTCATTATTCCTTAATGCACCTTTCATATAATTTTCATCTCTCGAGCTCCAAAAACCTGCTCAAAATGCAAAAAGGAAAGTTATAGAATAGTTTCGCTCAGAGTGTTTTCGTTGTTCTGCCAAGCCTGCATGCTACGAAATCACATATTAGCCAAAATTCCAAAATTTTGTGTAGTATTCAAAAATCTACCTTATAAGTGAAAAAACTAAGTTTCTAACATTCCATTATTCTTAAAAACCATAAACCATCTCACATTATGTTTCTTGAGGGGTTTCTTCCTCATTGATGATGAGTTGAGCAATTAACTCTTCAATTACCGAACAAATGTTGTGTATTATCTAGAGTCTTGGAAACACTGTCAACTCGCTCTTCCAAAATTTCCTTCATCTTTTCAAACTGAACCTTTTCTACATTGTGTTTCCTTTCTTATTTATTCATAGCAAAAATTTCATGGTTGGCCAACTTCAATTGTTATTCAAGGAGTTGAAACTTTTTTTTTTCCATCACCTTCTCTTTTCCTTTCTTTGATTTGCTAACTATATCTTTCTCTGCATGTGATGAAAGGTCAATGATGTCTTGTGATGGCTGGACTGTGTCAGTAGGTGATGAATCTCTTTAATACTCTCTAATAGTTTTCCAGCATGCATTTTCATAGGTTTTCTTTCTTGGAACATAAAACCTGCATCATCTCCTTCAAATTCTAATTTATTTGCATATTTCGGCCTTTAGCTTCGTCCACCTTCCTCTATGTCCTCACTGACTTTAGGAGTTTCTTCATGTAAATGGCATGTAATATGTCTTCTATATTTCCTTGAGCTCACTGTCGTGTCTTCTATAGATTGCTTACATTTTCTCTTTCTAAGGCCACTTTTTGGCTCCTTGTCATCCTTTTAGTTCCTTGTTTACTCACAACTTGTTTTTGTCTTTGCTGTGCTTGACCACTTTTTGACTTATGTTTTGTAGGTGGTACATTTGGTGTATCAAAAATCTAAACTCTGCTCTGTTTTCCTGTATCATGATTGGTTTATCTCGGTTCTACTCTTGTTGGTTCACTTGGTTCTACCACCAATGGTTCACTCTGTTATGCTACTAAAGGTGATGGAATTCTCCTAGGTTTAGGAGTTCTTGAAGGAGTAAGAGCATCCAACTCAAAACCAATGTAGTTTCATTAAACCATGATGAAACAATGAAGTCTCAGTCCCTTTAGATTTTTCTTGGACCTTATCTTCCATTTTTGACAAAATTATATGTAAATAGAAAGGCATATCATGGGAAAACTTACCATTAAAGTGTGGGAGTATCTTGAAATGATATGATTATACTTTATGGTATCTCCTTCACAAGTAAAATAATTTTTGGATGATGAGCATAGACTTTGGTAGTTTTCCTTCATGCATTCCTTGGAATGGCATTAGTGAGATCCATTTCACTCATTTTTTCAAAGCCTCATAAATCCATTTTGTCAACTGCCTCCCATGTTGAACTTGAAACCTTTGAACCACTTCTTTATCCCTCTGGAAATCCCCCGTAGCTAGCAACAATAACCTTCCGTGTGATGGAAAGATTAAGCATTCCCACTTTTGAGTGGCTACTCCACCTGAAGTTTAAAGCAAACTCTTTGGAAACTCCGTACATGGCAAACCTTGTAATCTTTCAAAAACTCGTAAGCAACTCCGTCCCTTTGAAGACTTCCATAGTTGTTGGGTCTTCATTGTATCTAAATTCATATCTCTCCGGTTCATATCTCTGATATCGTCACCCCTATTTGTCCCTTCTTTCTTCCTTGCCATGGTTTCTGTAATTCCCTTCACATCCTCTCTTGATAATTTGTAGCCTCACTTGATAGTGCTCAATAGATAGTAAATCTTCTAAAACACTAGCCACAACTTTGGCTTAGGGCCACTGCAATAGCTCTCCCAGTAGTCTGATATCACGCAAAGAAGGTAATGAGAAATGAGAAATGACTAAATTAGGAAAGATTTTTGAAGTTTGATGTTTGCCTTCATGACACAATGATGACTCATACATGCCTAAACCAAATGACTGATGACTTCAAACCCGACCATGTACCTTGACCATATCCTCATGACTCAAATGGTATCCAACTTACCCTTTCCAAATGATATTCCGACACTCTAATAGCTAATCTGACAAGACAGTAGCAAGAAACCACTCTTCGTAGTGTATCTAATGTAAATAGTGGGGTGTTTTGCACGTCATGAAACTATCAAAAGTAGTTTTAGCAGCTAAAAGTGACATTTCTCTCGTGTAGTTTCGCTACAAGAAAATATGGTTTCTGCTGGCTAAAATGACATCTTTGGTACAAAAAAACCTTGGGAATTGAAATCATCGAAAAATTATGAGTGATGTGACACCTAGGATTTGAAAGTGAGTGGGTTTAGACATTAGGGTAAGCTTAAACAAGAAAAATTTAAAAATTTCTCTTTGACTCAAGAATATAGAAAAATGAACTTACAACCCATCACTCATTGATACAGTGAACCTATTTAACTTTCGTACTAACGATGCTTAATTTTTTTGTTTGGTGGATAACAAGAGCAAAGCCAATCGATACCATACAAATGCATTTTGTTCTAAATGTAAAGTTGCAATGTGTACCTTTTGTGTGTTTTGCACATTATTGAGATCAAAATATTGCTCCATCTGTAGTATCCATGTTACTGGATCCTTACCATCAAACTTCCTCATATCCATCTTTTGAATATGGTGGTTCTTCCATCCAACTATAGAGTCTATGAAATCATGATTAACATTTATTTTGTTCTCATCTTGAGTTTCCTCTACTATCTTTTCAGCATTAGGAAACAATTCTTTTATCAACTTTGTCAAACCTTCTATCTGCTTTTAGATCATTCTTCATGTTTTCCATGTTTTCTTTCATTTTTTCTTCCATTTCATCCGTCTTAGCTTCCATGCCATCCATTTTAGCTTCCTACCATCCATCTTAGCTTCCACACCTTTCTTCAAACCATCCATATTATTCTTCAAACCATCCATCTTCGCTTCCACACCTTTATTCAAAACTTCCATTTCATTTTTTTTTAGATTCCCTTCTCCATTGCCTAATTGGCTCTGATGGATGGTTGTGTTCTTTCATGAAGGCCTCCATGAGTTTCTTGTCATACTTCAATTGTGGGTCGGGAAAATGGTGCTTTTTATTCAAATCTTCACCAACAAATGATCCAATCACTTTTTTATTGATTGTGTTAAACATTTTTTTGGTAATATTAAAATATATGACAACCCAACGAATCATATCTGTGTAAGGAAGAATCCTACGTCAGGTCACAATCCTGTGAAGGAAGGAATTAGTTGCATCATTATAGGTAACACTAGAGGTCAAAGTAGAATCATCGACAGTCACTATCCTCTTTGTAATTCTTTGTCCTTTATCTTCAAATAGTTTGTACATGGTTTCCCATGAGGAATTCCTAGTGTCTCTAGTTCAAACTGTCTCAAAATAACCCTGACATGGTTGGAGTTGTTTTAGTGGGAGGTGTTAACACTCCAATAATTCTCAAGGGTTGTTATGATTTTTTTGTTTAAATAATATTAGAGGTAACCAAAAACCTACTTTTAAGGCTTAGGATCTAGCCTTCCTAATGCTCACAGAAGGCTCTCTCTATACAATTTATCTTTGTTGATTGTAGTTGATTTTACGCTATTTATGTAGGGTTATTTGGGATTTTATTTTGGATTTGGTTTGGTGGTGAAATCACTTACTCAGATGGATAGATATAGGTATGTATTCCATTGGGCTAATGGTTTCAAAGCGTCAAGCAGCAAAAGAAGGATCAAGGTTCTAAAGGGAAGTATTCACAGGGCAAGATAGTTTAGTCACTTCATATCCTTAGGTTGATGGTGAGAATGGTTTCAATCAGAATAAGTGAGCAATTAAGGGTTCTCAAATCCAGATAATGAGTGAAAGACAGAGGTCAATCGAAATAAGGGAGAAATTAAGAATTCCTTTATCTAGATATCAAAAGAAAAACATATAAATGATAAACAGTTCAAGACAGAGTGTAATTAAACATATTTTGTAATGACATTCTAGTTATATCATTTAGATAAAGAAAACATATGAGCATGTGAAAACTTCAGAAAGAAACAATTGAACAAGTAGAAAGTACTTCACTGTAATGGCCCAAAACATGAATCCTATAATATAATCTCTTTATTACTTTAATCCATTCTGCTGACTTGAAATTGGTACAATCACCATTAGGTTCCATAATAGTACAACTATAGAAATGTTTAGCAATTGATCCACCCTCAATACTCCAAAATGTGAAGTATTTATACAAAAAATCTTACAAAATATCCTAAAACAACTTAAGAATTATTCAAGGAAAAATAAATATCTTCATGTAAGAAGATATAGATAACTATCTAACTAATGCAAGTTGTCCTTGTTTTTATTGATTTGTTGTTCAATTTTTGATATTTTGATGTTGATTTGTTTTTGTTTGTTGCTCAACGAAGGCTACAGTTAAGTAGTGAAGTGTCCTATATGCTGGAATATTTCACTCTAGATTTTTACTAATACTCTTTTTCTCTAACTGTAAACTGATATTCTTTTACTGCTGTTCTTTACTATGCACTGTAATTGTAAAACAACATGCTCTGTTTTATCTTTTCTTGACTGATATTCTTCTCATTTGACTACCCTATTTGACTGTTTTGATCTTCATAGTAAATCAATCATTTTCTCCCATAGTTCTGCCTCTGGTAGCTTAATTTTCACCATCCTCCTGAATATTTCATCAGCATCAGTATACTTTGAGAATGTAAGCTTATTGAGAAATCATTAAGGGAATTTTGAGGTCTAAAATGGGCCTCCTAAGGAAAATGTACAATCAAAATTCACTTTATGAGAACCAGTCACATTTTATAGGATGACATCATCCCTAATGGTTGAGGTGGAATTGCTTGAGTTAAAGGTACTTACTTGTCACATTTTCAATGGTGGATAAAAACTCATGGTTAATTATGGTATTGTTCTAAGTACTTTTAAAGTCATAAAGTAAAGTAGTCATAATAAATGTCATTTCACACATTTTGAATAAAATATTATTATTGTCATTTCATATTTTTTGAAAGAAACAATGCTTATCTTACACAATCTTCATGCATTTACACATTTTTCAATTAATATTATATTTGTATATTTTCATATATTTATTTTTAAATTATATTCATCTCATTAAAAATTTATATTTATATTTTATTTTAAGTTATTTAAGTACAAAGGACAAATGCATTAGTTGTGCAATGATAATGAATTTTTCTTGAAAAGCTCATTCTTATTTACAGTCACATCATTACAATTTTTTTATTAATTTTATTTTGGTACAACTTTTGAATTGAATTTAACCATGGTTACATGGATTTTTGTGAAAAAGGTGAATTTCAAATTCATAAATATTATTTTATTGGTTTAGCTATTATTTTATTATTTCCTTAGGAGGTCCATTTTAGACCTCAAAATGCCCCTAATGAGGTGTTTTATCTCATGTTGCAGGTAAAACAGATTCTCAAAATTCTTGTAAAATACCTTCCATATTTGAATACCCTGCATGGCTGAATTATTAGCTTGCTCTTTAGCCACTTCTCTCATCTTCTTATCATAATCATCTTGCTTCATTATAAGTTTGTCATGAATAACTAATAGATTTGGAAGGCCTTTCTGCCTTAGGACATCAAACTTCATCATGAATCTTGTGATGGAAACTTCCATATTCTGGCATTTCTCTTCTAGCTGTATTATCAAATTCTTTTTAGAAATAACCTTCCTAACTTCTAGGATGGTTTCTGTTCTATCACTGATATAAATTTCTTCAAGTTCTTACTTATTCTTGGAATTAAGGAATTTGATGATTTCATTAGCCTCTTCAGGATTCTTTCCAAGCTCTTCTTTGATCTTCTGGATAGCTTCTCTTTCTAATTTGACTAAGTCTTTATGTTCATAGATAACCTGTATGGATGACCAAATACCATTGACAACTTCAATGATATTGGCCCATAGCTGTTGTTTGGCTTGTGCCATTGGTTCTTTCGATGTTAGATCTTTCTCTAACTTCTTTAATTGCTCATTCAATTTGGTTGCCCTTTATTCTTCATTTTTGTGCATTATTTTAGCAAGTTTATTTTCATCTTCTATACTTTTTAGCTGTTCTTTAAGTCTATTAATTTCATTTTTCCGAATAGACATGTCCTGCATAGCTTTTACTAGTTTACTTGCTTCATCTGTAGGCTGGGCTGTTGTTGTTGAAGACTCCGTTGCTGAAGTTGTTGATGAGGTAACTGGGAGTGTTGTAGCCATTGGGACTATAGGAGCCAATGATTCTGCCAATGTGGA
The DNA here is from genome assembly GCA_034641835.2 of Pinus albicaulis. Lineage (NCBI taxonomy): Eukaryota > Viridiplantae > Streptophyta > Pinopsida > Pinales > Pinaceae > Pinus > Pinus albicaulis. The sequence continues at coordinate 570,394,318 of CM076576.1, forward strand.
AGGTAAAATAGTAGTTACTACAGGGATGACAGTGACTGGGACTTCTTCTGCTCTATCCTTTTTTTCTGGGACCAACTTGTCCATTTAATTCTCCATTTCTTTAATCTGGGAAGTCAACTATAGTATGAGATTCATCATCTCATATTTATGATTTTCATCTTGTAACACCTCGTTTTCTTGAGGATGTTCAGTAGGATGCAATTTAAGTTGCTTATTTAATGCAGCAATGTTTGCATTCTTCTTCTTAATCAATTCATCTACAACTTTGACATTACTAGGATCATATCCTACTTCAATAACCAAATCTTCCAATGATTTGATTCTATTGTCCTTGGCTTGAGAGGATGCCTTTTTCAACTTGAGATGATCTTTGATGTTTGCAAGAGTGTTTTGAAGCTTCTGTACACTCATGACATTATTCGTCATTTTGGAGTGAAGAATTTCACCAGCTTCTTTGTGAAATTATATTTGATCAATAGGATAAAGATCATCTGCTTGAACTTCATATGAGGACTTTTTATAATCAGCTGATGATTTAGGATGCTTTACTTTAGGCTGCAGGAAGGTCATTTTCATTTTTTTAGTCTTATATTCAAAAGTAGAAAGTAATTTGCTTGGTCATTGGGTGACTATTTCCAATACTGATTGTATGTATCAGTATTCAAAGCTTCATTTTTCATCTTTATCTCTTTGTATTTCTACATAATGTTCATCTCTTTCTCTGCTGGTTTGCTGGAAGAGGATACTTCAACACTGTGCTACTTCTGAATAAGCTGAGTGTTTGAAGTTGTAGGCTGAGGTATTTCTTCAATCACTGTAGGAGGTGCATTATTCTTTGTTGTTGTTTCTATATCAATCGCTTCTATTGTTTCTACTCCTTCATTGACAGGATTTAATTTAGACCTCTTCCTGTATATTAATTTAAATTTGGTTTCATTTGTAGTCTCTGCAGTATATGATCCTTCCTCTGTGATTCACTTTGAGCTTTTATCTTCTTGGGCTGGAGTCTGCAAAGTTTGACCAGTATCACCTTGCTTCTCTACCTCAATCAAGGTGTTCTCCAACCATTCAGATTGGTTAGATTATTTTTCAATATCTAGTTTCTTCTCATGTACATAAGGAGTTAGTTTTAATTTAACTCTCAATTTACCTATCACTCCTAGACGATCATAATACCACATAAATATTTTACTAAATTTAAACTCCTGGGAGTACTTTTCAACTTCTAGACCTGTATCTCTACTGTTAAAAATGAAAGGGACAACCTGATTCTTTATTTTGAACTATTTCTTCTTCTTAGCAACAAGGAAATTGATTGAATCAGAATTAAGAATCTATCTTATGTACTCAAGGGAAAATAACCTCATTGGGAGGTATTTGTGTAGTTTATATGGAATAATATTTGATCCATATACTCTTATCTCAGTATGGTTTTGGTACAAGTACCAATTTCCTATTCTATTATGCTCTGACAACTGTAGGACCTTTTTAATCTCCTCACTGATTCTGGGCTGCATGCCACTGTTCAGCATACTGACCATAGGATGAATGAAGGAATTAATCAACTCTGTATAGTTGGACTTTGTGGAGTATTTTATTATTAAAGGAGTCCAAAATATGACTGACTGTGGGTTTCCTTCAACATCATGCTTCTGAATATTGATGGAAAATTTCTCAGACTGAAAGTATAAAAACATGTGGAATAGGACTGAGGAATATTTGAAAACACCTTCAGAATGAATTTTGACTAACTGTTCATGAATATTATCAGCAAGGTATTGGGAAAAATTAAAAATGGTAGAAGAGGCTGACCAGGTATGAAAGTAGACAAAAAACCTAGCACTCCAACATCAGCATGCTCATCTATGAAATAACAAAGAATAAAAGAAAACATGCTAATGATATGTCTGGTTCTTACATAAAATTTTGCAGATGGGTAATGAGGATTTATCTTGGGAATTTCTACAGAAGAAGGAATGAAAGTATGGAATATCTGGAACCTCTTGGGGGAGTCCAGATTCAAATACAAATGTGTAAGAGCCTCAATGGACAAAGGGATTTCATCGGACCTAGATTGGATCTAGAGCATTTGATTGATTGACTCAGTAGCAATGGTAAACACGATTTATTTTTCAGAGCTTAGTATGGATCTCTGGTCAGGGAAATAGAAATATTGACAAAGTCTGATTACTTCTAAGCACTGGAAAGTTTGTGGGAATACATACTTTGGAAAATTGGATTCCGAGATGAAAACCTCAACTTCTTAGTCTCTGGATTTTTCATGGCTCCAGCAGTGGAGCTCAAGAAGGTTAAATTCACTGACTGTTTCATTAATCTTTAAATATTTATAAGCCAGGGGGGTGTGTTCTACATCTACAATTGGGGGTTGTAGAGGATTGATAGATACAATTCTTTTGGAAGCCATTGTTTATTTTATTTCTTCAATTAATTAATATTTGAATTAGAAAAAACTAATTTAGGCCTATATGAGCACCTAAGACATATTATAACAGTTTTCAGACTAATTTAGGGTAAAACAGGGGCTTATCTATGGTCTGCAAAGGTATAAACTGCTCAAATTGTATGTCTATGTGCTTAAAAATAGTTTTTCGGATCTCATAATTTTGTAAAAGGATATTTAGGGTCTATGGAAAAGGTTCAGGGATGGTAAAAAGGGCCTTTCAGGACTGCAGAGGTTTAAAACTTCTTCAATTATTCAATCTCTGTGATTTAAACAGTCTCAGGTCTTAGATTTTTTGTGAAAATATTTCCAAGGTTTGCTTTTACAAGGGGATGGGGTATTTTTACAAGGGGAATGATTTTGAAAGGAATTTAGTAAATTAAATGATCACTTTTATGCTATCCATGCCTTGTGAAAACTACTTCTGCCTACCCATCTTCTACCCTAACATTTTTTCTTCATTTACATGGGTGCATTTGAGCTTGCAGACCCTTATTCATTTTCTTTTAAACAACAAACAAACTAATTCTATCCTTATTTCTTCCAAGGGCTCAGATTAAACTATTGAGCTCCTTATTATTATCTATCTAACTATTGATCTGCCAAGTTTAAACACTTTGGATAGATCTTTATTCTCAATCTATCAACATGAAATTTAAAGCATGAAAGGTTAAGATTAAGCAGTTTGACTTTCATGTATTGTGGCATTTTTAACAAGCTACACACAATATTATTTTTCAAAGTGAAGGAAAAAGTAGTGGCATTTGAATTTCCATCACTTTCATGATCTATTTTTATCTCTTTTTTTGGGGGGGTTCATTTTCTATTCTTTTTTTATCTTTTTCCTTTCAAGTCCTTTGATTTTTCTTTTAGGACTTTTACCCTCTTTACATATTTTTATTTTTATAATATGGGAATTTTTTTTTGCAAAAATCAAAGTATGTACATATTACAAGACTAATCAAAGTCAATTCAAAATTATGAATCCTATTATTATAGGACCCTAATAGCAGCTCCACATGGGGATGGCATTTCCTGGTGAAATGTCAATAAATTTGAGATCAGTAGCCTTGAATTTTGACTGTGCTTTTGCCTTGGAACTGTTTTTTGAGCTTTGCATTATTCATACTTATAATATTTTGTCTTTCAAAGCTTAGGGCCTTCTCTCCGAGCTTCAACTTTGCAAGAAAAACATCCAATCCAACCTAAACTCTGCAATGTTATGTAAAATGATTAAAGTAAAAAAAATTAACTATTGTTATTCTGGGAAATAGTAAAGCTTCAACATTCTACCATTGATAGGTCCACCTGGCAGATTTGATCCATCCAACTCCTTTAAAAATAATGCATTGTTTCCTTTGTAACCATAAATGACATAGGGACCTTTCCATAGGAAATAAAATTTACCATGTTTACCTTTCTCTTCTCTCCTGGAATCCCACTTAAGTACTTTTTCACCTATGTAAAAATCATCCTCCTTAGTCTTCTTGTAAAATATATTTTTAATCTTATCTTGAACAACTTGAGACTTGAGATAAACTCCCTCCCTGGTTTGCTGCAAGTGTATGGTTTGATTTATCCTTCTCTGGATATCATTGGTTTCTACCTACAGTTCTTGGATAATTTTCATTACTGGTACTCCTAAAGGGGATGGAAAAACAACATCCATCCCATAAACAAGCTGATAAGGGGATGTACCAATGGACTTCTTTGTGGTGAGTCTGTATGCCCATAATGCGTTAACTAACCTTTTGTTCTAGGTTTTCTTATTGTCTTATAGTAGTTTCTTGATGATATTCACAAGGCTTTTATTGGAGGATTCAACAAGACCATTACCTTGAGGGTAATAATAAGTGGAATGGCCAAGGGTAATGTGTTATTTATTACAAAATTTAATTATCTTTTTATACTTGAAAGCAGTTGCATTGTCATTAATGAGCTTTTGGGGGAATCTAAATATTGACAGTATATTGTTTTTAAAAAATGAGATTATGACAGTATTAGTGGCTTGCCTAGATGGAATGGCTTCTATCCACTTGGTGAAATAGTCTGTGGCTTTCAAAATCCATTTGTGTTGGGCTAAGGAAGGAGGGTGAATTTCACCAATGAAGACAATACCCCATTGTTGAAAAGGCATTTCTGTGAAGATGGGTTTAAGGAGTAAAGGTAGCAGTTTTTTCTTCCCTTCAAAGATTTGGCATTTGTGACAAGAGGTCACATACTTTTTCACATCTGCAAACAATGCAGGACAGTAAAAACCAGCTCTCAAGATTTTATCTATAATTGAGTTCCAGTAAAGGTGTCCTCCACAATCACATGCATGAAATTATTCCATAAATTTATCAGCTTCATCTTTAAGAAAACAATTCAATAAAATGGCACCATGATCTTTCCAAAACAGTGCATTATCTATGATACAAAATTTCATTACCTTTAACTTTAAAAATATAGTTTTAGTTCTTGAAAATCTAGGAGGAGCTTTTAAATTTAGTAATACAAATATGATATATGCATACCATGGTGAATCTGAAAAGGCTTCACTGATCTATGGGGTCACCATCTCTTCTTGATCATCTAATTAGGAAATAAAATTTATATCTAAAGCATGAAAATTTGATTCAGCCATGAGTTTGACTAAACCTTGACCTTTAATGAGTTTGGTGGGCTTAATTTCTACGTCATATTTGAAAATGGTAGCAATCCATTTGCCTCTTTTACCATAAGGCCCATTCTAAGTCATAATGTCCTTCACTACTGAATTTGAAACATAAGAAATGATGCGTGAATATAATATGTACACTCTAAAGTATTTGATAGCCTTCACTAAAGCTAGTGCTTGCTTTTCCATTATGTTATACTTTAAAGTGGCATCTCTAAGTGATTTTCTGAAAAAATAAATGGGTTGTTCATAGCCCTCATAATTCTTCTGCAGTAAAACTGCAGTAATAATATGTTTTGAAGCAAAAGAAAAAATAATGAAATCTTTTTTGAAATTAGGATTTATAGGACTGGTGTTCTTCTCAAGGCTTGTTTGGTTGATTCAAATGATTGTTTGGCATCCACGGTCCATTTAAGTGTTGAGTATTTTTTCAACATTTTATTGAGTTCTCTAATTATTTCTGCTAAGTTTGAAATGAATCTTCAGAGAAAATTGATTTTACCTAAGAAAGCATGCAATTACTTAATATTCCTAGGATGGCTTATGTTCAAAATGGCTTCTATTCTAGCACGGTCAATCCAAAATTCCCTCTTTTGATATAATATTCCCTAATAGTTTGCCTTCTTCAAGTCCAAAGAGAGTCTTTTTGGGGTTTAAAGAAATGCCAAATTTCCTGCATTTGATAAACACTTGTCTTAGGTGATCTAGATGTTCATTGTCAATTTTTGAAAATACAATTATATCATCTAGATAGATCACAAGAAGAATATGAATTTCTTTAGCAAAAGATATATCCATAGCTCTAAGAAAAGTGGCTCCTACATTCATTAATCCAAAAGGCATTTTCACATACATGAAAGTACCCCAAGGAGTAGTAAATGCAGTCTTTGGTTGGTCTTCTAGTTGAACTAAAATCTGGTTATATCCAGAGAATCTATCAAGTAATGAAATCCTGGATGAACCAACCACCCTCTGCAAAATATGATCCATCTTGGGGAGAGGGTAGTTATATTTTAGGGACACTTTATTTAAATTCTGGAAATCAACACAAAGTTTGATTTCCCCTATATTTTTCCTAGTGGGAACTAAGTTTGAAACCCAATCAGAATATCTGATAGGTGCAATTATCTGGGCTTCATACGTTCTCTTAACCTCTTTTTCAATTAAAGGCATTAAAACTGGATTGATTCTCTTGAGCTTCTGTTTGAAAGGATTTTGATCTTCTTTTATGGGTATTTTGTGTTGTATTATGCTAGTGTCATAAGATTTTAAGTCTTCATAACTCCATGAAAATACATCCTGAAATTCCTTAAATAGAGTTATGTATTTCAATTTTTCTTCTTGAGGTAAGGCTTTTCAAAGTTTGATGAGTTTAGGCTTTTTTTCTATTCCTATATTGCATTCTTCTCTATCTGATCTTAATGGTTACATCTTTGGTTTTCTTGCAACGTCATTTGAATAAAAAAGATCTTCTAAAGGGGCTAATCCCTTAGGTACAAAGTTGTTTTTAAGGTTTAAAATGTCAAAATCATCATCTGCTAATTCTTCAATCTCTACCTTTTCTAAATTATCTATTTCTACTTGAGTGAATTTAGTGGGTTTAGTGAAATCTAAGTTATATACATCTATCTGATTGTCTATTTTATCATCTACTGTATAATCTGTGTCTATGTTACAATTGTGAAATTCTCCCTTAGCATTCATGAAATGATATATTTCTCCATCCTGTGAAAATATCTGTCAATATTTTAGATTATCTGGTATTGTAGGCATGTGTTTAACTTCTGTTGTATATTGATGATTTGGTTGAAAAGGCAGATTACAGGTACTAGAAAAAGTTGCTAGACTGTGTGCTTGTATGTTTTGTTTTCTAGGAATTACAACAAAGTCACATTCAATCAATTCTTTGATCAGATCTAAAATTGTTTCTCTATATTGGCTTAATCTAGGATTATACATAGAATATTTTCCACTAATCTGTTTTACAATTAAATCAGTCTCCCGGGATAGAAACTCTTTTGCCTCTTAAGTTTCTAACAATTTGCAATCCTAAAATCGGAGCTTCATACTCTGCCATGTTTTTGGTACATTTGAAGTTTAATCTAAAGGCATGACCTTCTGCATGATTTTTTTCCATGTTTTTAATCCAAACTCCTGCTCCTACTCCTAATTTGTTCACTAATCTATCAAATTCTAGGTGCCACATTGATTCATGAGATATGTTCTCACTGTTTGGGTATTTCTCTTTCTGTTTTAATTATGTGTTGTTCTCTATACCAGTTTCAGAATTACATAAAATGAAGGAGTCCATATCAGTAGGTGTAGAATAAATGGTATAGTTTCGAGGTCTTTCTACACTACTAACCATGTATTTCATTAGAGTCTCTCTATAAATTTTCTTGGGTTGGCCAAATACTGAAATAGTGACATAAGACATGTCTAGTTATAGAGATCCTTGCAGTTTTTCTCCCCTGAGCGAGATAACAACATTCCATATTTAGGAGGGATGTCAGCTACTGCAATATCCATGACTCTGCTTTTTCCAAGGTATTGAACTAAAGTGACACATAATTCTTTGATTAAGCCTAGACATTTCACTTTGCTGGAGTAAAATGAGAAGAGATCTTTATAAGGTCTAGTGATGTCTAAATTCAAGGTGTCCATGATTTCTTTTGGCATTAAATTATGTGAGGTACCTAAATCTAGCATAGAATTATGTAAAATCTGATCATGAACAATCAAGCTAATGTAGAAAGGAGGAACTCCTCCTTCTTAGTGTTTTCCATTTACCTCAGGACCAAAAATTAGTTTTGGTTGGTCATCACTCAAATTGATAGAGTCTTCTCCTTCATTCATGTTTAATGTGTCATGTATAAATCATGTTTTACCAATTCTGTTAAAGGAATAGGTATTTTTAGTTTGGGAATTTCAGTTTGGATATTGAATTGTGCTTGTGATTTTCCTAACTGGATTATTTCTTCTTTTGTAACTGCAGTTTGGGTTTGTTTCTTTTCTTTTTCTACAGTTGGTTTTTCATTTTCTGTTTGTGTTTCCACTGTTTTACTTCTTTTTATCTTCTTTTCAAGGACAGTTTCAGTTGCAGTGGAAGTTTTGGTAGGTTTTGAGGTTTCAGTTGTAGGTTTTAACCCTGAACAGAAATTATCTACACACGAATCTTATAATAGAAAATAAACAATAGCGAGAGCATAAAACATAAAACAGATAAACACAGAGATTTTCCCCTGGATCCCAAATCGGGATGACCAAATTTTAATTTTCTCATTATATTCCTTTTAGTGTTACAACACATATATATACATGCCGAAGCATACATAAACCCCAATCCATTAACCCTGGATTAGAACATAACCGTAGTTCCCTTGACCGGATCTACAAAATACCAGGGGTCGAAAACCATCGTACCCCAAAAACCATGTGAAAAATCATGCACAAAACATGGGTGGGTCCGCTTATGAGTGGGACCGCATACCAAAATTGTTTTCGCCAGGGCGCTGCCACCCCCCTTGCTGCGCCCAGCGCAACGTACAACGCGTGGGGCTAGTCGTGGAAAGAACATAACACATACCCAACATCAGCAATTGTTTTGGCAGCAGTTGTTTTAGGATCAGCTGATATTGGATCGACAACATATGTTTTTGGATCTAAAATTTTTGTTTTTGCAGAAGTTGTTGTTTTAGTAGCAACAGATTTTTGAGGATCAACTTATGTTTGAACATCAATATCTGTAATGTCAACAATCTTAGGATTGGGTGTAATTTTAGGACTAGAAATTTTCTGATTAGGATTTGAATTTGTCTAAATTGAACTAGGTTTTGCTAGTTTTCCCTAGGGAGGATTTTCAGAACTTTGTTTGTAGGAGCTTCTACTGTTTTCTTTGTTTGAGTTTGGACAGATTTCTTAGTAGGGGCTTCTACATTTTTCTTGCTCGTAAGGTTATATTCCTTATGAAATTCATTTATTGCAAACTCATAACCTTGCTTGTAATCAAAAGACTCACCAGATTCTAATTGTAACTGTTGTAATTCATATAACTCATGTTCTTCTTGTGTAAGAAAAATGGTGTTATCACCATTATTGCCCATTAGATTGATCTGAGTGTCTTCATCATCTTCATTTTGGTGAGCACTTTCAGCATAGTTCTCCTGGAAAGGTGGTCTTATTTTTTGATTAGGTGATGATTCTCTAGATTTACCAGTGTTGGTGTTTTTCCTGAAATTGGGATTTCTTATTTGAGGGCCTTGTTGTTGATTATCCCAATGTGGCTTCCTTTCAATATTATCTAACTTATCCATCATTCTTTCTAAAGTTTTTTCTAAGTTATCTATTTTCATATATGAGGTTGATGTTTCCTCTTTTATTGTCACTCTTCTTTCATTTCTTAATCTAGCTTTCTTGGCTAACAAGTTAGCCTCTACACTTACAACATTACTTTGCATCTGCTCTAAGGTTTTTGGTTTTCTCTCTCTTAGTTGGCAAGTCATATCTGTATCAAATCCATCAGGGAATTTGATCAAGGCAGAGTCTAAAGGAGGTTTAATATTGGCAGGGATTGCATTGTAAATACTGTTATATCTTGTACAATAGTCCTGAAATATTTCATTTGGTGCTCTTTTTACATTTTCAAATTCAGAAGAAATTTGTAATGGATTCTTATTTTTCTCCCATATATTAAGAAACATCCTATGGAAAGTAGCTAAATCAGAAATACTACCAGCAAGAAAACCTTTAAACCACTTCTTCACATCACCAGCTAAAGTCTGAGCAAAAAGTCTCATTTGAACATCATCATCATCTATTTCATGCAGTTCAAAGTAGTCTTTCATTTTTTTAACATGCTGTTGGGTAGTGTAATGACTGGTTCCATCAAATTGACTAATTTTTCTCTGATAATCTTGGGGCATGGCATTTAGAGGGGCTTGTAGGACCAATGGAGCATATCTAGAAGTCATGGCTTGGATTCTAGCTTGGCTAGGAGGTAAGTTTGAAGTGCTTGGTGATGAGGTTGAAGTACTTGTAGATGATCTTTTGATATTAGAAGATGTAGTTGGGATGCTAGAAGAGCTTATTGGAAATGAGAACGAAGTACTAGAAAAAGAAGTTGAAATATTAAGGGATAAACTTGAGGTGGTGGGAGATGGAAATAAAATTCTTGGTTGAAGTGGAAGCTTTGGAAAAAATGAATCGATGAAATGAAGTGTGGTGGAAATAATAGATGGGGTGGTATTTAACAAGGATGAACCTACAGATTCTAAATGATTGGTATCTAAATGACTGGTAGAAGGCTTAGGGGTATAGGAAAATAAAGTAGTCAATTCAACTGAATGTTGAAAATAAGCTTCATCAATTTCCTTAATCAAAGTGGCAGTTATAGCATCAAGTTTATCATAGACTTCTAGGGATTTTTCATGTGAATTTAGTGAAACAATTTCCTTCTTACTTTTAATAAATGAAATGAAATCAGGATCTATTACACTATTATGTATGTCACTTTCTTATTTAGTTATAAACAAATATTGCTCAAAATTTAAATCAAATTCAATGTCTTGTAAACTTGATAATTTATTGGGAAGAGAATCTACTTTGATTAATGAATTTTTATTACCTAAAATTTTTAATTTTTTTCTTTTCTTTACAATTATGTTAGGATTATCTACTATTACAGCATGCTCTGGATCTAGATTAGACCTAGTATAGTAGACTCTTCTGGAAGCCAGAATTTCATTTTTTAATGAAAATTTTACTAACAACCCTTCAAAACAATCTTAAGGTGAAAAGATAAGTGAAAATATTTCCTTTAAGATTAATTTAAAACATTGATGACTGGTTAGTTTCCTCAGTATGGTCGCCAATATGTTAACAATCTAATAATTCTCAAGCGTTGTTATTATTTTTTTGTTTAAAGAATATTAGAGGTAACCACAAACCTACTTTTAAGACTTAGGATCTAGCCTTCCTAATGCTCACAGAGGGCTTTCTCTATATGATTTATCTTTGTTGATTGTAGTTGATTTTAGGCTAGTTATGTAGGGTTATTTGGGATTTGATTTTGGATTTGGTTTGGTGGTGAAATCACTTACTCAGATGGATAGATGTAGGTTTGTATTCCATTGGGAAAATGGAGTCAAAGTGTCAAGCAACAGAAGTAGGATCAAGGTTCTAAAGGGAATTATTCACAGGGAAAGATAGTTTAGTCACTTCAAATCCTTAGGCTGATGGTGAAAATGGTTTCAATCGGGATAAGAGAGAAATTAAGGGTTCTCAAATCCAGATAATGAGTGAAAAGACAGAGGTCAATCGAAATAAGGGAGAAATTAAGAATTCCTTTATCTGGATATCAGAAGAAAAACATATAAATGATAAATAGTTCAAGACAAAGTGTAATTAAACATATTCTGTAATAACATTCCAGTTATATCATTTAGATAAAGAAAACATATGAGCATGTGAAAACTTCAGAAAGAAACAATTGAACAAGTAGAAATTACTTCACTGTAATGGCCCAACACGTGAATCCTATAATATAATCTCTTCATTGCTTTAATCCAGTTTGTTGACTTGAAATTGGTACAATCACCCTCAGGTTCCAGAATAGTACAACTATAGAAATGTTCAGCAATTGATCCACCCTCAATACTTCAAAATGTGAAGTAATTATACAAAAACTCTTACAAAATATCATAAAACAACTTAGGAATTATTCAAGGAAAAAGAAATATCTTCATGTAAGAAGATAGAGATAGTTATCTAACTAATGCAAGCCACCCCTATTTTTATTGATTTGATGTTCAATTGTTGATAGTTTGATGTTGAGTTGTCTCTGTTTGTTGCTCAATGAAGGCTGTAGTTAAGCAGTGAAGTGTCTTATACGCTGGTAGCTTTCACTCTGACCTTTTACTGATACTCTGACTCTGACTGTGAACTGATATTCTTTTACTACTGTTATTTAATGTACAATGTAATTGTAAAACAACATGCTCTGTTTTATCTTTTCCTTACTAATATTCTTCTCATTTGACTGCCCTGTTTGACTATTTTGATCTTCATAGTAAATCAGTCATTTTCTCCCATAGTTCTGCCTCTGGAAGCTTAATTTTCACCATCCTCCTGAATATTTCATCATCATCAGTATACTTTTAGAATGTAGGCTTATTGATAAATAGGTGTTTCACCTCATGTTGCAGGTAAAACAGATTCTCAAAATTCTTGTAAAGTACCTTCCTTGTTGGAATACCCTGCATGAATGAATTATTAGCTTGCTCTTTATCCACTTCTCTCATATTTTTATCATAATGATCCTACTTCATTAGTTTGTCATGACTAACTAATGGATTTGGAAGGCCTTTCTGCCTTAGGACATCAAAATTCATCATGAATCTTGTGATGACAACTTCCATATTTTGGCATTTCTGTTCTAACTGTATCATCAAATTCTTTTTAGAAATAACCTTCCTAACTTCTAGGATGGTTTCTTTTCTATCACTAATACCAATTTCTTCAAGTTCTTGCCTATTATTGGAATTAAGGAATTTGATGATTTCATTAGCCTCTTCAGGCTTCTTTCCAAGCTCTTCTTTGATGTACTAGATAGCTTCTCTTGCTGCTTTGACTAAGTCTTTCTATTCATAGATAACATGTATGGATGGCCAAATATCATTGAAAACTTCAATGATATTGGCCCATAACTGCTTTTTGGCTTGTGCCATGGGTTCTTTCAATGTTAGATATTTCTCTAACTTCTTTAATCTCTCATTCAATCTTTTTTCCCTCTATTCTTCATTTTTGTGCATTATTTTAGCAAGTTTCTATTCATCTTCTAGAATTTTTCAGTTCTTCTTTAAGTCTATTAATTTCATTTGTCTGAATAGACATGTCCTACATAGATTTTACTACTTTACTTGCTTCATCTGTAGGCTGGGCTATTTCTGTTGAAGACACTATTTCTAAAGTTGTTGATGAGGTGGTTGGAAGTGTTGTATCCATTGGGACTATAGGAGCCAATGATTCTGCCAATGTGGAAGGTACAATAGTAGTGAATATAGGGATGATAGTGACTAGGACTTCTTCTGCTCTATCCTTTTTCTCCTGGACCAACTTGTCCATTTCATTCTACATTTCTTTAATCTGGGTGGTCAACTATAGTATGAGATTCATCATCTCATCTTTCTAATTTTCATCTTGTAACACCTCCTTTTCTTGAGGATGTTAAGTAGGAGGCAACTTAAGTTGCTTCTTTAATGAAGCAATGTCTGCATTCATCTTCTTAATCAATTCATTTGCAACTTTGACATTACTAGGATCATATCCTACTTCAATAACCAAATCTTCCAATGATTTGATTCTGTTGTCCTTAGATTGAGAGGATGCCTTTTCCAAATTGAGCTGATATTTGATGTTTGCAAGAGTGTTTTGAAGCTTCTGTACACTCATGGACTTATTTTTCATTGTGGAGTAAAGCATTTCACCAACTTGTTTGTGAAATTCTATTTGATCAATAGGATGAAGATCATCTGCTTGAACTTCATATGAGGAATTTTTATAATCAGATGATGATTTAGGATGCTTTGCATTAGGCTACATGAAGGTCATTTTCATTTTTCTAGTCTTATAGTCAAAAGCATAAATTAATCTGCTTTGGTCACTGAGTGATTGTTTCCAATGCTGATTGTATGTATCAGTCTTCAAAGTTTTATTTTTCATCTTTATCTCTCTGTATTTCTGCATAATTTCCATCTCCTTCTCTATTGTTTTGCTGGAAGAAGATACTTCAACACTGTGCTTCTTCTGAATAAGCTGAGTGTTTGAAGTTGTAGGCTAAGGTATTTTTTCAACCACTATAGGAGGTGCATTATCCTTTGATGTTGTTTTTGTATCAATCACTTCTATTGTTTCTACTCCTTCATTGAAAAGATTTCATTTAGGTTTCTTCATGTAGATTAATTTAAATTTGGTTTCATTTGTAGTCTCTGCAGTATATGATCCTTCCTCTATGATTCTCTTTGAGCTTTTATCTTCTTGGGCTAGAGTCTACAAAGTTTGACTAGTATCACCTTGCTTCTCTACCTCAATCAAGGTGTTATCCAACCATTCAAACTAGTTAGAGTATTTTTCAATATCTGGTTTCTTCTCATGTACATAAGGAGTTAGTTTGCATTTAACTTTCAATTTACTTATCACTCTTAGAGGATCATAATACCACTTAAAACTTTTACTGAATTAAAAATCCTGTAAGTACTTTTCAGCTTCTAAACCTGCATCTCTACTGTTACAAATGAAAGGGCCAACCTGATTCTTTATTTTGAACTGTGTCTTCTTCTTAGCAGCAAGGAAATTGATTGAATCAGAATTAAGAATCTGTCTTATGTACTCAAGGGAAAATAACCTCATTGGGAGGTATTTGGGCAGTTTATATAGAATAAGATTTGATCTGTATACTCTTATCTCAGTATGGTTTTGGTACAAGTATCGATATCCTGTTATATTATGCTCTGACAACTGCAACACCTTTTTAATCTCCTCACTAATTCTGGGTTGCATGTTTTTGTTCAGCACATTGACCATAGGATGAATGAAGGAATCAATAAACTCTGTATAGGTGGATTGTGTGGAGTATTTTACTATTAAATGAGTCCAAAATATGACTGAATGTGGGTTTCCTTCAACATCAAGCTTCTGAAGATTGATGGAAAATTTATCAGACTGAAAGTATAAAAACATGTGGAAAGGGACTGAGGAATATTTGAAAACACCTTCAGAAGGAATTTTGACTAATTGTTCATGAATATTATCAACAAGGTATTGGGAAAAATTAAAAATGGTAGCAGGAGGCTGACCAAGTGTGAAATTAGACAAAAAAACTAGCACTGCAACATCAGCATGCTCATCTGCGAAATAACCAAGAATAAAAGACAACATGCTAATGATATGTCTGGTTCTTTCAGATAATTTTGCAGATGGGTAAGGAGGATTTATCTTGGGAACTTCTACAGAAGAAGGCATGAAAGTCTGTAATATATGGAACCTCTTGGGGAAGTCCAAATTTAGATACAACTATGTAAGAGTCTCAATGGACAAAGGGATTTCATCTGGCCTGGATTGGATCTGGAGAATTTGATTGATTGACTTAGCAGTAATGGTAAATAGGATTTATTTTTCAAATTTTATTATGGTTCTCTGGTTTGGGAAATATCAAGATAGATAAAGTCCGATTACTTCTAGGCACTAGAAAGTTTGTGGGAATACATACTTTGGAAAATTGGATTCCGATATGAAAACCTCATTTGCTTGGCCTATGGATTTTTCATGGCTCTGGCATTGGAGCTCAAGAATGTTAAATTCAGTGACTATGTTATTAATCTTGAAATATTTATCATCCAAGGGAGTGTGTTCTACATATACGACTGGGGGTTGTAGAGGATTGACAGATACAATGCTTTTGGAAGCCATTATTTGTTTGATCTCTTCAATTAATTAATCTTTTACTTAGAAAAAACTGATTTAGGCCTGTAGGAGCAACTCAGACATATTATAATAGTTTGTAGACTAATTTAAGGGTAAAAGAGGGGCTTATCTATGGTCTACAAAGGTATAAGCTGCTCAAATTGTATGCCTCTGTGCTTAAAAACAATTTTTTGGACCTCAGAATTCTCTAAAAGGATATTTAGGATCTACAAAAAAGGTTTAGGGAAGGTTTAAAACTTGTTCAATTATTCAATATCTATGATTTAAATAGTCTCAGGTCTCAGAATTTTTGTGAAAATATGTCCATGGTTTGCAGAAAAGGATTTGGGAATGCAAGAATGCTTTGTTCAGGTCTATAGATGGTTTCTAAATGATTCAATTAATCAAATTGTTCTTTCTGTGACAAAAAGCAATCTCAGGACCTCAATTTTTTGCAAAAGGAAGCCCAGGGTCTGTAGGAAAGGATTAAAAGGCACATAAGGTTTCCTATGCTCTTCAAAGGCTTCTATTTTGATTCAATTACTGATTACTTTTTCTTTGTATCAAGAAACAGGCCTTTCCTTTGAGTAATACCTGGGAAAAATGAATATTTTGCATCATAGGAGGGTTTCTGAAGCAACGGAGGTTCTTTGAAGCTTCTGGTATTTATAACGCTTCAATTTGGTTCTGCAATTTCTTGTATCAGCAAAGGTCTTGAATTCTAGTGAAAAAGGCTTGAAAAAAGGTTGGTCAAGTGATCTGGTTGCTTAAAAAATGGTCGGAAACACTCTTTCAACGCAAAACTGTAACAAAAAGCGGTAAAGGGCTAACAAAGGGTGGCATATATGCATTTTTTATCAAACAATGTTTACATTGAATGCACAGTCAATTTGAATTGATAGGGTGGTTTTCACAACGGGCGAGAGAAAACCACTCAGTGGTTTTCACATGAACAAAATATGGTTAGTGGTATAATTCTGATCGATGTGATTGAATAGAAAATTTGCACGTAGCAGGGAGGTGAGCTCCGCAAACCACACATTTCGCAAGGCTAGGGTATGGTTAAGGATCGGGCTATCAGATGTGCGATAGGTAATGTTGGCTGTTGGATTGATGTGTTAAGATCCGACGGATGGGATGATGCGATGGAGTCGTTGGGTTTTAAAATGATTGGGGCTTGTGACTTATGCTATGTGGTAGGTTATATGTATGAAAACTATGGTTTAATACATATAGTCGAGGATTAATACATATTCAATGGGGTTAGGTAAAGTGTGACTTATGGATAGGAGGGGTTTATAGTATGTGGGTCTAGGATATATAACATGTGGGGAATGTTATACCATATTTTAAAATAAAATAAGGGTTGGGAATAATATATATGTGGGAGTGATTTTAATACCGGATAAAAAGGTATATAATGTAGGAGTTAAGTATAATAAAGTTAAGTGTTAATAATGATATATGAGGGGGATTTATCATTAAGTTTTAATGTAAAAACTTATGTCGGGGAGGGATATCTGTAATAGGGCCCCACATATAGATTTAAGTATTTAGACATAGGATGAAGTATGTTTATGGGTTTTTGGGAATTTTTAAATGAAAAGGGAAATTATTAAAGGGGTTTTACTTTTCCCAAGGATAAAAGGTGTTTTAACTTAGGAAAAGGGGCTTTTGCAAGGGGTAAAAAAGTGAAATAAGGGGAAAGAGTAAAAATGAAGGGGATGGGGTATTTTTACAAGGGGAATGATTTTGAAAGGAAGTTAGTAAATGAAATGATCACTTTTATGCTATCCATGCCTTGTGAAAAATGCTTCTGCCTACCCATCTTCTACCCTAACATTTTTTCTTCATTTACATGGGTGCATTTGAGCTTGCAGACCCTTATTCATTTTCTTTTAAACAACAAACTAACTAATTCTATCCTTATTTCTTCCAAGGGCTCAGACTAAACTGTTGAGCTCCTTATTATTCTCTATCTAACTACTGATCTGCCAAGTTTAAATAGTTTGGCTAGATCTTTATTCTCTATCTATCAACATGAAATTTAAAGCATGAAAGGTTAAGATTAAGCAGTTTGACTTTCATGTATTATGGCATTTTTAACAAGTTGCACACAATATTATTTTTCAAAGTGAAGTAAAAAGTAGTGGAATTTGAATTTGCATCACTTTCATGATCTATTTTTATCTCTTTTTTGTTTGGGGTTCATTTTCTATTTTTTTTTATCTTTTTCCTTTCAAGTCCTTTGATTTTTCTTTTAGGACTTTTACCCTCTTTACATTTTTTATTTTTATTATATGGGAATTTTTTTTTGCAGAAAGCAAAGTATGTACATATTACAAGACTAATCAAAGTCAATTCAAAATCATGAATCCTATTGTTGTAGGTCCCTAACAGGAGGAGCGACTAATGACTATTTTGTTGTGTTCTTCTTCTTCCCTTTTCCTGCCTTAGACATTTCTTGACTATTGTGATGGTCAGGACTAGCCTATAACAAAGAAATATAGGAATAAGAAATAATATCTTATCTTTGAAGACTTAGCGCAAATAGTTAAATATTCACAATTAAAACCTTTCTTTTGATGACAAATCTTGATGAAATCGTGGTGAAATTAATGCAAATTCTTATAATTTTGAAAAAAATGCTTCTCTACTTTGTGATATTTAAATGCCAGAACATGAGTTCACGTGGGCTTGTCACATCAGCATATCTAGGAAAAATTAATGGAAGAATGATATGGGGCAAGCTTAAGAAATTATTATTTTGGAGAGTTTTGATATGTGAATCCTCTAATAAAGTAAGGACTATGACGAAAGGTGGGAATGGATATCGAGGAAAACTTTATCAGACAGGTTAGATATCAAATAGGGAGAATATCAGAAATAAGGATTGTTGAAGGAGAAGGATATTGAAAGCGAGGGATATGGAAGGTGTAAGATATCAAAAGTATGGGATATAGGAAGAGAAGGATATCCAAGGTGTCACCTTTGTAAAGTTGCAATATCATGGGCGTTGATAATAATAAAATAATGCTTGTGGGGTTGGTAGCTAAGTGTAATATTCAACTATGCATATATGCACACGCGACTTTTATTCTATGGTGCAACCTTAATAAAAATCCCTTTGGAAACAAGTCACCAGGAAGAAATATCGGGGAAGTATTTATCATTACTTTCACGAGAGGAAAGTTACGATATCAAAGGATTCTGGTATGAATTTGTTCCAATAATTTTTTTTTTATTTAAATAAAAGGTTGTTCTTAAAGGGTTCGTGATTATTATTCATTTGTAACATGAACCTTTGTTATATGTGCTTCGACGAAGAAGGTCTTCAAGCTTATATGATCCTAAAAATGTGCTAACTTTATTTTTGAAATTAAAGGGTTTTATCTACATGAAAGAAGGGTCCCAATTATTTATTATATATCTAAAAATAAAAATAAATGGGGGGTTGTTAAGTACTAAAAAAATTGGCGACATATTGGTTGAAACAATTATCTCTGTAAAAGAAAATGAAATTTTAACAACTAAGGAAAAATATTTAGAAACATTTAAATATTTGAAATCTAGATTGATTAAAGTAACTCTGCATAAAAGAACTCATTATTTTGTAAATTTTCAAAACTTGTTATTGATGAAAATATTTATTAGCTCTGTCAGTCACTTAATCAGCTGTAAAGATAAAAATAGAGAACTATAGAAACCTAGCATTAAGATAGACTTATTTGTCACTGGTAGAGCCACTACTTCCAACAGGCGTCCATAGCCCTGACAAGGTTACCATTTAACCATTTGTCCCGATTTGGTGGCCAGATAGTGACAATTTCATTCACAGGTTATAATGAAATTGAACAATTCAGCTCGTGATGACACCTCTTGTCTTACTGTTATAAATCCATAAGCCATTCTCTTGCCTTGGTGAACAATCATGATAATGTCAATATCATTATTTCCCTATGATCGTGGTAAGTTGGCTCATGATAAGACCCCTTATATTTCAATTTTTTAGATATTTTTGAATTACACTCTAAGAATATAAAATGAGTGGATGGAAAGGTAAAATTACTCCTTAAGAGTTTTGGATGACACTTAAGGTAATAAATGCTAAAACTTTACTTTTTAAAAGATACTTTTCATGAATGATCAAAGGATAACGAGATATTTAATATTTCAAGTGATGAAAAATTTACAAACTAATGGATATAAATATTTCAAAGATTATAATAAAAGCAATATTAAACTTCAATGTTATAATTTTTTTCTAGTATCTTCTTCTTTAATTAATCAAACTACATGTTAATGATCAGAGATGCCAATATGAAGTCAACAGAGTATTACCCAAGACTACTAAGATAAAGACACCAATATGTACATATGATTATTTACATATTTATAGTAGGATAAATATTTTCAAGAAAAGTATTTTTTTAAAACTAGCCCATTAACAGGAAGAGCAACCCTCTTTCTTTGTAAATCTTGAAGGATAAAGTTTGACGGGACTAGTTTTTTCAATGATCTAAAATGGGATGAGCCATGTTTTTTGGAATTTAGTGTGTTTACCTTTTTCTTCATAGGCCTTATCCCATTTCAACACTAAGTTACCGATTTCAAAATTTTTATCACTCACTGAACTTGTATCAAATGAAGATTTGACCAATTGTTGGTGGTGAGTATGAGTTTGTTTGGACTTATCTATTTCTTCCTCTAACTTTAAAATTTGAGACATTCTTAATTGTAAAGCTAATAAAGGTTGTTCCTATATAGATTGCACTCAGGTTAGTGAAGGAAGATTTGAAGTGGGAGGTAAGATAGCTTCTTTTCCATACATTATGCAATAAGGAGAAGTGCCTAGAGAGGTTTATGAGTAATATTGTCAGTCCATAGGGAAAATATTATAACTTTGTGTAAATTCTTTTTATTTCGTTCAACAGTTCGTTTAATCATCCTTATGAGGTTTTTATTGGTAGATTTTGCTAATTTATTTCCTTGGAGATAATAATTTTCAGAATATTTGAGTTTGAAACCTCTCTTGAGAGAAAATTCAGTAATAACATTTCCAGAAAAATAAGATGCATGGTCATACATAAGGGAAAAACGAAGGCCAAACCTGGTGATTATAAATTGATCAATAAAATCAATCATAGTTTTAGAATTGACCAACTTTAGAGGTATTGCTTCCACCAACATGGTGAAATAGTCTGTAGCAGTCAAAATGGACTTATATTGTTTAGAAGAGTGAGGAACTATCTCACCTATAATATCTAGTCCCCATAGCTCAAAAGGTTGCTCAAAGTTAACTGGTTGCAAAGGCAATGTTGGTTTCTTTTCCCTCCCTGGAGCTACTTGGAAGACCTTACATTTTCTGGCATAACCATGAGCATCTTTAAATAGATTCGACCAATATTAACCATCATGTAGGATCTTATGAGAAGTAGTGTCTCCATTAAAATTTCCACCAGTTGGTCCATAGTGCAATTCCCACAACACCTTTTTCTATTTCAAGTTTCTCTAGATATCTTATTAAAACATAATCATAATTCCTTCTAAAAGAAACGTTATTAACAAGTTGATACCGATTGGATTTAAGCCTCAAATTTCTTTAATTTTGTAATTGAGTTATACAAGAGCATAAACATTTTAAAAAATATAAAAAATAGCATCAGTATATTGAGATTCAATGTCTATAGAAGATACCTTTGAAACTTGAAAAATATTACCTGAATATTATTTGGTTGAACTGTCAAGAGATATAGTTATTAATTTGCAAAAACCTTGACATTTAGCTATTTTAGTTGGATTTATCTCCAAGTAATATTCTTGTAAATAAGTAACCCAACTAGCTCTTTTTTATCTTAATTATTTGTGAAGAAAAGTTTCCTAACAGTTGGGAAAGGAACAATTACTTTCATATGTGATTTCAAGAGAAAAGGTCTAAAATGTTTTATTTACTTAAAAATTTCAAATTATTGTTTTTCCAAACCATAATAATTTAATTACGCCCCTTGAAAACTAGAACTAAAGAATGAAATAGGGGCTTCAACTTGTTTTTCATTAGGTTGGGTCAATATTGCTGGATATGATTGTTTAAAAGAAAACGTGTATAAAACAAATTGTTTACAAAAATTAGAATTTGACAATGAGGGAGCATCTATGATAGCTTTCTTTATTGATTCAAAAGATTTTTTCTCTATTTTCACCCATTTGTAGAGTGCTTTCTTCTTTATTATGGTCTGCAAAGGAAAAACAATTTGTGAAAAATCAGGAACAAGTCTTTTGACAAAATTAATCTGACCAAGAAAGTATTGCATGTATTTTTTGTTTTGAGGCAAAGGGATTTATGATATTGCTTTGTTTCTTTCAGGATCAATTCAAATTACTTCCTTGGAAACAATAAATCCTAGAAGACTACCTTCTCTAAGAGCAAAGAATGACTTCTATGATAGATTTGTCATAGGTTTTAATATAATCATAACTCCAAGAAAAGACATCATTGTATTTTTTCAATTTGGTGTAAGTCCAAGGCCTAAATTTATGTTTTGAAGTTTATGATCAGATCATAGGTTAAAAAATTCAAATATTAAGGTAGAGCTTTGAAGTTTTCAATTGTTCACCCTTTTGAATCTATCTTTCAAATCATATAAGTCTTCTAGTTTTACTACATGTTTGGGAAAATTATTCTCCTCAGAAAACTTGTTTTGTTGCCTATCATGCTCAGCTTCATCAATTATCTCATCAAAATAAGACCCTTCAAAAGTTAAAAAAAAATAGGATGTCATTGTCATCATTTAATACATGCTACTTGGTTATGTTACCTAGAATAGAGGGGCAAAAAATTAACTTAATTGAAAATCTATCAGGACTAAAATATTCAGGTGGAATGAACCTTGAAGCAACATTGGATAGGAGATCATCACTAGCATTATGTAATATTGGGATCAAAGTTATATTGAATGCAATGAAATGAGAAGTTATGTCTTTGATCAAAGACTGATAATGTTTGAGGTGATTAGAAACACAATGGATATTGTTTCTGACTTGATTTATGACAATATATGAATCACAAAAAAATTTAAGATACTTGACATCCATACTAATGGCATTTTTCAAGCCTTATACCAATGCTTCATATTCAACAATATTATTGGTGCTATTGAATTCCAATATGCAGGCGAGCATAGTTTTTTCTCCATCGGGATTTACTAGGATGCAACAAACTTCTGCACCATCATTAGATTTTGTTCCATAAAAGTATAGATTCCAAAACAAATTAACACACTTATTTACATGACGTTATACAATATCGATACATCTAGATGAATGCATTTGAGAGAAATTTTCAATCTGAGATGAAATAGAATCCACTAAAAAGGGACATTTTTGTGCTGGAAAGTTACCAAAAAATGATTCAAGAGAATAATTTCCCAGAATATTATTTGTGAACAGTACTGGTTCATTTTTCTCATCTAAATCAGTCATAGAGTACTTCATATGTTTTTCCCTATCAACACAAATTTTATTAGGTTTTCCATTATAGGGAATCCAAATATGTGACCAATCAGTTGCAAAGTAACCATGTAGTTTTTCTGACCAACCCTTGCTTAAAATAATACCATAGAATTCAGGGATGTCTACAACAAAAATATCGATTATTTGCCAAACTTTCAGATTTGACGATAACCTAATCAAAACAGAATTCATCTCTCCTAAAACTTTGAATTTTGACCAGTCTAATTGGACAATTTGAACAACAGATTTTAGAGGTGAAATATTCAATTTGAGACAAACTGAATAAATCATGATATTTGATGATGAACCAAAATCTACTAAAGAATTATGGACATTTTTATTAAAAATTTCAAAAGTCAAAAGAAAAGCAGAAGTATGAGAATTTGATATATCTCCAATTAAAATAGCATCAGAAGAACCAACCTTATCTGTAGGATAATTATGAGGCTTTCCTTTTCCTTTTGAGGCTTTCATGGTAACAACAGTAGAAGGTAATGAAGATGCATCAATTGCATTTAATTCATTGAGTAACAATTTTTTTGTTGTTTTAATTTACTAACTTCATATAAGTAAATATTGGCTTTAGTATTTTTCATGTCTTCTACAATATTATAATCAATGCTATCTAAAACTATTAAAACCTTAGATGATGAGGGATATTTGGAAGTAGTTGGAGTAGAATCAGAAGATTGATTAGCAGCATTTTTAACCATACTTTTTCTTTAGTAGGAGAAGTAGGGGACTTTTTATTTTTATTTGATGGAGGAGTATCAACAAGTCCCTTACATCTGGTACTTGTTGGTAATGCTTCCTCTTCCTCTTAATTTTTTGAAGTGGTCAGAATGAATTCCCATAAACCATGAGCTTCAATTGTTTCATCTTCTTGAGCTTAATCAAGAGATAAGGTTGTTTCCTCTTCTTCGTCATCTTCATTACATTTTTCATTTGATATATCGACAAGGGTTTATGATTGTGATGGTTGGCTAATTTTAAAAGGTCGAAAGGACTTCCTTGAAGACTCAACAAGTTCCTGTTTATTTATTTCTACCATTTCATTATACATCGTCTTCAAAACCTTTTGTAATCCCTCCAAATCATAAGGATATTTGGGAGCCTTTTTCTTTGATTTGTCCTTAAAAGTCACTTTTTTGGTTTGTTTTATTTCTTCGGTAGATGCTTTCTTATCAAGGGCCAGAAATCTCTTTTCCATAGATAGATCTTCTTTCATGTTATCAAGTAGTATTGTTTTATTATATATATCTACAAACATAAAAATATTTGAAGGAAGAGCACTAATATACCATTCAACTTGCACATCAGTACTAGGTACGGAAGTCTTTGGGATTTTGTTTAACAATTTGTTAAATCTTGAGTTGAAGTCCTTAATTTTCTCATCTGGGTTGGTATTGAGATTTGATAAATCATTAATTAAAGTAGTAGTTGTTCGATCATCTCCAAATTTCATCAAATTTTTTTTTTTCAAATGTATGCCAACTTATGATTGATCCAACAGGTAGTGAGAAATACCATGAACTTGCAGATCCTTCAAATGTGTAAGGAAAAAGTCAGCAAACAAATCCTCTTCTGAGACTCCATTAAGATTAATGGCTAGCATAAAATTAAGAAGATGTTCCTCTCCATGTAAACCATCATCTGGGTTAAATTTAGGTAACCATCTCTATGGATGTTTGGGAAGGGGATGTAATGGTGTTTCCATTTGAACTACCCCTAGTTTATTCCATGGTCGATTATCCATTCTCTGAACAATTTGTACTTGAAGCAGAGGTTGTAGAAGGAATTACAGTTGAAGATGATTCCCCTAGAGTAATAATTGTACTAATTGTTTGTGAAAGAGTAATATGAGTGTAGGTAATAGAAAGAGGATGATAAAAAGAAGGTAAAAGAGTTTGAGAAGAAACGGGGTTAAGAGAAGGAGTTTGAGGTGGAGAAGATAAGGTAACCTCACTAGATGAAGATTATGTTTCTGAAGTGCTTTTCCTAATAGCGGAATTTTCCTTAGAAACACAAATTTTATTAATTTGGAAAAGAAAAATTATATAGAAAATTTTGCAAGAGTTTACACACAAAAACTCAACACTCTTGCAAGTTTTTGACAGTGACGTTATAGTGGTGTAAATTTCTGGAGATATAAGGAGGTGTTTTTTGTTTTTTAATAACATATTTTGTAATATTTATGGAGAAATAAGGAGTATTTTTATTTTATTTTTTAAGTTTGTAATTTGTAGTAATAAGGTGTGAGTTTTGTCACTTTGGAGTGATAAGGGGTTATTTGTAATTTTTGGAGTGGTTATCTTTGTAAAATTTGTAAATTTGGAGTAATAAGGGGTAAAATTTTATTTTTCTAATTTGTAAATTTGGGTTGATAAAATTGTAACTAAAAGTAATTTTCACTTTGAGGTGGGGTTAGAGTAGCTTTTAGTTTATGGAAAAATTTGCAAGAGCATTGTCAAAAGTCAAATTTTGAAAGTTTCATTGAATGTTTTAGAAAAATTGACTAGAGCCAAGTGCAAAGCTCTATCATTTTTCTCCTCCAACAACTATATGAGGGTCAAGGACAAGCCCCAATAGATGATTTTTTGTG
This sequence comes from Pinus albicaulis, assembly GCA_034641835.2. Classification (NCBI taxonomy): domain Eukaryota; kingdom Viridiplantae; phylum Streptophyta; class Pinopsida; order Pinales; family Pinaceae; genus Pinus; species Pinus albicaulis. The sequence continues at coordinate 570,420,007 of CM076576.1, forward strand.
TGGTTTTGTGTGTTGCTCATATTCTTTTTCTGGTGCATGATCCATCTTGGTGCATACATTTAATTTTACAATGTCCAAGCCGGTAAATTTATTTTCTGATTCTAACAAACTTAAAGGCACAAAGACATATAAGACTTGGAAAATGCTCATAGAAAGCACTTTGATTTATAATGAACTTTGGTGAGATGTAGGTGATGGTGATTTTAAAGAAAATAAACCTATAGATGCAGCTTTATTAGCTAAACAAGAGATCAAAAATACCAAATCACTAGCATTAATCAAATCTTCAGTTAATGATGAAGGTATTTTAACATTGAAAATGCTTCTATTGCATGGTCTACTTTGAGAAGATTTAAATATGTGTTTGACACATAGCCTGAATCTAACAAAGTTGATCTTCAATTAAAGTTGCTCCAACAGAATTTCATTGAAGGAGGAAATTTACTTGAATATATTTCAAACTTAAGAACATTAAGAAGGAAAGAGTAAATTTTGGATTTCAATTTAATGGATGATAGTTTCATGGCTACAATTTTGTTTGATGGTTTGCCTTATTCATATACACATTGATAGGATATGAAGATGGAAAAATGTTAAGGATGAAAGGAACAATTATTCCACAAAATTATGATTTTGAAGGAGGAGAAAGTACATATATTTCACCAATAAGGTTGTGGCATGTAAGATATGGGCATTTAAACTTTTAAAGTCTCTCTCAATTTCAAAAACAAGGAGGAGAATTCACTTCCAATGAATTCCAAAATTATTGCAGGGAGAATGACATTAAAAGACATCTAAAAAATGTCTACACTCCAGATCAAAATGGAGTATTAGAAAGAATGAATCGAACCTTGTTAGGAATGGCAAGATCCATGTTAACTTTCATAAATTTAATTCCTATATATTGGGCAGAAGAAATACATACATCAGTCTACTTAAGGAATAAGTCTCCTATTGCTTCTTTGGATGGAATTACACCATATGAAGCATGGTTTGGTTTCAAACCTCGATTTAAACATATTATATTTTTTGGAACAATGTGTTATACCTTCGCTCGAAAATAAAAACAAAATAAGCTCGATTCAAGAAGTATGAAGTGTACAATGTTTGGGTATTCTGATGAGAAGAAAGGATACCAACTTCTGTCCAATGGAAAATTTATTGTCACAAGGGATGTGATTTTTGACGAAACAGAAAGCAAGAGTGCTACAAAGATAAAAAATATTCTACAGAATTTGAAAAGTAAGGGCGATAAAGGGAAATGAAAAATTAAAAATCAACCAAGCACACAACTTTGGTATGATTTTGATTTTCCTTCATCTGAAAATGGTTCATCCAACCCATCTACTTCAACTACACCCTCGGGATCTTCTAGCAGCTCATCTGAATCTCCTAGCAACAAAATTTCATCTGAAAATGACTCTCCACCCCCTAAATCTTTAGTTGATTGATGAACATATATTTATATCAATCAAATTTACAATGATGTTGATTATTCATATCTGAAAAAAAAAGTGAACACCAACTTCAAAAATGGGTCATTCAACTTTTGAAAGATGTCAAGCCAGATGAGAAAAAAATTTGGCACATGGGGATCACACATAAATGAAGAAAAAATTTCCTTGGTAACAAATAATTTTATTGAACCCTCCACATCCAGAGAGGCAGTAAAACATAAAAAATGGAAAAAGGTTATGATTGCAAAATACCAGAAACTAATAGAAAACAACACTTGGAAACTTTTTGAATGTCCTCAAAATGTAAAACCCATCGGATGAAAATGGCTTTATAGAATTAAGTACAGGAAAAATGGAGACATTGAAAATTACAAAGCAATACTTTTTGCTAAGGGTTTTGCACATCAGGAAGGCATTGATTACGAGGAAACATTTTCCCCTACAAAAAAATGGAACACCATCTGATTAACACTTGCATTAACAACTCAAAAAGGTTGGAGAGTTCATCAAATGGATGTTAAAAGTGCTTTCCTCAACAGAGATTTATAGGAATATGTATATATGACGTAACCTTTGGGTTTTTAGATTGAAGGGAAGGAACATATAGTCTACAAACTGATCAAGGATTTATATAGATTAAAACAAGTTCCACAAGTTTGGTATGCCAAAATAGACGAGTACCTTCACAAAGTTAGATTGAAGTGAAGTGACTCTGATGACACCTTATATGTACATAAACAAGAGAAAAAATTGGTGATTATTGATATGTATGTGGATGATTTGATAATTGTTGGAAACAATAATTATCATATTTTACAGGTCAAGAAGGAGTTGCAGGCTAGTTTTAAAATGACTGATTTGGGGTTACTTAACTACTATCTTGGAGTCGAAGTATTCATCCAAACCATATTTTAATTTTTCAAAGTAAGTATGCATATGAACTCCTTCAGAGATTTGGCATGAAAGATTTCAAGTTTGTTCTCACCCCCATGGAACAAAACCTGAAAATTTCGAAATTTGAAGGGGGGCAGGGGGGATGGTGGATAGTACTACTTATAGACAGTTGATTGGAATTTTCATCTATCAAACAATCACTTGTCGATATTTATCTTATGAAGTCAGTATTATTTCGTGCTTTATGAATGAACCAAGGGACAACCACTGGAATGCAGCCAAAAGGGTCCTTAGATATATCCAAGGAATGAAATATTTTGGTTTTCTTTACAAAAATACTAAGAACTTTATACTTGGTCGATATTCAAATTTCGATTTTGCAGGAAGTATTGATGATCAGGCATCAACATCGGGTTATTTGATGAACATGTGGTCAGATGTAGTTTCTTGGAGTTGTAAGAAGCAAGTTACAATGGTCACTTCTTCAGCAGAAGAAGAATACAATCAACATGGGAAGTAACATGTGAAATTGTTTGGTTGCGCAAACTTTTGCAGGACTTGGGAATTCCTCAAGGAGAAGCTACATATTTATTCATCAACATCCATTCTACCATAAAGCTTTCCAAAAATCCATTTTTTCATTCCAAAACAAAGCATGTGGATACAAAATATCATTAGATCAGAACAATCATCGCAAAGGATGTCATCAAGTTGATTTATTTTCCTTCAGAAGATCATATCTCCAATATTTTCACAAAACCACTTAGCAGGATTAAATTTACTAAGTTCAGGGATGAACTTGGTATTTGTTGTAATGTATATTTGGATCATGGGGTGAATCTTAGATAATCCAAAATACATAAACCTTACTTTAATAGTTAGAATATAATATTTAATTATTTAGAATATTTAATTAAATATTGGAGAATTTTTAGAATAATGAATTGTTGTAAAAGATATGGCATCTAGAAATGTGTCATTTCTAAGGCTCCAATTTAGGAAAATATTTAGTAGTATTGTTAGGATAGGATTTAATTTAAATGGACACTTGTTAGTAAAATAAGTGATTCATAACTAAATTAGGTTAGGACTTTTAACTTATTTATATAAAATTTCCCTACTTGCAAGAGTGTTGAGTTTTCGTGTGTAAAATCTTGCAAGTAGGGAAATTTGCTTTAAATAAGCTAAATATCCTAACCTAATTTAGTTATGGATCACTTTTTTTTATTAAAAAGTGTCCACTTATATTAAATTATATCCTAACAATACTACTAACTATTTTCCTAAATTGGAGCCTAAGAAATGACACCTTTCTAAATGTCATATCTTTTACAACAATTTGCAATTCTAAAAAGCCTCCAATATTTAATTAAATATTATATTATAACTATTAAACTAATTTTTATGTGTTTTGGATTGTCTAACATTTCTTTCTCTGATGAGTGGGTAATGGGAATTCAAATAGTTTGACTCCAAGTTTTTCACTCTTAGATCTAGTCAAAACTCTAGAAGATTTAAAGGATGAGGAGAAAATTCCCTAAGAAAAATCAAATTGATCAGCCTTTTCTCCAGATATGGAAATTCCTTCCATTCTATGAGTTAAATTTTGTAGCTCAAGTGTCTTTGAAACTGGTTTTTTCTGGATGGAAGTCTGTTATTTTTGCTTTGGAAATTAGTTAGGAGATTGAGTGTTTGAATGAAAAACTTCATTTCTAGAATTCATAGATTTGGAATGTGATCTTGAAGTTGGTGGGGAATTTGAGGGAGAACGACTCTTTGGATGGCCTTTAGATTCCATAGAAGGCTTTGTTGCCATTCATAGTCTGATGGCCTTCCTACTAGCACCAAAAATGTTTAAGGCTCGAAATGTCTTCCTCAACATTGGGGGAAAACCACCCAGTTAGGACCTTAGAATAGATACTTATCCATTTGGGATGATGGCTCAAACTAGGATTACGTGACAAGTTTCCTATTAAATAAAATTATAAAAAAAGGATGAGGTATAAATATAGTGGTAAGATGTGCTTAAAACTAGAAACATTAATTACTTAGATTTAACATCTATCCTGGGAAATCTTATTTATAGATATGTGATTTAAAATAATTTCACAAGAAATATGAAAATATAGATTACCATATGATTGTGAAGTTGAAACAGAAAATGATAGCTTAATTTAATTAAATAGTTAATTAAATTAGCTAATAAAACCTATCACAATATAAGGTCTCAGTCTTTATGCATATAATATAAAATTTCAATCACATACTTCAATAGTAAAATATATATTATTGTTATAACACATATGTGATAAAAATAATCAAATTACCATTCAACTATTAAAAAGAAAAACAGATAGTAGTACCTGATATATCGTTACTCTACTCATGAGAAAAATGATGGTAGTTCAACTTTATATTAAGAGGAACTTAAGTTACAGTAATGAAAACATAAGCCTTCTTTCCAAAATTCATAACCCATTATCACATCAAATTGAAGGGATTTATAATTCATTACAAAATAAAAATATAGAAAATAATAAAACAACTTCGAGCAGTGTAACTGAAATAAATAAATAAAAACGACCAATTATAGAATTTGTTGAAACGGATTATCTAAGCTTGGGAATATGATTTTTCTCCCACCCATTGTTGTAGCTCATAGATATATATCATGTTATTTAGTTCAGGTGGAGCCCTTGGTTGCATTCTCATATGAATGGTGAAGATCGCGTCCCTTAATGCTGACATCATTTTAGTGGTCATACTAGATAGACAGCGAAGCATTAACCACTGACTATGTGGTTTGATTAAGAAATTCCAATGACTCTCCAAGTCGGCTTTAGTTAACTGCTCAATAATTCCATCCTGCTTCTTGGAGGTTTCTTGCCATATCTTAGTAAGTGGTTTCATATCTGGAAATCATCATCCAGCAAGACTCTGTATCAAATTGGCTTGAAATAAATTATCACTAACTACTTCAATAATATTATTTAAAATGTCTCTTCCTTGAAAAACTGTTGTTTTGGTATGCTTGAGACAAATTTCCCATTCTCTGAAAACAATCTCCTTATGTGATTCTTTAATCTTTGGAAGATTAGATAATATTCTGTCTACGTTGTCCTTCAATATTATGAAATTTGCAATCTTCTCCTCTATGTAATCAAGATAAGTTTTATCATCTAATAGTTGGTCTACCAGAGAACTGACAGTTTTGTATAAATCTTGAATTGTTTCCAATTTCTGGCAAAAAGAAACTTGTTGCTGAGCAAGAAGAGTGTTTAATTCTTTTTCTTATTTCTTTAATTCCATAAGTTTAGGACTAACACTTAGTTGTTCAATACTACTATTAATTCTTGAATTTGAGCATCTTGGGCATGTAGGTAATTTTCATATTTAACACTAAGAGAGTTAAAACCGTTTTGAAGCTCTATGACCAATCCTTACCATTGTTCAACAATATTTTATTTTTCAGTCTCTATACTTTGTTCCAAATGTGAAATAATTTATTCTTTTTCATTCAACAAATTTTGTACTTTAGTGACCTTATCAATTGTAGTTGAAGCATAAGCTCCAGTGAATTGTGAGATCTTACCCATTTCCTCTGTCGAAGCACTTTTAGTACCTTTCCATAACACTTGAAATGGTGCATCACCACAACCTTGTGTTGAGGGCTATAAAACATGTCAAGTGGAGGAATTTATTTATCTTTTAAAACAACCTATGATTTTTAGAAAGGTGGTAAAATCTCAATATCCTGGTCTTCAAAAGGATTTTCACACGCCTTTCTTAAAATCAGAATTTGTTCAGGACCCTTGGAACTGTCTTTTTCTTGCAGAGGAGTGTTATCAGTTTGTTATCAGTTTGAGTTTCACCAATATTTGAATTGAGAGAAAGATTGTATTCCTTCCATATTTATTCTAACTTATCTTCAAGAAAGAGATATTTCCCTAGTGTACAAGAGGAGGAAACTGTTTATTTTGATTAAGGAACATTAATAGTTTGTGTAGAACCAGTAATTATCACTTCATCAATAATCTTTTCCTCTTGGTGAATCTTCAATAAATCAATAGGCAAATTCTCTAACCTGGAACACCTTTACTGTGAAAATTAAGTCATCTGGTGTGGATGTTGAACCCCAAAATTACCGTTTCCTTTACATATTTCTCATCTCATTTCACTTCTGTTCCATCAATTCATAAGCCCTAATCAAGGAATAATGATAAGTTTTGTCTTAAGGTTACATTCAAATGATTGAAATATTGTTTTTTCATGATTTTTGCTATTTTAATAAGTTTTGTAGATTAGCTACAGAATGCAGCTTGTTCCGTAGCTACTCTTCTGGTTGAGCATGTTATAGGTGTCAGATGAAGGAAAGGTCCATATGGGTAGTCTCAGAATCCCTCCTACATGGATTTCATCCTATTCATAAGGACCAAATCGACAAATAAAGAGGCCTAAACCGCTGGTCAAAGCTCAAAGTCAAAGACCATTTCACACAAAAATTAGGACTCTTGATTTGCTGCATAGCAAATCATGAGTCTTAAGAGTCCCAATTTGATCATAATTCAAAGATACACATGTAGCTATATTTATTCATAGTTAGTTATGCAAATTATTTATAAATAGAGGTTCTACAGAACCAAGAACAAGTTAAGTTTCTGTAGCACAAGTTCAGAATTATAGTGGGATACTTTGTTTTCTAAAACTCTGTTTCAATAAAGAATATTAGTTCCCAGGTGCTATTTTTATTACATTTTTAAGGAGCTAAGGAGTTAACCAACTTGGTAGCAGAGGGCCCCTGCTGTTAAAGGAGGTTTTTAATTCTTTCTAGTTAGATTTGTTTCAATTCTGTTTAGTACTTTATGTTCCTACTTAATTTCTAGTTTTCAATAGTTTAGATGCAACTGTGGAGATTTGACTTTTGAAACATTTCAAGGAGATAGGTAACTCTATCTTTAGGATTGGAATAAAGATTGAAGTGTTGAGAAACATGGTTGCTTAGCTTAATTCTTTCATATTTTGTCAATTTCTATGTCTAATTAAGCATTTATGAAATCCATTTCTTCTATTTACTAAATCTTACATTGAATGGTTAAATGCCTTATAAGTGCAGTGGTTGAATGCATTTCATTTCTTGTCATTTTCTTGCTAAGAATTAAGGGTGTAATTGATTTATCCGAAGCCATACCAAGGGGTCACAAGCTTCAGAATTGGATGAGACTGATAAGTTAATTATTCACTTGGTTTTAGTTAGGAGATCCTCATTTCATTGCAACAAAACAATCTTTTTAAAGGTCATCCTGAAAGAGACTAATCTAAATATACTTTGCAAGGATGATTAGGTGACTAGATTTAATGCAATGTTTGAGTTATTGTAATTATTTAGACATATGTAATTGTTTCTTAGAAACATTACCACAAAGGGGTCACTCTCTACATATTGGGTAGATGAAGTAACTAAAGCATCTTAGATAAATTTCAATAGCATTCTCTGTTTTTTGTTTTAGACTTTAGCAACTAAGGTACAAACAGTTGATTTCATCTCATAGGGTTTTAACGTAATAATTAAATGTTGAAACAACCTAAAGTACAATAGTTGACACATTTCCCTGCTTTCATTTTGTCTTCAAATCTCAATTGAGTCATAGATCCATGGATTAGGTTTAATCACTAAATGAAGTACTTGCTTTACCTTCTTGTTCAGAACTAGGTCTTAGAAATAATCCATAAAATTTGGTTTCTCTAATAGAAAATTAACTTAGTTTCATAATACTTCTTTTTATTCCTTTTTAATTAGATTCATTTTCACTTTTTTAGACTAGCCTAGGGTAGAACACTAAGGATAAAAAATACAAACCCCCAAAAACAATAAAAAACCACATACAATGAAGTAAGGGAAAGGTCACTTAGGCACATATAGTGCACCACACTTCATCATTTTACTAGCCCTGGTTGATAATTGATGGAAGCAATTTAGAAACACTAAATTGACTAAACAGTGGAGTCACTTGTTTTTCTGCAAGTTTCATGACAACTAAAAAAGTAGGAGCTTTCTCAAATAGGTCATCAAATATACCGGGTTCATGGGCGAATTTCCTAACACTTGATCTTGTTGTAACCTTTTTAGCAACTTGATTTGGGTCATATTATCTGTTGGGGATACTAAGAAATTTGAACTCTTGAATTTCATTAATTTAAAGGAGAGCATGATTTAAATTATCTGAAGAAAATATACCACATTGGATTGGGAAGTTAGATCATACTTTTTTGTTTGCTTCTTTCAATACTTTTGAAATATTGTTTCCAACAATCTGATCAGATATTTCCCTCGTAAGAAGTTTATTAGGAAGAAATAAGGGTAGCTGATATGAATCTGAATGTTAGTTTTATTATGCTAATTTCATCTTCATAATTATAAATAATTTTTTGATCTATTGCTTCATATGCATAGGTTTCTTGAGGTATTTGTGAGTGTTAAAACAGGTAAATGTATCAAGTTTTATGTTAATTTCATGAAAATTTTAACTTGAAAACAAAGTGCTGGACATCGCAATAAAATGTACAACAAACCATCAAATGATCCATTAACACAATATTTTGATGAAGGACTTCACCCCTCCTGGGCTACATCTCCTTGGTCCAACTTCCATGGCTTGTGCCTCTGTATTAGCTCCAATTTAAAAAACATGTTGTTTAGAATCATCTATTTCTCCTAAAACCGGCTTCAATGTGTTCATAATGTCCAAATCATCCAAAATATACTCTTCTTGCTCCCAATTTGGTTGAATTTTGGAAACATTATGGCCTAAATAGTTTGGCCTAGGAAATATTTAATCAATTTGGAGAAAACTCCAGTTAGGGCCGCTAAATTTGGAGTTGGAGCTGAATTTAGGGGCTCCGCCATTTTCTCCCTCAAATTAAACTCAGGTTTAATTAAATAATAAGTGGGATTAACTTGGTGATAATCACTGATTAAATGTGATAAGCGTGTTTTATTAAAAAATCTGGATTAACGCGCAATAATCATAGATTAAGGGTTAATAAAACTTGTTTATCACTAACCTTCGCACATTAACTTTGACTCTGCCATTGTGGTCATCGCACATGGTCCTATGGTGAAGGGACTGACCCGCGGGGCTGGTCCCCTCCTCACCTCCGCCGGTCAAACCTTATGTATTGAAATATAAGTCACAAGAATAGATGGTTAAGTCATATGCTGCAGGCTATAGGTAACTTGGTGCGCTCGCTTGTGGGAGGTTGCGGGGTCGAGCCTCAAACTCCACCCTTCCGGTTATACAATAGTTTTGCTCCAAATACATAAGATTTAAACTTTGGAATATATGACATTTGATAAATGAAATTCGGACTTGACCCATACCTTGGTCCACCAGATGGGGCATTTGATAAACGGGTTTTACTAACCCTTAACCAATGATTATTACGCATTCATCTAGATTTTCTATAAGCCGTACTTAGCGCATTTAATCCGCTCTTATAACCAATTTAATCCCGCTTATCATTTAATTAAACCTGAGTTTAATTTAGCGGAGAAAATGGAAAAGCCCCCAAATTCGGCACCAACTCCAAATTTAGAGGCCCTAACTGGAGTTTTCTCCAAATTTAGTGGAGATTTCCTAGGCCAAACTGTTTAGGCCATAAATTTTGAAAAATTCAACCAAATTGGAAGAAACAAGAGTCTATTCTAGATTATTTGGACATTATGAACACATTGAAGCAGGTTTCAGGAGCAAGAGATGATCATAAATAACACTTTTTTGAAATTAAAGCTAATACAGAGGCCCAAGCCATGGAAGCTGCACCAAGGAGATGCAACCCAAGAGGGGTGAAATCCTTCATCAAAATATTGTGTTAATGGATTAATTGATGGTTTTTTGTACTTTTTATTGTTTTTGTTCAGTACTTTGTGTTAACACTGGAAAATCGTACAGCAGAAAACAACATCAATTAATGTCGAGCCTACAGATTTACAGGACATGAATACATTATGGAATCAAGAATCTCTAAGTTTTTGAGAAAATCAAATTTGAACTAGTCATAAATGCTCAAATGCATGCTTTTTCCTTCGAAAAGTGAGCCTTTTGCGTGCACTAGAGCCCAATAAGCGCATATTCCTGGAAGTAGCAAAAAGTCACTTTCTGGGACCACAAGCAAGCAAAGGACAGTTTCTCCTTATGTGAAAGCTGCCTAAGGATAGCACTAGCACCCCCTTAGGCATTGTGTGAGCACAAAAAGGCATATTTTAGCACACAATGGAATAATTCCCCTCCCTTGGGTCACCATCCATCATGTACCAAGGGAGGGAAGGAGGTTTGAAAGCTCACCTATATAAAACCACAAAGAGATGAAAAATGGGTGATCACAAGGTTATGCTGGCCAAAGTTTCCCAAGCAACACCAGTGTCTTATGTGACCCAAGGAGAAGGAGCTGAAGAAGAGGACTCGATTTTTGGCCACCCAACAATATTAGCCCATTGCAGAAAAGAGAGAGAGTTAGACTGTGCCAGAAGGCAGAACTTGAAGGACAAACATCCTTGCATTAGGTCCTAGAGCCACTGCCTAGGTCCTTTGGCAAGTGGGTAAGATTTGTTTTCATTCCAAGCATTCAATAAGAAGAAGGCCATCGAGCCATTGTTTACCTTGTTACTGTATGGAAATCTCTATATAGCTTCTTTTTGTGTTTTAGTTTTTTAACAGAGCATACTTTAGTGTATTACTTCATTTAAGTCTTATACTTCTGAGCTCCCCCCAGATACTGCCTGTTACTTATGGTTTAGAGAAAAGACCACATTCTCTAAACACATGTGATTTCATACACCCATGTGTCGAATCCACCACAACAGGATTGGCGACTCCACTGACGTGTTTCAAGTTTATGTGCTTGTGCCATCTTTTGCAGGAAACCCTTAGTCTATGCTAGAGTGGAGCTGACAGTCCTCTGACCCATATTGCATTCCCTAGACTCACTGAGGTGACAAACTGAAGAAGGCAGCTCCTAATTTGTTTTACTTGCAAGAATTTTGTGCACTGTTTTTTCACATAGACGTGCAGGGCGCGTGTTTAGAGGTGACCTGTGCATTGGAAAGTGTACCTGTTAGAGGATTTTACGTGCAATTTATAGAGAGAGTTTTCTCCCTATCTTCTACATTTTTTCTGCTTGTAAGAGTGTTTGGCAGCCCCTAATGTATCTGCCAACACCTGTGTTGATACCCCACAACTTCTGAGAACTAATTTTTTCTTCTTTTTGTAGGCATTTAGTTAGTTTTCATTTAAGTTGGTTTTTTGCAAAAAGTGTTCACATAGTTTAAGTAGGGGGGCAATTAACCATTGCTTTCTGAAAAATTTATGTTTTTTACAAATTCTGGTATGAACACTTAGTTTAACTAGTCCAAGTAAGCGGATCATGACCACACATGCATAAGCTAGTGTAGAAATTGTTTAGTTTAAATTTAAATTTTTTCATTTAGGAAATTGTGGGACTAGGATTGAATCGCAAGTTAGAGCAAGTAATCTCTGTTGTCTTTGGACCATTGGGTGATGCTAAACAAGCATATGAACACTCTACATTTTTGATTCGCCATCTCCCTTTAGTCACTCACATAGACTAATTAGGAGGTTTTGAAAGCAGCCCATTATCCACAAATGATTTTTATTTGAGCAAGGAACAACGTCACATAGTTTAACTAGGGGAAATTTGTAAAGGATCACCGAAATCCATATGTTAAAATTATGAGATTGTTCACCATACGCTCACACACATTCAACCACTAAGAAAAGAAAGCCACCTAAAAATAACTTAAACCAACTCACTAAACTCTCCCCACAGGGGCCACAAGAGAAATTATAGTTTAAGTTAGGATCAAGGGGGTAGACATCCAATAAGCCACCTTGATCACACTTCATATTTGAAACATAGAAGTTTAATTTTTAGGGAGCTTTAAAATCCACCTATCAGCCCATGGAAAAGAAAACCTGAGTGCGGCAGAGACCCGATTCAGAGGGGGTTAGGCTTAGGCACAGTGCGTGCGGTATTAGTTGGGGCTACCTGACCCGGCTGATACTCGATACTGTTAGCTTAATACCAAGAAGCCCAAGACTCAAATTATCACGTGGGATGGAGGTTCTTAGTGGCCAAAAATAGGGAATCCTTTACCCTATAAGTGACTGTACAGGCAAGCGCCAGACCCTCTACCCTTACCTTGGTTGATTCTCTTCAGCTGACTGGGGGCGTCATCATTTCTTTCGGGACGTTGTGCCAACACTCGCAAGAAATACTCTCAAGGCCTAGTTACTTTTGAGAGTGTGAGGAAATTATTAGGTCTTCTAGGATTTTTTGAGTATCACGCGCAAACAAACAAAACCATTTTTTGCTTGATGATTCACATAGATTAAATTAAAGGAAAATTTATTTCATTTTCGCTTTGTTTTATGTATGTGGCCATAAATTTGTCGTGATCATAGACTCAATCCCCTCAAAAAAAATTTCCAAAACCTAACCTGGACGACCCTCAAACAGTTCCAACGGAACCTCGTCGGTCCAGGCGTCTTTTGGACCTCCCCCCATTATCTGGAGGGGTTCCAGGTCTTTCGCTGTTTAGGCATCAAAGACAGAATGTTTCCATAGTGGTTGGTTCCTCCTTTCTTGGAGCAGCCTTAGTTGGGAACCCTAGTCGGTCTCCCAACACCACACCACACATCACTCCCCCCCCGTCCCCTAGGGGGCAGAAGAGTGCATCCCATATGGTAAGCCAGTTGAATTCACAACCGGGTACGTCACAGACGAACCCTTGTTCTAACCAGAAATTTTTGTCTTCACACGTTTCCATGGTGTCAACTTCTCAGTCACCCTTCTTAGCAACGTTAAATCTACTAGATTTAATGAAGCTCACCAATGACCCCATCGTACATGACCCCAATTGGCCTCCCATGCCCACGAAGCTCCCTTCAAACATACCAAATTTTGAAGGCAAGCCAGCAGAAGACCTAGGGAATCATATAATGACCTTTCACTTGTGGTGCTCATCAAATAGCATCATTGACGATACTATTCGATTGAGGCTGTTTCAACGCATTCTCACAGGAGTGGCCGCAAAATGGTACATCGATCAACCCCTGCTTCACATGGAACCTTTAGCGCCCTCGCCACTATGTTCCTCACATACTTTCAGCTATCCATTCACCATGATTCGAGAATGGAGTTACTCACTCATTTTAAACAATCTCCCTCTACCCACATTTCTGAACACCTCCATGAATGGAGACGGTGTTGTAGCTTATGCAAAGCTCAACTCGACGACCGAGTCCTTTTAGATTTATTCTTGAAAACTATGATGGCGGAGATTTAAAAGGATGTGGCGCAACATAACCCCACATCCGAAGAGGATGCAATAAATAAAGCCCAATAGCTTGAACTGATCTATACACAATCATGATACATATACAAAATCCTGCCTAACACCCCGTGCCTGCAATATTATCAAGAATTAGCAGGCACGTCGAACTCTACAAATGGACTTATTGGGTCAATGACCTAAGGGTACCTAGGCAGCAGCATTCAGAATCCCGGTTACACACATGGGTCTACCCAGAACATGTCTCAACCTGGATTTCAAAGTCATCATATGCAGCTGCAAAATTTGACTAATAGGGCGCCAACTTAACACCAAGGAGGACCTTACCCTCTGGCCGAGGGAACCAAGTACGCAGGAAGAAAAACTGACGGAAGAAATCCCCCCCAATGGCCAGGTGCAAACATAGGACAGCAGTATGCTCAGTCCCAAGCACATAACCCAACAACGAAAAACAATGCACAGGTGAACTTTGTGTAGCCGTCCCAAAATCAACCACACCAGTATGATCAGGAGAATTACCCTCCTAACATGGTCAAAAGAAAGGTAAAAAACAAATTCAAAGGGAACCTTGGACAGGGGGGCAGCAACCAGCAGCGCCCATCGTGGCCCCAACCAGGAAATAATTCCAATCGGAACTAGAACCAGGAGCCAAAAAATGCCCAAAAGCAAGGCAAGCAGCCACCTCTACGAACAAACCATTCATGTTCTATATGTGGTGAGTACGGGCACTATACTCACCACTGTCCCGAACTCCCTGAGCTTAAAAAGCTTCAGAATAACTAAGGACAAGGAGGATCTTCCCAGAAAATTGCAGTTATGCAAGAACCCTTCCCCCATCAAGGAACGGTCAACACTCAGCAGCAAAACCCCAACGATTCTGAGAAAAACAACCATGAAATTTACATGGTTGGGGAATAAATGTTTTTCCAAACCCGAAATCGTAGCAACGACACCCCACCAGACACCGGTACGTCAGGGGCTAGTACGTCCGCACCGACTGCACCTTTGACCATTCCAAATATTGCCAAAAATGGTTAAAGGGCCTAATACGCTAGCAGGTAACTACTCCAAAGTAACCCACAATTACAACATCATAAATGATTTAGCCTAGTCACCTGATGCTATGTCTGCTTTGGAGGTACTGCAGTCGTGCCGAAGCAGTGGAAAGCCCTACTTTCTACCTTAAGCGCTGTCGACCCTGCCGACACACGCATGATGGCTTTTGATTTAGACAAAGCCACCCCTAGGCTTCCCTCCATGGTCGCCTTCCATATACCAGTATCAGTACAGAATATCACTATTCACTGATGTGTCATTGACGAGGGTGCATCCACGTGCATCATGTCAAAGAATGTATGGAAGAAGTTAGGAGCCCCAGAACTCAAACTTTCCGTCATCACTCTCAGAGCATATGATGGTTGGCCCTCGAACCCCGTCGGTCTCTTCCAAAATGTACCAGTCTTCTTAGCTGGGAAAATGGTCCACATAGACATTGAAGTCTTGGATGCTCACTTGGATTACAATATACTCCTTGGGCGGAGTTACATGTACGCCATGTCTGCCATAGCATCCTCTGTTTTTTGCATCATGATGTTCCCCCATGAGGATCGAATCATTACAGTAGACCAGTTAACGCACACTGAAAAGCGTCCTTTGACTAGCATAGATATGGTTCTACCCTATGTAGACACAACCACTGATGGTCTTGTACGGTATCAAGAATATGGCCCTAGCCAATTTAAGCTGTCATCCGTCCTAGGCTCATTCCTAGGAGATCCTCCTATTATCCCTAAAGTATTGCCTGATGCCACAGGGGCCCCAGTGTGCATGATGTCCACATCAAGCACCGAGGTTAGTCAGGACACAAACTCAAGCAGTAACGACACTGAGGCATCAACTACTGCAGCCTCCATAGTCTATGCCGCCTCCCAAACTCCTTTCCTATACCCACCTCCTGACTTCACTTCCTAGCAGGGCTTGGCAACACTAGTACTACCCAACATATTGTTGGAATTCCCAGTGTGGTATCTCATTCCCCCTCTAGGAACACCAGCTACCAACGTTAATATGTTTGGGTTAAAGCCCCCTGGTCTCGAGGAACCCAAACCTACCCAAGTAGCAGCCAAAACCGCCCCCACAAGGGAAATCCCCACTACGAAACCGGCAACCACGATAAAGAAAATTTCCAAGAAAGGAAATAAAGTGGTGACCCCCACCATACAAAGGGATTCATCAGCCTGTGCTATATGTGGTGTCACAGGACACCCTATTCACATATGCCCAGAGTTTGACGAGTTAAAACCACTCCTCAGCTGCGAGGCAGGCACCTCAAAACGACATTCCCATAAAAAGGAACTTGCCACCAAAAGTATAGGAAAACCGTTGCATACCAATCACGCATGTGCCCTCTGTGACACCTATGGGCATTAAACCCACCATTTTCTAGAAATACCATGGTATAGGGATGCCTTACATGCGATCGAGTGATCCTACGAAGAGGATCCCTCCATCCAGTCTATTAATGACGAGCCGCGCACCATCTTGTACTTACAAGAGGAGCACCGATACGTAGAGTGCCCCCCAATAATGCCCATCATATGTTGCACGCTATGCGATGAACGTGACCACTACCTTGAAGAGTGTGCCACATTAGAACTCATTTACAGATGGTATCCAATCGAAAGGGTCTACTACGTGGGACTACCGGCAGCACAATTCACATGCCCGTTATGCGCCGACAATCACTTATTGAAGGATTGTCACTACATACCTCGCTTCTGACTAGCCCTGGCTAGCCTCCACTCAGTCATAGTTCTTCTCTCCCAAGAAGACGATATGGATGCCGAGTCTATCAGCAGCTCCATGACCCAAGCGGAGGAGATGAGCGGGTCTATCATGTTCTTGAAAGTCGAAGAACGAACTAGTGGGAAACCCATAGTTACCCCTGCAGGCACTTCACGAAACCCACCCGCATGCATGTTATGCAAGAAGACAGACCATATAATAGTACACTGCCTTGACTTAGTAGCATACCGAAAATGGTACCTCGCCCGGCCTTAGACCACGCATGATGGGAGACCCATATTGTAGACATTTTTCCTGATATGTCAAGGTAATCATTATGACCGACATTGTACTTATGTCTCGCGGATCCATCCCACTATCGACATGATTAATGTCATAGAAAAGAGGACGAGCAACCTCCAGGAATGGCATAAAAGATATGTTTCCGGCTCAACATCCCCACCACCACGATGGTGTTATAAGCTGGATAAGGCCACACACCAACAACATAAATCCCAGGCCAAGCCTAGGATAACATGCAGCCTATGTGATCTAAATGAACACCTAATCAACCAATGCAGAGAAATCAAACCCCTTGCAAATAGTCTCTGCATAATCTCGTCTCTCCCCCAAAAGCCTCTCTCGAATGAAGAGAAGATCACATGCACTTATTGCTAAATTTGCTCACACTTTCATCATACATTTAAGTGCACGCATCTCCCCGAGCTGAGAGCAGCTAGAGTAGCATTAAGTCAGCCACCCACCAAAAAGGGAGGCAAGTTTCAACCCACGATGCAGAAATGGAAAGAGAAGACAACCTGGTTCGCAACAGACCCTTTCCAAGCGTCCACATCTGGAACATCGAGTAGTGTAGATTCTCACACTATTTACTCTGTCAGCACTGTGATACCCTGCACCATTTACACCAGTCATAATCACGCACCAAAGGGATGTCTGTTGCTAAAGACGTTCAGAAACCTCTATGATAAAATCAACTTCCACCTACTGGGAATTGACTATCCTAGCAAGAAGGCCAACTATCGGCTCACTCAGGACTCCATTGCAGAGATCCTTCCCCTGCCGCATGCCAGCAACACAACTCATCACATACAACTTGTGTCATCACATGCCCAAAACATGATTTCAACAACCCATCCATCACAGGAGTTCAGTTTTATTCATGTCACAAAAAGCCAAGGCACCTTACGCCCTTGTATCAATTTCTGCGATATCCCAAACTTGCATACAACCATCGAACTCCTTGATGACACCCAGCCTCTAAAGCAATGCCTAGTACAACTAGAGCTAGTTGATGAAAACAGGTGTCAATCGATGCAACATAATGAGGCCCTTAAGAAAAGGGTAAAAGCATCATTCGACTGCCACATCACCCCTCGCTCATTTACTGAAGGAGAGCTAGTCCTTCGCTATGATGTTACAAAAGAAGCCTTAGGGCCAGGAAAGTTCGAAGCCCTGTGGAAAGGGCCCTATATCATCAAACATTGCCTCCGACAGGGGGCATACATCTTGACAGAATCGGATAGGACCTACCTCACTAACCCCATCAACGACCTTTACCTCAAGAAATTATACCCATAAGGGCCCCTGTAGCCCTTATCCCCTAGAGCTAGTGTACGCAAAAATCCCAATACCAAAATATTTTTGACCCAAAAAACCTATGCGCGCTCAAAATATCACCATGGATCACCAACTTGAACCTTACTTCGGATTTGCTGATGGAGCATCACGATGGTCTCAAAACTTAGCTGCAGCTGTTTGGGTTATCTACTACCCTGACCGATCACCACTATGTTCAAACGGCATGTGCATCAGTTCAAAAACCAACAATCAAGAAGAATATGATGTCGTTATCGGACTTATGTGCGAGGCCCTCCACTAGGGCATCCGCCATATGCATGTCTACCTAGATTCCTAGTTAGTAGTCTCACAGTTAAACCAAACATTTGAAACCAGAGATGCAAACCTATTTAGAAAATATTTGCGTGCCAGAAGATTGAGCAAACAATTTGATTATATTACATTCTCACATGTATCAAGGAATAAAAATCAAACAGATGATCGCATAGCTAACAATATCCTAAACTGGAATGCATCGTGAGAAAACCACCATGCATAAAAAAACAAAAACATGTATATCCATTAGCATAACACAAATGCATAAATCGAAATAGACATCACACCATGTAGAGCCGCAAAAAATATCTCTCATATATATATCAAAAAATATGTGTATCAGAGTACAAAAATAGTATCACTGGCCCATTGGCTAGCCCAAAAATACAGAGGTCGTCAAAAATAAGGGAAGAATCCTCATAATGGGTGCTTTCCCTATGTACAAATCTACCCTAGGGGGGTGCCCCCTCAGGAGGAGCACCTGGGCCCACCACTGCTCCTGGTACCACCATTGGAGCTGTTGTCACCACTATGATTGCTACCTGTCATAGAGTAGGCCGGTAGTCCCTCTCGCGGGCCATCACTATCTCTAGCCATATCTCCTCGAAGTCATCCATAAGACCTCGAGCAGGCATCCCATGGGTCAAATGGTCCACTCGACCCCAGAATTCCTCTAGAGCCTCTACTTGAGCTGTAAGTGTTGTGATGCGCGCCTCAGCCGCATCTTCATGAGCTCTCTCAGCCGCTACCTTAGCGACACCCGTGTTGCTACCCTCATTGGAAGGAACAACACCATCCCTGCTAGGTCTACTGGCAACCTCGCCCGGTTCACCTACGGAACCACCCCCCCGATCACCAGGTGGTCGTGGTAGAGGGTTGTTACACACCAGTCAGGCCACTAGGCGTCCCACCTTGCCCACATCTACACGAGTAACCAAAATAATGTCAGTGTCAATGAAAAACACTCAAGTACACAAAAAACTCGAGTAAATGCAGAAATATAACACATACCTGTGGGACCCCAAACATAACCAAAAGGGAGACCAATATCTGGATCACCCAGAAAGTCCATCCCCTCGTAAGGGTATAGCAAGAACATCTATGGATTGGCCTTGAACCAGGCCTCTGTCATGTTGTTCCAATAACAACCCACCTTGCCACCATCGTTGTGTGGCATCACTGGAGCCCACCTCCGCATACGTGGCTCCCTTGGCCCCCCAATAGGCACAACCACCACGGGCCTCAGTAGCACGACCCTCTTATACATGATGTTGCACAAAATACTGGTGTATGCAAATGATTTGGATCCACGTTGGACTCGATTTAGTTGCGACACCATACCATCAAAGTAGAAATGGGAAAAATCAAAGAAATGCCCATTCCTCAAATGGTGTAAAACCGCCAACTAGGGGCCTGATGCCCGATGAGGCGCAAACGACCCCACTAGTCGTAAAATAATGGCCAGAGCACACCGCTCGGCCACATCTATCACTAAGGCGATATTGATGAACCCCTCAGTAAGAGGCGCACCACTACAATGCCTCCTCCGGAACCTATCCATGTTCACTCGCCTAGCAAGAAGTGGATACCTCAGCGCCTCTCCCTGAGGCAGTAATCCGGTCACAAAGTAAATTTCGTCTTCAGACGAATAATCAGGTTCTTCCCCCTTAGGAAAAACATGTTGTGCCTCTTGCGCCAATGCCGTATGATATAACGTAACAAACGGTCCTGTGACTGAAGGAACTCGTTTTCGGCAAACTTCAAGAGGCCCCATGTGGCCAACTAATGGCGCGCCCCAGCATCAGCAGCCACAGCGGTTCGGATCTCAGGCCAAACTCGTTCTCTCCACACCAACCTGCCAACCAACAGACACCCATTAGTACAAAGGAGCAAAATCATAAGGGATGGTAAAAAACCCAATTTTTTTCAATAATACTGCCCTTGCGCACCTGTCTCTCAGACAGGTGCACCCTTACGCGCCTGTTTCATTCACAAGCACACCCTTGCGCGCAAAAAGGTAGGAACAACGCGCCCTCGCGTGGCTATACCTGAGAAATGAGCGCAAAGGGGGCACCTATTTTCCTAGGTCGCCCACGCAATCTAGGGAAAAAATCCCCTTTGAGGTTGTACAAACCTAATTTGTACGACCCCCGGCATCACTAAACTAAAAAAATTAAAATGGAGGACATCATGAGAGTTACTTCGGCATAATATCGCTAATCCCCAGTACACAGGCTGACCACAATGATAAGAAAGGCTCTACAATCACCACTGATCTCCCAAAACTCAGCAAGTACAAATGAATAGGATTAGGGCCATAATCCCTTATTTATCGCCCTTTTACAGAACTTCGAAGGTCCATAACAGGAGATCAGAAGGTCCATTTTTCAAACCATAAGTTGCACCATAATCAATATACCATGATGAATGAAAGTGATGCCCTACATTTGATTTTCGAAGAAATATCTTTTCAAGCGCCGAAAGGTATGCACCCTCCCATCTTCCTTTCCACAATTCATGTTTTTCAATACTATTGGATGAACGGAAGATGCTTTCACTTGAGGTAGTTGTTTTTGCAGGAAGAACCCACAAACCATTCACAACACCCGCCACTGAAAGTTCCGGAGCAGGTATCATTCTACCCTCGGCATGATAGAGTCCCAGAAAACTTTGCATATCCTAATATCATTTCTCCATCAGAATTAAACCATAGGTTCCTCATACCCGACCATGTTTATCATCACCTTACCCTGCATATAATAAACGTCCGCAATGGTCGATAGAGCCTCCCCTCCATGGCAATATTCATCCCAAGTAGACCATACATCACCCCACAAGTGATGGCATGGCCATACCATTTTTAGTCCGGGAAGCACCTCATGCCCATCCATATACCATGCATAAGGTCAAGTTCACAATTTAAACTAACCCCCTTCCCAGACGATCGGGTTTTACAAGCAGAATGAAAGTGCACCTCCACGCACTGCATTTGGCCCACCATACCTCCATCAACATTAACCCATCTGCGACATCTTCCGCTTCATCAACCCCGCACATGAGACCAACCAATGGGACCCCTATCTCCAGCAAAACACCGTCCTCACACCATCAAGTGAGCGACCCTCTTTCATGTTTTGGGGTACCCGTCTCTGTGTTTTGTACAAACCAAACCCCATTATTTTATTCTTTTGGTAAGTGTACAAAGATCACAAACAATGCCCTTCGCCTATTCACCCTCATATTGCAATTTTTCCTCCCATGGCAGCAGTCCCCCATCTCCCTTGGTCAAATTATTTCATACCCCCCATGCACACACCATTACGACAATCATAGCTGGTTCATACTCGCCCTAGAAGTACTACTGACTCTACGGATTTTTCCCTTCAGAAATACCTATGACTGCCACCAAGCTGCTAAAATATACTTCGAGCTTGGGCCACTGAATCCCCATCATCCGTTTTCAGCTACCGCTCACCAACATGCCTATGTTAAACCCATTATGGTTCGGTTAAGGCTTCCTTTTTGTCGACATCAACCCCTCTTTTCCAAAAAGGAAGTGGTAACTTGGATTACCCCTCCCCATGCAAAGGGGTATCCTTGGGTGGCACTATGGGAGACATCATTGTCCATAGATGTCATCGATCCTCTTGAAATTCGACTACAGCAAAGGCTTTCATGTCACGATGGTATCGTACCTTACAACCATTGCACTTTGATCAAGATCCGTCGAAGACCCGTGCCTTTATAAGCGTCTCTGACAACAATGCTTACACGGGAAGGTCCCAACCAGTACATATGTGTACATGGCGCATTGATATGCCATACCAAGATTATGCATATGGGTACCACATTCCACCTATCTTCAAAGAAAAAATGCCCCTGAGGGCATCAACAGTCATCGTCATCAACCACCAATATCACTACCATAGTAGTGACACAGAGAGGACATGTATTTGTCAATTTGGTTTAACTAGCCATAGCATCACGAGCATGGGACATGCCTGCCTCGTTGAAATTTTGCAAATATTTTGTATATTTTGTCTTTTTTCATGGGGTCCCTTAGGCCATGGTTATCTTAGAACCAATGCAAGGTGTTGTCTCTTCTACATGCAGGCCTCACTCTCTCTCTCTCTCTCTCTCTCTCTCTCTGTGTGTGTGTATGATACAGAAAAGAAACTATAATGTATTTCGGCTATACAGTTCTTCCTAGACCTCAAACATTAGGGGACATTTGTTAACACTGGAAAATCATACACAAGAAAATGACATCAGTTAATGTCAAGCCTAAGGATTTACAGGACAGGAATACATTATGGAATCAAGAATCTCTAAGGTTTTGAGCAAATCAAATTTGAACTAGTCATAAATGCTCAAATGTGCACTTTTTCCTTCGAAAAGAGCACCTTCTACGCGCACTGGAGCCCAATAAGCGTGCATTCGGGACCACAAGAAAGTAAAGGACAGTTTCTCCTTATGTGAAAGCCACCTAAGGACAGCACCAACGCCCCCTTAGGCATTGTGTGATCACATAAAGGCATATTTTAGCACACAACGGAATAATGACCCTCCCTTGGGTCACCATCCATCATGTACCAAGGGAGGGAAGGAGCTTTGAAAGCTCACCTATATAAACCCACAAAGAGATGAACAATGGGTGATCACAAATTTATGCTGGCCAAAGTTACCCAAGCAACACCAGTGTCTTGTGTGACCCAAGGAGCAGGAGCTGAAGAAGAGGACTTGATTGTTGGCCACCCAACAATCTTAGCCCATTGCAGCAAAGAGAGAGAGTTAGACTGCGCTAGAAGGCAGAACCTGAAGGAGAAACATGCTTGAATTGGGTCCTAGAGCCACCGCCTAGGCCCTTTGGCAAGTGGGTAAGATTTTTTTTCATTCCAATCATTCAATAAGAAGAAGTCCATCGAGCCGTTGTTTACCTTGTTACTGTTTGGAACTCTCTATATAGCTTCTTTTTTGTGTTTTTAGTTTTAGTTTTTTAACAGAGCATACTTTAGTGTATTACTTCATTTAAGTCTTATACTTCTGAGCTCCCCTCAGATACTGTCCGTTACTTATGGTTTAGAGAAAAGACCACATTATCTAAATGTGTGCGATTTCGTACACCCATGTGTTGAATCCACCAGAACACTTTGTTTTTAAGTTAAAATTCTTATGAATTTAACATAAAACTTGATACATTTACCTGTTTTAACACTCAGAAGCACCTCAAGAAACCTATATATATGAAGCAAGAGATCATATAATTATTTATAATTCTGAAGATGAAATTATAACAACAAAAAATTAACATTCAGATTCAGATCAAGGTGGTATCAGAGCAAAGCTTTAAATGTTATTTTCTTGATGTGCATGAGTTTTGTGCAAGTAGGTTTTTAATGGTTGCAAATTTGTGATGCTTACAAGGTTGAAGTTGCAGAGAGGAGAAGGGAAACTATTGGTTACTAGTCCTGAGGTTAAGACCAGAAGAGGGAGAGCCACAAGGGCACCTATCCACCCAAATTTTCACTCATAGATTCATTTGAAGCACCTCAAATTTTATTTCTAGATGATATTGAAGAGGTACAAGTTGCACCAGAATCTGATCTTGAATCCATAGCCATCATGTCAGGTGTTGGAGAGATTGAAGGTCTTTTAGAAGAGGAGGCATACAAGAAGGCTATCTATGAACTCAGTGAAAGGGCTAGGATCCTCTTTGAAGAGAGGGACAAAAAGGATGAAGAGAGGAATTCAAAGGGCATTGGAGGAAAGCCTCCCCCATCTCCACCATATTCATCATCATCTTCATCTCCACAATTAGCATCATCTTCCACTTCCATAGCCAAAACCACCCATACACTCAAAAAATTCAAAAGAAAAGACTCCCTTACTCAAACTTAATGTAAAATTTGAGCTTCCAATGTAAAATGGTGAGGTAAATGCGGAGAAATTGGACAATTGGATTCGATAATTGGAGGTTTATTGTAGAATTCATAACCTTCAAGAAGATGACATAAAGATTCAATTGGATTCCTTGAGGATGGAGGGATAAGCACTTGTATGGTGGGAAGAAAGGACTCAAGAAGAGATTAAAAACTATGGTAAGATATCAATGTCTTGGTCAATTTTTATTGCTGCCATTAAAAGGAAATTTATGCTCTAGATTACATGCAAAAATCCATTATGGACTAGAAAATTTTTATACAATTGAAAGGAAAAAGTGTGCAAGATTATACTCATGAATTTAGGAGAAGAGCTCTTATTTTGGTTATTAATTTGTATTCTCAATAAAATTTGTTAAAATATATTGGGGGCTTGCACATTTACCTTAGGCACACTATTCTCATTTTCAATCCCACAAACTTAGATGAGGTTTTTGTTCAAGCCACACATTTAGAAGCAAGAAGGAAACAAAGTGTAGATGAGAAAAATGATAGTTTCCTTGAGTATGAGGGTAAAGGAAAGGGAATGTTTAATGGAAGGGGAAATAGGAATAGCTATATAAAAAGGAAGAAAGAGAAAATCACATTTAAAAAATCGTTCAAAGAATGGCCATGATGAATACCACTATTGGAAACTTCATCCAGAGTTGAAGCGAAACAAGTTAAAAGCCAAACAAAAGTGGAAAATTGTTGCTATCATTGAACATAACTTAGGTTCAGATTAAGAAGATGAAACAAAGATTACAACAATGGGTTTGAAAGGTAAGAAAATAGAAAGCACTAGTTCTTCAAATTGTTCCAATATCACTCAAGATGAATATACAAGAATTTAACTCTTTCATATTAGAGTCATTTCTAAACATACCAAGATAGATACACTATTTCATAGTTGTTATCAAGCTAATTTGATTTTAGAAGACTTAGTTAGGAAGCTAAACCTTGAAATGGTTACACATCCAAGACCTTATCCTTTAGGGTGGATGTGAAAGAATGAAAATTTGCAGGTAACAAGGAAGTGCATGCTAAGGTTTTCCATCAATTGAAGATTTCTTGATGAAGTTGAGCTTGATGCGGTACTGCTTAATATTTCAGGTATTGTTTTACGAATTCCATATCTTTATGATAGGAAAGCAGTATTTCATCACCATGAGAATAGGTATCACTTGTTTAAAGATGTAATTGAGTGCATAGTTAGAGCACATAAGAAGAAGACAAGTTTAACTCTTATACATGTAGGAGAAATGAAGAGAATAGTGAATGCAAGTCAAAATTTGAATTTGTTAATGATGAATCATAGAGATTTTTTTAATGAAACCTTTCAAAAAAATGCATCGAATGAAAATTTTGATTGAATTGAAGTTTCTTATTCTTTTTATGAGATGTTTTAGGACTCTAATAAGTTTCCTTTGAAAGGAGGTGAACAAGATGTGAAATATTTGCGGCAGTCAATATCAGTGTTGAGTAGTGTTGGAAACAAGATGTCGGTGCAAGTGAGTGCAAAGGTTAAAGATAAAGTGAAAAATAAATTTGACAAAGAAGGCATAGGTTCCACAAGTTTTTTTTTTTTGGTTTCCAAATGGTACATGGCAATGGAAAAAATACTTGGTCAACAATTGATGCAAGTAAAAAGTAAGATCAGTTAAGAATTGCCATGATGATAGTGTTCGAGGTGAGACAATTTTTAAGTTTCCTTTGATAGATGACCGAGGTGGGAAAAAGTTTTTTTATGCAAAAATAGCTTTATTCTCTACAAATTCAAGGAAATAGTAGCATGCTGGTGTCTACAATAGCAAGAGAGGGTCTCAAGATTCAAGGAAAAAACTTAGTTTTTGTGAAAAGCTCCAGTTGATGAAAATAGGAAAACTTTAGTGGATTGAAACTGGAAGGATGAGGGAACTGTACCCTCATCCACATGTTCAGTAATCAAAGAGATTTCTAGGTCTGAAAGGCTTCTAGTGGGGAGGAATGATCAATTACTCAGTGTTAAAGCTCAAAAATTAAAGTTCTCATAATCAATTGGAAATTGAAAGACAACAAACAACTCGTCGCAAGGAATTTGACACAATTCGTTTCATCGAAAATCAACTTTGGATGAGGAAGATAGAGAATGTCGTCCGTTTTACAAAATAGCTAAAAAAATTGAAGAAAGGACAAAATCCTGACATGGCAGCCTATTTAGCAAAGAAAAGGATATTCTTGTAATATTCTGTCATTTTCGCCCAATCACACTGTGACAAGTGTCACTGTAGGATTTGGTGGAAATTTGGGTTAAGGTGGAATTTTTTTTATTATCTCCTAAGGCCGAATTTCATATTTTAATGGTCAAATGAAATTTTATTATATGGTTGGATAGTCCAACCAGAGGTGGACAAGTGGTGTAGCCATGGGTCGACATGTGCCCCTTCTAGTGGACCAAGGTATGTGTCAAGTCCGAATTTCATTTATCAAATCTCATATATTCCAAAGTTTAAATATTATGTATTTGGAGAAAACATATTGTATAGGCGGAAGGGTGGAGGTTGGGGCTTCACCCCACGACCTCCCCCAAGTGAGTGCACTAAGTTACCAATAGCCCGCAGCATATGACTTAAACATCTATGCTTACGTCTTATTTTTCAATACATAAGGTTTGACCGGCGAGGGTAAGGAGGGGGCCAGCCCCCTGACCACAGGACCATGGGCGATGAACATGACGACAGAGTTAAAGTTAATGCATGGAGGTTAGTGATAAACAGGTCTGATTAACCCTTAACCACTTATTATTGTGTGTTAATCCAAAATTGTTATAAACCGTGCTTAGTGCATTTAATCTGCGCTTATCACCAAGTTAATCCCACTTATAATTTAATTAAACCTAACTTTAATTCGGTGGAGAAAATGGCGGATCCCCAAATTCAGTGCCAAATCCAAATTTAGCGGCCCTAACTAGATTTTTCTGTATATTTAGTGGACATTTCCTAGGCCAAACTCTTTAGGCCATAAATTTTGCAAAATTCGACCCAATTGGGAGAAAGAAGAGTCTATTCTTAATGATTTGGACATTCTGAACACATTGAAGCAGGTTTTAGGAGCAATAGACGATCGTAAATAACACTTTTTGAAAATTTGAGCTAATACAGAGGCCCAAGCCATGGAAGTTGGACCAAGGAGATGTAGCCCAGGAGGGGTGAACTCCTTCATCAAAATATTGTGTTGAATCATTTGATGGTTTGTTGTATTTTTTATTGATGTTGTTCAGTACTTGGGTCATATTTTATGTTGGGGATACTGGGAAATTTGAACTCTTGAATTTCATTAATTTCAAGAAGATCGTGATTTAAATTATCTAAAGAAAATATACCACATTGGATTTGGAAATCAGATCATACTTTTTTGTTTGATTCTTTCAATACTTTTGAAATACTGCTTCCAACTCTCTGATAAGTTATTTCCCTCATAAGAAGTTTATCAAGAATAAAAAAAGGGTATCACATGGGAGTTAGCTAGACTCCCAATGAATCAAACATAGGTAAATAAATCTTCCCCAAACTAGTTTCCTATCCAGAGAAAATGAGCTTCTGCTTCAAGGGATATCCGAGAGGTATTTTTGTCAAAAATAATATAATGAATTGGGAGAATGAATTATGACTTATTATGTAAAAATGAGGCATGTTTTTTGAATCCCAAAGAATATATGATACACATGAATAGGGTTTGGGTCTTCTCAATTACACTTCCATCCCATACAGGTGAAGTCCCTAGTAAATCAGAGGGTATCCATTATATAAGCACTCATATAGAAGGGGGGAATTACTCTCTAAGAGTAACCGTGATTTTTTCTAAAAGAAAAGATGTTGGTAATTAGATTATCGGAAAAAATAGTACATCAATCCATGATAAAACCTTCTGAATAAGCATCTATAAGGTGTTCCCAGTGGTCCATAAATTTCTGTGTATTGGGCTGACCCAATATCCTACACATCATAGCAACTACTTGACAAAAGGGACCAGCAAGGGAGTCAACAATGTACTTACCCAAGTCCTCTCCCTTATGCTTATTGGAGTCCCTTCTCCATTTCCCAATTGGCTCTGATGGATGGTTTTGTTCTTTTATAAAGGCCTCCATGAATTTCTTGTCATACTTCACTTGTGAGTCAGGAAAATGGTACATTTTTTTCAAATCTTCACCGAAAAGTGATCCAATCATTTTTTTCTTTGTTGTGATAAAATTTATGTTGGTAATATTCAAATCTGTGATAGCCTAGCAAATCATATCTGTGTAAGGAAGAATCCTAGGTTACGCTGCAACCCTGTACAGGAAGGAATTAGTTTCATCACTATAGGTAGCACTGGAGACTAAAGTAGAATCATTGACTATCGTTGTCCTTTTTGTAATTTTGGGTCCTTCATATATAAAGAATTTGTACATGGCTTCCCATGAGGAATGCCCAACATCTTTGGTGCAAACTGTGTCTGAAAATAACCTTGACATGTTTGGATTTGTTTCAGTGGGAGGAGCAACTGATGGTTGTTGTGTTGTGTTCTTCTTCTTCCCTTTTCCTGTCTTAGACATTTCTTGACTATTTTGATGGTCAGGACTAGTGTGTAATAGAAAAAGATAGGAATAATGAATAATATCTTAACTCTTAAGACATAGTGCAAATACTTAAATATTGAGAATTACAACCTTTCTTTTGATGAAAAATCTTGATGAAATAGAGGTGAAATGAATGCAAATGCTTATAATTTTGACAAAATACTCCTCCACTACATAATATTTAAATGTGAGAACCTGAGTTCACAAGGACTGCTTGACACATCAGCATATCTAGGAAAACATATCAGAATAATGATATGGGGTGTTATCACTCAAAAAAATCAAGCATCATTTTAACAAGGTTACATAGGTTCATGGGTCAAAATAAGGTTTTAAGAGTCACTTTTGAGTTTGACCAAGGGAAATTATAAATTTTTTATAGTTTGAGTTTACCCTTAGGTCCAAATAAACTCATTTTTAAACTCCTTCAAGTCAAATCATTCATCATTTTCCAAATTTTTTTTGTACCGAAAGTTCCAAATTAGCCAAGAATCCCTATTTTTGTAGCACATCCAGTGTAAAAAATGTAGAAAGCACTACGAAACTACTGAAAGTTATGAAGCAAAAACTCTATTTTGTGGTTTTGAGAAATCAACTTCAAACGAGGTTTCTAAGCAAACAAAAAGGTATTTAAGAAACTGAGAGAGGTTATTTTCAAAAGCATATCAAATAATAATATAATCTTTCATGTTTCTCACAGGTGTTACCAGTTGGGAGATACAAGGCTTTCTTTGAAGCCCTATTTTCATAAAACAAAGTTTTTTTTTTTTACACATGTTTTTCAAAGGCAGTTTCTGGATAACAGGAGATGTGTTTCAAAACACCAAGAGAGGTTTTTATTCAAGACATAATGGCCTACAAAAAAACTCCTTCAGTTTCTCAAACTACACCATGGATGAGGAGATATAGGCTCTGTCCCAAGATCTATTTTTCAGGAAAAAACAAGAGAAATCTACAAGAAATGCCTCAAGGAAGCTAAAATGAAGGTTTTTTATGGTTTGTATGGTTTGTAGATGATTAGGACAGGTTATATTTTGAGTTTTTGGGGAACCAAAATTTTAATTTTACAAATTTATGAAGAATCCTCACACTCAGGAGTTTCGTAGCGCATTCAGTGTAAAGAAGCAGAAAAGCGCTACGAAACTATTGTAGATGATTGTCTTGCTTATTTTGATCAGTTTTTGAAGGGTTGAAGAATGAATAAAGAACTTGATTTTCTATGGAGGATGTATTAAAGGGTAATTAAAACAATCTTGGAGGAAAGAAGTCAAATATTTGAAGAATAAATGTTGAAATAGCAGTCCTACAAAACTATTGTGTTTTTGTAGAGAAACACATTACAACCTTTTTGAACAGTTTTGAAGTGGTTTTGGACAACTTGAGGTTAGGAAAGAGTGATGTGACATGTTAACCAAATATTCAACAACCAAGGACCACGAAATGAAGATTAATTGATGGAAAACATGTTCAAAGAAGAAAAAATATCCTATGCCTAAAAAACAGGGTATGGTTTCCTCCTTTTGTGGAGGTCAACAAAGTGGTCATGAAGAACTTAATCTCATTATCCAAATTCGACCATGTGATGATACACTTGTCAATGATGTAATTTCAAGTATATAAGGTTGTTAGGATAAGGTTTTTAAAGATATTAATAATGAGTTTGAGTCATTTTTGAAATAGGACTGTCAAGTAGGATAGGTGTCTATTTGTCATAAATTTTATGTTTTATGGTTATGCAAGGTGTCAGTGGATAGAAATTTGATGTATCTAACCTAGAGGTAGATCATATGATTATGTAAGAGGTCTATTAAAGGCCATCGGGTCGAATTTGTCACAGGTTGGAAGATTTTTGGCAAAATTGCAGCTTATGGTAATGGACTGTTTCAGCTAATACAGAGATCTGTTACTTGAAAAACTTGAGATTTTGAAGGATTTTTCATTTCTTTATTATTCCATTTGTGCCTCTTATGTATCCCACTTGCAGTGGTTTTCACTTATATTACTCATAATTCATCTATAAGATGCTCTGACTTCCTTTATATGTGAATTGAATGTGTATACTCATGTTTTATTTGTGTGTGTCCTACTTCTAGAAACTCTGAATAGCCTCAACTTCTATGTCAAGTAACTCACTGAACCACTGAAAGTTTTGAATCCATAAGCCAATGCCTAAATACTGATATTATTTTCAATCTACACTCATCCGGTTGAAAATGTCATTTTAGCAGACTACTTTTGTAAAGCTTTGGATTTACTGATGTATACAGAAGAAATATAACTTTTCTTGACTTGAGATTCTTAGTGTATTTCAATGAGATTATGTCCTATGTTTAAAATGTTATTTGATTCCATAGAATTAATACTTATTACTCAGAATTCATGGTTGTTCATGCTCTGACTTCCTTTAAGTATTGAGCTACGGCGAATCTCTTTTAATATTCTTGTTCCAATACCTTGATGTCTCATTACTCATAACTCATGTATCATCTGCTCTGACTTCCTTTGAACCTCAAGTTATTGGGATTTTCCTGAATGTGTTACTTTTTCATTGAAATATATACAAGCCTCAGCTTTCACAAGGAGAGCCATTGTTATCTTTATCCCTGTCACCGACTCCATAAGCCCAATGGTAGCAAGCCTTCATCTTTTCAACCTACAAATATACAAAACCAAAACACAAACAATAGAGTTAGCCATATATCTATATCTTTATTCCATATCATTAAACCCTTGAGAGATCCCTCTCAGATTGAGGAGGCTAAGCCTCAATCACAAGATTGGTTTGAAATAGTTACATTGAGATTTTCTTATCAATAGCCAATCAGCTACGATTTTGGTGATAACATTTTGGCGTCGTTGCTGGGGAGCGAAGGTATAAATTTTCCCTGGGAAGAATGACAAAGTTTGAGTTCTAAGGTCCGAGAGAAGCAGACACTTAGGCACATATTGGTTGTATTTCTTCTCTAGCAACTCCACACGTCAAATAATCAATTGGAAGGTGACTCCAGTCCTTGAAGATTAGTAGCTTGATGAAGTTTCAAGATGAGTTCCATTTTAAGAATAAATGTCAGGTATTCCCCTATGAATCAGTCTCACATCCCTCGTTTTTCAAATCCTATGCCAAAGGTTGAATGGTTAACCGATCTTCCAATATTTAGAGATGAAAAGAAAGACAATGTTGCTCTTCATTTGGTTAGATTCCATATGCATGTACACAGTCTTAAGGTTCAATTTCCTAAGGATTGTCTCATGAATATGTTTATGGCCACTTTAGAAGGAAAATCATGGTCTTGGTATGAAAGCTTGCAAAATGGTTCATTATATTCTCTGCTAATTTCCATGTTGCATTTTATGAGATGTATGAATAATTTCATCCCTCCTTATTTCTGGTAAAAGACTGTTGTAAACACTGTGTGAGTTTTATTGAATATTTGGAGAATTGTTATGAAGATGATGAGTTCATGGATGAGGAAATTTTAGAGGCTCTTCATGAAAACCCATTTCATCACCAAGAAGAAAGGATAACCTCTACCTTGGATGAAAATGAAACCTAGCAGGAGCTTATTTATAAAAATCATGTTACATCCTCTGAGTTTGATGAAAATTTGCAGCCGATTTGTCAGTCTTTTGATCATCAGGAGTATGAGAATCATTTCAAACAACAAGAGGAAATATTGGAAGATGATTGCTAAAATCCTCAGGTACAGGAAAAAGTTGATTCTTCATGTCATTTCTTGCATTATCCTACATCAAATAATGATCACACTAAGGAAGAAGTGGGTAAAAAATTTTCTTTATCCTTGTCTTCTAATATGAAATCATCTGAGTGTAAGTTAGAAGTTAAGATTCAATTTGTGGATGAAGTTGCTAAGAATATTGAAAAGGACATTGAAGTTTTAAAAGATAAAATTCAACCTTGTAGGCCTCATGATCAAGATCAGTATTTTCCAAAGTTTTTAATGCCAGAAAACAAAGAGAGAGTGTTGCTACCTTTCTCCTTTGAGATTGAGGAAGAAGACACTATTTTTCAAAATCAGTTTGAACAACATTTTGATAGCATTAAATTGAAATATTGTGTGGCTAAGAAAAGCATGTATGAGCAGTCCAAAGTTGCAGAATGTCATGAGAAGCTTCAAACAGATTATGTCTTCTATGATTCTATAGCTTACTACATGGAAAAGTTTTACCATTCAGATTTACAGTTATATTTTCATTTTGAAGATCAGATATATTTTATTTTGCCTTGGTCATCTCAATATCATGTTTATTTTTGGTTCAAGTGTAGTCAAGAGGTTCAAATGTTAGATAAGATTAATGACTGGCTTCATTGAAAGTTTCATGTTTCTTGAGTTAAAATGGATATTGCAGCTGATAGGGTAGGTAGGAGTGTGCGAATTAGCTCAAAGGTGAATGAGAATATTTTCAGTAGGTACAAAGTTGGTTTTTCAGTAGTAATCATCAAGTTTGAGCCCAAGGAGAATTCCATAAGAGCTTGGTGAAGTTTTCGTAAATTCAGAGTTGTTTTTTCAAGAAGATGGATAGCAGCACTGGAACTACTGGTTCTTTTGTGTACCACAGGGGCACACCATCCCAAGTGGAGCCACTGTTATCACTAAAAAAATCAAGCATCATTTTGACAAGGTTACCTAGGTTTATGGGTCAAAATAAGGTTTTAAGAGTCATTTTTGAGTTTGACCAAGGGAAAATATAAATTTTTTATAGTTTGAGTTTACCCTTAGGTCCAAATACACTCATTTTTAAACTCCTTCAAGTCAAATCATTGATCATTTTCCAAATTTTTTTGTACCGAAAGTTCCAAATTAGCTAAGAATCCCTATTTTTGTAGCGCATTCAGTGTAAAAAAGGCAGAAAGCGCTACAAAACTGCTGAAAGTTATGAAGAAAAAACTCTATTTTATGGTTTTGAGCAGTCAAATTCAAAGAATGTTTCTGAGAAAAAAAAAGGTATTTTAATAAATGGAGAGAAATTATTTTCAAAAAATTATCAAATAACAATAACCTCTCTCACTTTTCTCACAGGTTTTATCCGTTGGGAGATACAAGGCTTCCTTTAAAGCCCTCTTTTCAGAAAATAGAGTTTTCCTGTTTTACACACGTTTTTCAAAGGTAGGTTCTGGACAGCAGGAGATGTTTTTAAAAAAACCAAGTGTGGTTTGTATTCAAGACATTATGGCCTACAAAAACCTCCTTCAGTTTCGTAAAATAAATCATGGATGAGGATATATAGGCTCTTTCCCAAGACCTATGTTTCAGGAAAAAAACAGGAGAAATCTGTAAGATATGTCTCAAGGAAGCTAAAATGAAGTTGGTTTATGGTTTGTATGGTTTTTAGATAATGAGGAAAGTTTATATTTTGAGTTTTTGGGCAACCACACTTTTCATTTGACAAATTTATGAATAATCTGCATACTCAACAGTTTCGTAGCACATTCAATGTAAAAAAGCAGAAAAGCACTACGAAACTGCTAGAGCTGCTTGTCTTGCTTATTTTGATCAGTTTTTGAAGGGTTGAAGAACGAATCAAGAAATAAACTTGCTATGGAGGATGTATTAAAGGGTAATTAAAACAATATTGGAGGAAATAAGTCAAATATTTGAAGAATAAAGGTTGAAATAGCAGCGCTACGAAAGCGCTATGAAACTGCTATGTTTTCGTAGCGCAACACATTACAACATTTTTGAACAGTTTTGAAGTGGTTTTGGATAGCTGTAGGTTATGAAAGAGTGATGGGACATGTTAGCCAAATCTTCAGCAGCCAAGGACCATGAAATGAGATTAATTGATGGTCAGAATGTTCAAAGAAGTAAAAATATCCTATGCCTAAAAAACAGGGTATGGTTTCCTCCTTTTGTGGAGGTCAGCAAAGTGGTCATGAAGAACTTAATCTCATTATCCAAATTCGACCATGTGATGATAAAATTGTCAATGACATAATTTCAAGTAGATAAGTTTGTTAGGATAAGGATGTTAAATATAGTAATAAGGTTTATGAGTCCTCTTTGAAATAGGATTGTCAAGGAGGATAGGTGTTTGTTTGTCATAAATTTTATGTTTTATAGTTATGCAAGGTATTAGTGAACAAAAATTCGATGTATCTAGCCTAGAGGAAAATCATATGATGATGTAAGAGGTCTATTAAAGGCCATTAGGTCGATTTTTTCAAGGGTAGGAAGACTTTTGGAATATTGCAGCATATGGTAATGGATTGTTTAAGCTAATACAGATATATGTTACTTGAACAACTTGAGATTCTGAAGGATTTTTTAGTGATTTATTATTCTATTTGTGCCTCTTATGTATCTCACTTGCAGTGGTTTTCACTTGTATTACTCATAATTCATCTTTAAGATGCTCTGACTTCCTTTATATGTGAATTGACTGTGTATACTCATGTTTTATTTGTGTGTGTCCTACTTCTAGAAACTCTGAACAACCTCAACTTCTATGTCAAGTAACTCATTGAATCATTGAAATTTTTGAATCCATAAGCCAATTCCTACATACTGATATTATTTTCAATATACACTCATCAGGTTGGAAAATGTCATTTCAGTAGACTATTTTTGTAAAGCTTTGGATTTACTGATATATACAGAAGCAATATAAATTTTCTTGACCTGAGATTCTTAGTGTATTTCAATGAGATTATGTCCTATCTTTGAAATTTTCTTTTCTTCCATAGACTTAATTCTTATTACTCAGAATTCATGGTTGTTCATGCTCTGACTTCCTTTAAGTATTTAGCTATGGTGAATCTCTTTTAATATTCTCCTTCCAATACCCTGATGTCTCATTACTCAGAACGCATGTATCACATGCTATGACTTCCTTTGAACCTCAAGTTATTGGGATTTTCCTGATTTTGTTACTTTTTCACTGAAATATATACAAGCCTCATCTTTCACAAGGAGATCCATTCTTATATTTATCCCTGTCACTGACTCCATAAGCCAAATGGTAGCAAGCCTTTTTATTTTCAACCCACAAACATACAAAAACAAGACACAAACAATAGAGTTAGCCATATATCTCTATATTTATTCCATATCATTAAACCCTTGAGAGAGCCCTCTCAGATTGAGGAGGCTAAGCCTCAGTCACAAGATTGGTTTGAAATAGTTACAATAAATTTGTCTGATTAGTAGCCAATTAGGTACGATTTTGGTGATAACAGTATGAATCTTAATCGCAAGCGTACGAAAAAATCTCACTTTAGCTATGCATAACAAACAGCCCTAACATCAAAGATGGATGCCAATTTATTTATATATGCAATTAGTTGACCAAGATAAAAGCTACAAAATCTAGATCTATATAGTAAAAGACATTAAGAAATAAATAAAAGCAATATTTGCTCCATGCATCGAATAGAAAAGACAAGAATATTTTTAAAGATTTTTTGTATTTTTTGACACCTGGGAGGGGAACATAGAAAGATGTCACCAGTCCACCTCAATGGGATGGGTTCTTGTAAGTCCTCAGCACTTCAGATCTAAGATCTCTCTCTCTCTTGATGGTGTAGAAAATCTAGACAAAAAATGGAACTCAAAGGGAGCTCACAAGAGAAAATGGTAGCAAAATATGACAATGATGGAGGATCAAAGTCAGACCAAAAGTACAGATCCAGAGTGATCTTTAGGCAACAAAAGGTAGTGAGTGAATGGAAAAACCCTTCTATTTATAACAAAATATTGAGTTAGTCTAGATATTGGTGCATAATTAAAATACTATTAACCAAATCTAGATCCAACTTTTATGGAATATTTTATTATATTTGTTGGAGGGCAAAAGAATTTGAATTTTGTCAAATCCCTTTATTTGTAATAATAAATAAATAAATGATTGATTTATTATTTTAAAGATGTGGTTGAGTAATAATTAAATAAATAGTGATTTATTCAATTATTTATAAATTATTTGGTCAAATTTAACAAGGAATATTATTTAAATAAGGTTTAAATAATTATTCCTAGAAAATAATAAGATAAATAATGATTTATCTAATTAATTTTCCTATTTTGGGTTAAATTTGACTTGGAATATTAATTAAACTATTGTTTAACAAATTATTCCTTGAGTAAAATCAATCAAATCTGGATTTATTCAATATTTCCTTATGGGGTTTCCTGTTTAGACCATAAACAACTTAATAAATTAAGGATTACTAAGTTATTTTTCATAGTGAAAGCAATTTTACTTAGGGTAAAATTGTTCTTACATGATGTAGTTTGGTCCATCTAATAGTCATAGGTTAGATGACCAAAAATTGGTGTAACACAAGGGTTGGGAATTTTTTGAAGAATAAATATTTTGTGCTTGTCTTGATCAAAATATTTTTATATGCAGTGTTACATATTCAGTTTTGTAGAGATTCATGTGTGTATAATTTCCAGTCTATTTTTCCTCGTGGTATTTAGTTTATTTTTATAATACATATCTTGATCATTAAATCTTCAGTACTTCGGATAAAACATTATGAACTAGAATTCCTTATGAATTCTCTAATTTATCTTATCCAAATTCTTTCCATGTTTTCCACTTAAATATTTATAACATAATTCTTATGGCTCTGTTGTTATATTTGTTTTCTGTATTCTACCTCCACATCTTTATGGTATCCTACCTAAGAAGTTATATGCTATATTTCCTTTGTTAAGGGATTTTTATGTATCTTGTGGCTAGATTTCCTCTAGACCGGAACCCATGTCCAATGGTCCTTATTATCTTCTCTCCAAAAAAATTTCATCCTACAAGTCAAATCTGGCCAATGAGCTTAGAAACCAACTACTAAGGTTACATTGGGTAGTTGAGTTAAGGAAAAATAACTCTCCAAATTGAAGGGCCAACTTTCAATCCAAACTGGTTAGAGGTTACCTTGGATATTTCCCTCTATAGCCAATTTCTGAGTGATAACATGTCATATTTCTTTGGTAATTTATTGGTTTTCTTGGGTAATCATGCACTAGTATATTTTTTGTGTATTTGATTATTAATTGTGGCAATTAATGACTAAATTAATGAAAAAAATTATGACTAAATATATTACCAGATGATAAAATTGAGCCAACCAATTAATGACTAAGCTAAATATGACTAAAAGTTGGTCGCATCATAAGATACCATAAATTAACTACTATGGGTCATTAACTGAAAAATGGTTGTTTATATGTAAATTTTAGTCATTTTTAGTAACTAATTAGCCTTTTTTTACTAGTGGATTGTACAAACACTTAGTTGGTCACATTACTCCCAATCTAGCAGAAGTAGTTGATTATTATATGTTCTAGATCCTATAGAGCCATAACGTCCACCATCAAGAGAAAATCTAGCACCAAGAGAAAATGTAGGGGGTTACGTTGTAATAGAAGGAACCAGAGGCCTAAAATAGGTTATGCTTTCTTAAGATGAAATCCTCATTGATTTTCCTATTTCCCCACACAACTACACTCTCATGATAGTTAGTAGGTTTGTTTTCCTTATCCCACATGTATTTTATCCACTTGGCCAATATATTGAATAAATAATACTTTATAATACCTATATTACTATATAAAATATACAAACCCATTACCCCCTATTATATATCCATTATATCATTTTATGTTTTTCTAATTTTATATACCCCAATATGAATGCACGTGGTATGGTATTACTTTTGCAATGAATCCCCTGGGATATCGGATTCCCTGATAAAGCTTTACCAAAGAACCAATGATAATAGGAAGATGGTGTTACTGAGAAAATAAGAAACACCAATGTGAGCAAGACTAACGCAGTGACCTTGTACCTTACTAATATCAAACAAGTGAGATATGAGTTGGCTACAATAGGACAGGTTATCCCAAATGAATAATTGATGAGGACAACATTGAGTGATTTTCCAAAGAACTGAGATGGATTCATTGATGGCATCATTGATAGAGAGAATGTTTTAAATTAGAGGAGTATGTGGGATGATTTCATCTAGGATGAGACTAGGAGGATTACCAAGAGTTGCAACTAGCATGGTGGGGTTGATGAGGACGAAAATGTTTCCGTCATGGCTAAGGGAAATAATAAACCCAAGAACTGTTCCAATAGTGCGACCAAGCAACAAAGGGGAAACAAACGTATAAGATAAGTACATGAGAAAAGTGATATGATTTGCTTATCAAAATATGGATCACTATGCCTTTTAGTATCCCAATAAGAAGTGGAAGAATAAGGGTGTTGCAACATGAGTCAAGGTGGATGAGTTCACCACCATATTTGACACTGAGTTTTATTTAGTGGTGAGCCTTTACACTAGTGTTATATCTTCAAGTGTTTGGTTTGTAAAAAATGGAGATTCTTTCCATATGAATGGAGTCAAAGAGCACTTCTCAAAACTTACAGAAAGTAATATAGATATGAAGTTGGTGCTTCGAGATGATTCCTAGGTCATAGTAATAGGTGTAGGGATTGTATCCTTTCAAAGGGAGTCACAACCTCCCTTGAAAGTGGTGAATTTCCTATATGTTCTAGGTTTGAAGAAGAATCTAATTTCATTTTCCAATATTGAGGATAGGTGATATGTGGTGGTGTTCCAAGATAGACAGGTACCCATGTATCTTAGGGGATCCAGTATCACTTCTACAAGAGTGAATGGAGTCTAACTTGGGATACTATATAGATTCATGTTTCAACCTACGAAAGCCTTAGTTTCAATGACCAACATCAGTGATTTGTGCAAGTTATGTCACAAAAGGATGGCCCACTTATATCATAGATCATTTAGGGTATTGAGGGAAATAATTATAGGTTTACCAGATTTAGGTATTGAGCATCATGATATGTGCAGGGGGTGCGATGTAGGAAAATACACCAATACTCCTTTCTTGAGTAGTGAAAGCAGGGAAACAAATATCCTTGATTTGATTCACTCAGATGTATGTGGTCCTATTTCTTATGTTTCCTTGAGTGGATTTTATTATTTTCACTTTCATAGATTAATACTCTTAGAATACCTAGATTTTATTGGTGAAGACCAAGGATCAGGACTTCAAGAAGTTCCTAGTATTTAAGGCTCTTGTGGAGAACCAAATAGGGAATAAAATCAACATATTTAGGATAAACAATGGGGGCAAGTATACCTACAATGAGATGAAGGAATTTTTATGAGAGAAGGCATCATGAGATAATTCACGGTACCATATAACCCCCAAAATAATGGGGTGGTAAAAAGGAATAATAGGGCCATAGTAGGGGCAATGAAAGCCATGTTACATGATCAAAGGATACCTTTCTTTCTATGGGTTAAGGTTTATAAAAATAAAGTTTATTTGTAGAACATGAGGCAGCATAGAGTGTTGGGGAGTAAGACTCCCTATGATGATTTTTCTAGAACTTATCCTGGTGGATATTGGTGGCCACCCGCCTATTCCACTTGGACCCCCACCATTTTTTCTTTCAGTTTTTCAGTTTCCTTAATTGTAGTGCAATTTACTATTTTTGGCATTTTTTCAGGTCTTGAACTTCCTGTTTTGGGTTAAATATGACTAGGAATATTAATTAAATTGTTGTTTAACTAATTATTCCTTGATTAAAATAAAAAAAATATGGATTTATTCAATATTTCCTCATGGGGTTTCCTATTTAGACCATAAACAACTTAATAAATTAAGGATTACTAAGTTATTTTTCATAGTAAAAGAAATTTTACT
This sequence comes from Pinus albicaulis, assembly GCA_034641835.2. NCBI lineage: Eukaryota > Viridiplantae > Streptophyta > Pinopsida > Pinales > Pinaceae > Pinus > Pinus albicaulis. Next base: position 570,460,641 of record CM076576.1, read on the forward strand.
TAGGGTAAAATTGGTCTTACATGGTGTAATTTGGTCCATCTAATAGTAACACATTAGATGACCAAAAATTGGTGTAACACAAGGGTTGGGAATTTTTTGAAGAATAAATATTTTGTGCTTGTCTTGATCAAAATATTTTTATATGCAGTGTTACATATTCAGTTTTGTAGAGATTCATGTGTGTATAATTTCTAGTCTATTTTTCCTTGTGGTATTTAGCTTCTTTTTATAATACATCTCTTGATCATTAAATCTTCAGTACTTCGGATAAAATGTTATGAACTAGAATTCCTTATGAATTCTATAATTTATCTTATCCAAATTCTTTCCATGTCTTCTAGTTAAATATTTATAACATAAGTTTTATGGCTCTGTTGTTATATTTATTTTTTGCATTCTATCTCTACATATTTATGGTATCCTACCTAAGAAGTTATATGCTATATTTCCTTTGTTATGGGTTTTTTATTTATCTTGTGGCTAGATTTCCTCTAGACCGAAACCCATGTCCAATGGTCCTTATTATCTTATCTTCAAAACAATTTCATCCTAAAAGTTAAATACGGCCAATGAGCTTAGAAAAAAACTACTCAGGTTACATTGGGTATTTGAGTGAACGAGAAATCCCTCTCCAAATTGAAGGGCCAACTTTCAATCCAAACTAGTTAGAGGTTACCTTGGATATTTCCGTCTATAGCCAATTTCTGAGTGATAACATGTCATATTTCTTTTGTAATTTATTGGTTTTCTTGGGTAATCATGCACTAGTATATTTTTTTTGTATTTGATTATTAATTGTGACAATTAATGACTAAATTAATGAGAAAATTTATGACTAAATATATTACTAGATGATAAAATTGAGCCAACCAATTAATGACTAAGCTAAATATGACTAAAAGTTGGTCACATTATAAGATACCATAAATTAACTACTATTGGTCATCGACTGAAAAATGGTTGTTTATATGTAAATTTTAGTCATTTTTAGTAACTAATTAGCCATTTTTTACTAGTGGATTGTACAAACACTTGGTCACATTACTCCCAATCTAGCAAAAGTAGTTGATTATTATATTTTCTAGATCCTACAAAAATATCAGATCCTAAATATGGTATGCTAACTAATTAAAAAAGTGCTCATTTGAGTAATTGACCAAGGAAAATTATAAATTTTTTATAATTTGAGTTTACCCTTAGGTCCAAATACACTCATTTTTAAACTCCTTCAAGTCAAATCGTTCATCATTTTCCAATTATTTTAATTTTCCAACTTTTCTTGTACCGAAAGTGCCAAATTAGCCAAGAACCCCTATTTTCGTAGCACATCCAATGTAAAAGATGCAGAAAGTGCAATGAAACTGCTGAAAGTTATGAAGAAAAAACTCTGTTTTCTAGTTTTGAGCAGTGAACTTCAAAGGAGGTTTCTAAGAAAAAAAAGGGTATTTTAATAAACTGAGAGAGGTTATTTTCAAAAACATATCAAATAATAATATCTTCTCTCACTTTTCTCACAGGTGTTATCAGTTGGGAGATACAAGGCTTTCTTTGAAGCCCTATTTTAAGAAAATAGAGTTTTCTTCTTTTACACATGTTTTTCAAAGGTAGTTTCTAGACAGTAAGAGATGTGTTTCAAAAAACCAAGAGAGGTTTTTATTAAAGACAAAATGTCTTACAAAGTTGTCCTTCAATTTCTAAAACTACATCATGGATGAGGAGATATAGGCTCTGTCTCAAGACCTATTTTTCAGGAAACAAACACGACAAATCTGCAAGAAATGCCTCAAGGAAGCTAAAATGAAGTTGGTTTATGTTTTGTATGGTTTGTAGATGATGAGGACACGTTATATTTTGATTTTTTTTGCAACCTCTCTTTGAATTTGAAAATTTTATGAAGAATCTCCATACTCAGCAGTTTTGTAGTGCATTCAGTGTAAAAAAGTAGAAAAGCGCTACTGTTGTAGCTTCTTTTGTTGCTTATTTTGATCATTTATTGAAGGGTTGAAGAATGAATCAAGAACTAAATTTGAAATGGAAGATGTATTAAAAGTTAATTAAAAAAATCTTGTGAAAAAATTCAAATATTTGAAGAATAAAGGTTGAAATAGCAGCGCTACGAAAGCACTATGAAACTGCTGTGTTTTTGTAGTGCAACACATTACAACCTTTTTGAACAATTTTGAAGTGGTTTTAGATAGCTGGAGGTTAGGAAGGAGTGATGGGACATGTTAACCAAATCTTCAATAGCCAAGGACCATGAAATGAAGATTAATTGATTTTCAGAATGTTCAAAGAAGTAACAATATCCTATGCCTAAAAAACAGGGTATGTTTTCCTGCTTTTGTGGAGGTCAACAAAGTAGTCATGAAGAACTTAATATCATTATCCAAATTTGACCATGTGATGATACAGTTCTCAATGATGTAATTTCAAGTAGATAAGGTTGTTAGGATAAGGTTGTTAAAGATAGTAATAAGGATTTTGAGTCATTTTTGAAATAGGACTGTCAAGTAGGATAGGTGTATGTTTGTCATAAATTTTGTGTTTTATGGTTATGCAAGGTGTCAGTGGAAAAAAATTCAATGTATCTAGCCTAGAGGCAGATCATCTGATGATGTAAGAGGTCTATTAAAGGCCATTTGGTCGAATTTATCAGTGGTTGGAATATTTTTGGCAAAATTGTAGCTTATGGTAATGGATTGTTTCAGCTAATATAGAGATCTGTTACTTGAACAACTTGAGATTCTGAAGGATTTTTTAGTGATTTCTTATTCTATTTGTGCCTCTTATGTATCTCACTTATAGTGGTTTTCACTTATATTACTCAAAATTCATTTATAAGATGCTATGACTTCCTTTATATGTGAATTGAATGTGTATACTCATGTTTTATTTGTGTGTGTCCCACTTCTAGAAACTCTGAACAACCTCAACTTCGATGTCAAGTACCTCATTGAATCACTGAAATTTTTGAATCCATAAGCCAATGCCCACATACTGATATTATTTTCAATCTACACTCATCATGTTGGAAAATTTCATTTCAGCATCCTACTTTTGTAAAGCTTTGGATTTACTGATATATACAAAAGCAATACAACTTTTCTTGACCTGAGATTCTTAGTGTATTTCAATGAGCTTATGTCCTATCTTTGAAATTTTCTTTTCTTCCATAGACTTAATGCTTCTTACTCATAATTCATGGTTTTTCATGCTCTGACTTCCTTTAAGTATTGAGCTATGGTGAATCTCTTTTAATATTCTCCTTCCAATACCTTGATGTCTCATTACTCAGAACTCATGTATCACATGCTCTGACTTCCTTTGAAACTCAAGTTATTGGGATTTTCCGGAATGTGTTACTTTTTCATTGAAATATATACAAGCCTCTACTTGGACAAGGATAGACATTGTTATCTTTATCCCATTCACTGACTCCATAAGCCCAATGGTAGCAAGCCTTTATCTTTTCAACCTGCAGACATACAAAACCAAGACACAAAAAATAGAGTGAGCCATCTATCTATATATTTATTCCATATCATTGAACCCTTGAGAGAGCCCTCATAGATTGAGGAGGATAAGCCTCAGTCACAAGATTGGTTTGAAATAGTTACACTGAAGTTGTCTGATCAGTAGCCAATCAGGTACGATTTTGGTGATAACATTTTGGCACCATTGCTGGGGACCGAAGGTGTAAATTTTCCTTGGGAAGAACGAAAAAGTTTCAATTCTAAGGTCTGAAAGAAGCAGACACTTAGGCACATATTGGTTGTATTTCTGCTCTAGCGACTCCACACATCAAATAATCAATTGGAAGGTGACTCCACTGCTTGAAGATTAGTATCTTGATGAATTTTCAAGATGAGTTCCATTGAAAAAATAAATGCCAAGTATGCCCCTATGAATCGGTCTCACATCCCTTATTTTCCAAATCCTATGCCAAAGGTTGAATGGTTAACTAATCTTCCAATATTTAGATATGAAAAGAAAGACAATGCTGCTCTTCATTTTGTTAGATTCCATATGCATGTACACATCCTTAAGGTTCAGTTCCCTGAAGATTGTCTCATGAATATGTTTATGGCCACTTTAGAAGGAAAAGCATGGTCTTGATATGAAATCTTGCCAAATGGTTCATTATATTCTCTTGTTGATTTCCATGTTACATTTTATGAGATGTATGAAGAATGTCATCCCTCCTTATTACTGATCAAAGACTTTTGTAAACACTGTGTGAGTTTTATTGTATATTTAGAAAATTTTTATGAAGGTGATGAGTTCATGGTTGAGGAAATTTTAGAGGCTCTTCCTGACAACCCATCTCATCACCAAGAAGAAAATATAACCTCTCCCTTGGATGAAAATGAAACCTAGCAGGAGCTTATTTATGAAAATCATGTTACATCCTTTAAGTTTGATGAAAATTTGCAGTAGATTTGTCAATCTTTTGATCATCGGGAGTATGAGAATCATTTCAAACAACAAGAGGAAATATTGGAATATGATTGCTACAATCCTCAGGTATAGGAAAAGTTTGATTCTTCATGTCATTTCTTGCATCAGCCTACACCAAATAATGATGACACTAAGGAAGAAGTGGGTGAAAAATTTTCTTTATCCTTGTCTTCTAATATGAAATTATCTGAGTGAAAGTTAGAAGTTAAGATTCAATTTGTGGATGAAGTTGCTAAGAATATTGAAAAGGAAATTGAAGTTTTGAAAGATAAAATTCAACCTTATAGGCCTCATGATCAAAGACTATTTTTCTAAAGTTGTTAATGCCGTAAACAAAGAGAGAGTGTTGCTACCTTTCTCCTTTGAGATTGAGGAAGAATAATTATTTTTAAAAATAATTTTGAACAGCAAACTTTTGATAAACATTCAATTGAAATCTGTGGCCGAGAAAGCATGTATGAGTGGTCCAAAGTTTCGTAACGTCATGAGAAGCTTCAAATGATGATGTCTTTATGAATTCTATAGCTAACCACATAGTGTTACATTTTGCACATTTCTAGTTATTTTTACTTGAAGACTTATATATTTTATGTTGCCTTGGTCATCTCAATATCATGTTGATGCAGGTTCAAGTGTAGTCAAGAGGTTAAAATGTAAGATAAGATAAACGATCGGCTTCATTGAAAGTTTCATGTTGCTTGATAATGACGTAAATATGATATGGTAGTAGGAGTGTGTGGAGTAAGCTTTTAAAGTGAATGATATTTTCGTAGGCATGTTGGTTTCTTTTCAGTAATCATCACTTCCTGGAGCTCCGAGGAGAAGGAGATCTGCTTTCGTGCTTTTAAATTGTTAGTTATTTTTTCAAGAAGATGGATATAAATACCAGAATCATCGGGTTCTTTTGTGTACCAATACATTAGAAAAGTTTGTTCAAATAGGCTTCCTAAGAAAAATGTACAACCAAATAAAATTTATAAGAACCAGATTCAAGATGATGTAAACTATGGGGGATGATTTCATTATTTTTTATTTAAAAGGGTAAAAAATATAAAAAATAATAAAACAATAAAATTACTTTTTTCAACCGTATTGTCAACTTATCTCCCAAAGCTTAACTCAAATTTTCAGTGAGAGTACTGCCAGCTTGAAAATTTTAATTTTTCATCCAAGGAGTACTATAAGGCATACTATGGATTATTGCTACACGAAAATGGTGGAAACATGCGCAAAAACATGATTGCAATCACGTTTTTCATGTATTTATTGCGAGAAAGGTGCTCGATCAAAAGTATGTACGGGTACTCCTTAGATGACTAATTAAATTTTGCATCCAACAAGTACTCCCCGCTTGAAATTTGAGTAAAACCGAGAGGACAGTTGAAAAACACGCAGTTGAAAAAGCAGTTTGTCTTTTTTTTTTCCAGTTGTATTTGTCAAGGTAATAAAAATATTATTTATTATTTCCACTATTATTTATATAATTTCCTTAGAGGCCCTATTTTAGACCACAAAATTCCCTAATGGGGGCACACCATCCAGCTGAGCCACTCTTATCACCAAAAATCACATCATTTTGACAAGGTTACATAGGTTCATGGGTCAAAATATGTTTAAGAGTCATTTTTGGAGTTTCACCTAAGGGGAAATTATAAATTTTATAATTTGAAAGCCATCTTTAGGTCCAACACACTATTTTTAAACTCCTTCAAGTCAAATCATTCATCATTTTCCAATTCTTTTCACTTTTGAAATTTTATTTTAAAATTAAAAGTGCCAAATTAGCTAAATATCTCTATTTTCTTTAGGTATCCAAAGGAAAAAGGCGAGACCGTTTACTAAAACGCCGAAAGTTATGGCTGTCCGATTTTCTGGTTTTTATCACCAACTTCAAAGAGGTTTTCCTAGAAAAATAAATGGTATTTTTAAGAAATCGAGATGTTATTTCAAAACTATCAAATAACAATAACATCTCTCACGTTTCTCACAAAAAATATCACTTCTAGACACAAGGCTTTTTGAAGCCCTATTTTTCTTAAAAATAGAGTTTCTGTTTTTACACATGTTTTTCAAAGGAGTGTTTTTTGGACATCGTGAGTGTGTTTTAAAAAGAAGAAGAGGTTTTTATTAAATACATAATATTCCACAAACCTCCTTCTGTTTCTAAAAATACATCATGGATGAGGAGATATAGGCCTGGTTTCAAGACCTATTTTTTAGGAAAAATCAAGAGAATTTCCAAGAAATGCCTCAAGGAAGCTGTTCAGTTGTTTATGGTTTGTGTATGTTTTGTATATGATGAGGATAGTTAAAGCTGAATTTTTCGGAAACTACACTTACCTGAAAAATTTGTTAAAGAATCGTATACCCGTCAGCTTTCGTAGTGCATTCGTTGTAAAAGTTAAAAGCACTACGAAATCGTTGTACGTTTTTCTTTGCCATCTTTTGATTAGTTTTTTGAAGTGGTTGAAGAATGAATAAAGAACCGACTTACAGGAGGATGTATTGTGTGAAATTAAATGAATATTGGAGGAAACAACAAGATTTGAAGAATAAAGGTTGAAATAAGAAGATTACGAACCTGTTGTAAGCTTTAGGCAAACAATACTGATGAAATCTTTTGAACAATTTTGAAGTGTTTTGGATAGCGGTGGCTAGGAACATCAAGGGACGTGTTAACCAAATATTCAATAATAGTTATATGACCATGAAATGAAGATTAATTGGTTAAGTTAGAATGTTCGAAGAAGTAAAAATATCCTATGCCTAAAAAAAGGTATGGTTTCTCGCTTTTGTAGTTAGATACTTAGAAAGTAATCATGAAGAACTTAACTTACTATCCAAATTCAACCATGTGATGACACACCTTCCTGTCGATTATGTACTTTCAAGTAGATAAGTGTTGTTAGGATAAGGTTGTTAAAGATAGTAATAAGGATTTCCGGAGTCGCCCCTGAAACAAAACAGAAATCAAGTAGGATATAATCACAAAATATCATACCCAGTTTTTATGGTTATAAGGAAGTCGTTGGCACATAAATTCGATGTCTTATGAATTCTATAATTTATCGTATCCAAATTATTTCCATGCTTACTTAAAGTTTATAACATAATTCTTAAAAGGTTCCGATGTTATACTTATTGTCCGTATTCTATCTCCACATCTTTATGGTATCCTACCTACAATTTATATGCTATATTGCCTTGTTACGTTTTTTATGTATATTGTGGCTAGATTTTTCTGAGATCGGAACTCCATGTCCAATGGTCCTTATTCTCTTCGAAACAATTTCACACCCCACAAGCAAAATCTGGCCAACAGAGCTAGAAACCAACCACTCTATAATACATTGGGTAAAGGTTAAGGAGAAATCCCTCTCAAATTGAAGGGCCAACTTTTCAACTAAAATGGTTAGAGCACTGGATATTTCCTCTATAGCCAATTTCCTCATGACAACATGTCACATTTCCTTGGTAATTTATTGTTTTCTTTGGCAATCATGAACTAGTATATTTTTTGTATTTTATTATTAATGTGGCACTAATGACCAAATTAATGAGAAAATTCTGTGACTAAATATATTACTGATGATAAAATTGAGCCAAATCCAATTAATGACTAAGCTTAAATATGGCTAAAAGTTGGTCACATTATAAGATACCATAAATTAACCATTATTGGTCATCAAATGGAAAAAATGTTTGTTTATAAGTAAATGTTAGTCATTTTTAGTAACTTAATTAGTCAGCCATTTTTTACTAGTGGATTGTACAAACACTTAGTTGGTCACATTACTCCCAATTCATAGAAAGAAGTGGATTAATATATGTTCTAGGTCCTACAATAACACGTATCTTAAGTGTAGCCACAACCTCAAATACAACAAGAGAAAACGAGTACCAAGAGAAAAGGTGGTAGGGGTCATATTGTAGTAGAAGGACCCCGAGGCCTACAATAGTAGTTATGCTTTCTTAAGATGAAACCCTATGATTTTCTTAACTTTTTTCCCCACAAAACTACACTCTCATGATAGTTTGTAGGCTTGTTTTCCTTATCCCACCGTTCTTTATCCGCTACGAAATATTGAATAAATACCCTATAATACAAACCATTAACGTATACAAACCCATTACCCCCTAATATATATCCATTATATCATTTATGTTTTTCAATTTTATATACCTCTTAATATGAATGCACGTGGTATGGTATTACTTTCACAATATATTCCCTTTAGGATATCGGATTCTCGATAAAGCTTTACCAAAGAACCAATGATAATAGGAAGATGGTAAGTATACTGAAACAAAGAACACCAATGTGACCAAGACCTATCACAGACCTCGTACCTTACCAATATCAAACAAGTGAGACATATGAGTTATTGGGCAATAGAGAGGTTATCCCAAATGAATAATTGATGAGACAAGAATAACAGTGATTTCTTCAAAGAACCGAGATGGAGATTCATTACTTGAAAACCAGTTGAGGAGAATTTTCAATGTCTAGAGTGGAGGATGTGGGATGATTTCATAGGAGGAGACTAGGAGAATTACCAAGAGTTGTAGCCATCAGTAGTGGGGCTTGGCGAGGAGGAGAATGTTTTCATGGTTGAGTGAAATAATAAAACCCAAAGAAGGTTCCAATAGTGTGACCAAGCAACAAAGGGAAAACAAAAACGCATAAGATAAGTACATTAGAAAAGTGATATGCTTTTCTTATCAAAATATGGGTCGTCATGTCAGAAAATCATAATACAATGTATTAGAATAAGGTGTTGCAACATGAGTCAAGGTCGTATGAGTTTACCACCACATTTGACATCGAGTTTTACTTAGTGGCATTTCTCCTTAATACTAGTTTTATATTTCTAGTGTTTGGTTTGTAAAAAATGGAGCTTCTTTTCCATAATAGAACACAAGCACTTTTCAATACTTACATACTCAAACATAGATATGAAGGTGGTGCTTCAGAGATGATTCCTAGGTCATAGTAATAGGTGTGGATTGTATCCCTTCGTAGTGAGTCGCAACTCTACTCTGGAAAGTGGGTGAATTTCTATATGTCTAGGGTTGAAGAAGAATATAATTTAATTTCTTCTAAATATTTAGACAGGGTGATATGTGGTGGTGTTCTGGACATGAAAATTACTCATGTATCTTGTGGGATCTAGTATCATTTCTACTAGGAGGAATGGACTTCCGCCTGGACACTATAGATTCATTAACCCATTAAAACTAGTTTCTACAGAGATCAACATCAAAGTGATTTGAAAGTAATTTATAAATACAAAAGGATGGCCCACCTATATCGTTAACGTTTAGGTATCGAGGGAAATAACGATAGGTTTACCCTTTATCATATCGTAGCATAGATAGGTGTGATTAGAAAATACACCAAGTCTCATTTCTTGAGTTGTGAAAGAAGGGAAACAACATCTCTTGATTTGATTCACTCGTATGTATGTGTTACTATTTTTATGTTTCTTGAGTGGATTTTATTTTCATTGTGTGATGACTACTCTTATAATACATGGATTTTAGATGAAGACTAGAAGGATCAGACTTCAAGAAATTCGAAGTGTTTAAGGCTTTGTGGAGAACTAAATAGGGAACAAAATCAAGGTCTTAGATAAACAATGAAGTAGTATACCTCCAATGAGATGAAGTTGGAATTTGTATGAGAGAAGGCATCATGAGATAATTCACTCGTACTTCCAGAACCCCCAAAAATGGGGTGGAAAAGAGGAATAATAGGGCCATAGTAGGGCATAATGAAAGCCATGTTACATGATCAAAGGATACCTTTCTTTTCTATGGGTTAAGGTTTGTAACAATAAAGTTTATTTTTAGAACATGAGGCAAAGATAGCGTGCTGGGGAGGGGACTCCTGCACATTTTCAGAAGGATCTTTGTGATACTGTACACTCGCTATTCCACTTGGACCCCCACCATTTTTTCTTTTCTGCCAACTGTTAAATATCACTAGGAATACTAAAGAAATTGTTGTTTAAATTAATTATTCCTTGAGTAAAATCAAACAACATGGATTTATTAAATATTTCTCTGCTATATTTCCTCAAGTTTATCTATAAAAAACTTAATAAATTAATAGTTACTAAGTTATTTTTCATAGTAGCAATTTTACTTAAGGTAAAATTGATCTTATACAGTGTACTTTTAACTATCTATTAATATAGGTTAGATGACCTCAAAATTGTAATAAAATAGAATTTTTGAAGAATAAATATTTTGTGCTTGTCTGTATCAAAATATTTTTATATGCAAGGTTACATATTCGAAGCATAGAGATTCATGTGTATAATTAGGTTTGTTTTTCCTTGGTATTTAGTGCTCTTTTTATAATATCTTCGGGGTCATTAAACTTTTCAAACATTTGATAAACTATGAACTAGAATTCCTTATGAATTCTCTAATTTATCTTATCATTCAAATTCTTTCCATGTTTTCTCGCCTAAATATTTATAACATAATTCTTATGGCTCCACAGTATATATTTATTTCCGTATTCTATCTCCACACATTATGAAATCCTATCTAATAACTAATCTTCTTTGTTAAGGGTTTTTTATATCTTGTGGCTAGATTTTCAGATTTTAACCCATGGCCAATGGTCCTTATTCTCTTTCTCTCCAAAACAATTTCATCCTATGTTAAATCTGGTCAATGAGCTTAGAAACCAACTACCAAGGTTACAGCCACAGTTGAGTTACAGAGAAACCTCCTCCAAATTGAAGGGCCAACTTTCTGTCCAAACTGTTAGAGGTTACTCTTGGATATTTCCTCTATAGCCAATTCTCCAGTGATAATATGTCATATATTTCTTTGCAATTTATTGGTTTTATTAAAAAAAATCATGCACTAGTATATTTTTTGTGTATTTGATTATTAATTGTGGTAAATAATGACTAAATTAATGAGAAAATTTGTGACTAAATATATTACTAGATGATAAAATTACGAGCCAACCAATTAATGACTTTGTTTTCAAATATGACCAAAATTTGGTCGCATTATAAGATACCATAAATCAACTACTTATTGGTCATCGATAGAAAAATGGTTGTTTATATGTAAATTTTAGTCACTTTAGTAACTAATTAGCTATTTTTACTAGTGGATTGTACAAACACTTAGTTGGTCACATTACTCCCAATCTATGTAAAAGGTCAATAATTTTATGTTCTAGATCCTACAAAAATATCAGATCCTAAATATGTTATGCTAATTAATTAAAAATCTGTATTTGAGTAAATGACCAAGGAAATTAGAATGCTATAATTTGGAGTTTACCCTAGGTCCAAATATACCTGCTTTCTTAAACCCTTCAAGTCAAATCATTCATCATTTCTCCAATTAGTTTTCATATTTTCCAAAGTTTCTGTATCGAAAGTGCCAAATTAGTTGCATGAACCCTATTTTCATAGCGCATCCAATGTAAAAGTAGAAAGCACTACCAAACTGAAAGTTACGAAGCAAAACATTGTTTTCAGTTTTGAGCAACAACTTCAAAGGAGGTTTTTGAGAAAAAAAAAAGGTATTTAATAAAATGAGAGAGGTTATTTTTAAAAATATATCAAATAAAAATAACATCCGCTAGCGTTTTCTCTCATATCAGCTTGGGAGATACAAGGCTTTCGTTGGTTTTTTCCCTAAAACATAGTCGTTTTACACATGTTTTTCTGTGTAGAAGTCGGACAACAAGAGATGGTTGAAAACCAGAGGTTTTTATTCAGACATAATGGACTTTTCAAAAAATCTTCTACCCTTAAACCCACATCATGGATGAGGAGATATAGGCCTGGTTTCAAGACCTACTTTTAAGGAAAATGGTGGAGAAATCGTAAGAATGCCTCATGGCTTAAATAAAGTTCGTTTATCGTTCGTATGGTTTGTAGATGACAAGAGGATGGTGTTATATTTTGAGTTTTTGGGAAACCAAAAATACTATAATGTACCCCAGAATAACCGTATACCAGCGCTTCGTAGCTCATTTAGTGGGGGCAGAAAACGTTGCTTACCAAATTGTTTTAGCTACTTTTCTTGTCATATTTTGGATCGCTTTTTGAAGGGTTGAAGAATGAATCACAACTAAATACTCCTATGTGAGGATGTATTAAAGGTATAATTAAAACAATATTGACCTAAAAATGTCAAATATTTGAAGAATAAAGGTTGAAATAGCAAACATATGAAAGCACTAAGAAAACCGTTGTGTTTTCGTAGCGCAAATATTACAACCTTTTTGGAAAAAACAGTTTTTGAACTGCTTTTTACAGCGGCCCTGAGGTTAGAACAATGAGTGATGGGACACAAGCAATCAAATCTTCACAGCTGGCGACGCTATGAAATGAACTTATTAATTGATGGCTTAATGTTCAAAGAAGTAAAAATATCTTATGCCTAAAAACAGTATGGTTTCCCTGCTTATAGAGGTCGCCAAGAAAGTAGTCATGAAGAACTTAATATCATTATCCAAATTCTGACCATGTGATGACACATTTGTCACCTATAATTTCAAGGGGATAAGTTTTTAGGGTAAGGTCAAGTAAAGATAGTAATAAGGAGTTTTGAGTCCTTAGAAATAGGACCTGTTGAACTAGGGATGAGTGTCGTTTTTCATAAATTTTGTGTTTTATGGTTGTACAAGGTGTTAGTGGACAAAATTCAATGTATCTAGCTGATAAAGCACACTGGCAGATGATGTAAGAGGTCTATTAAAGGCCATTTGGTCTAATTTTCGTGCTTGTGATTTTTGTAAAAATTGGCAAAATGCCATGGCTGGACCGTTTTACTTAACACAAATATTCTACATTTCTGAACAAATTGACTCGAGAGTTTTTAGTGCTTTAGTTGACCAGATTATGCGCCCTCTTATGTATCTCAATTGTAGTGGTTTTCACTTATATTACTCAAAATTCATCTATAATATGTTCGACTTCATTTATATGAATTGAATGTGTATACCATGTTTTATTCGTGTGTGTGTCCCACTCTAGAACCTTCCGAATAACCTCAACTTCCATGTCGAAGTAATCGAAACGAAAGTTTTGAACCACAAGTCAAATGCCCACATACCGATATTATTTTTAACATATTAATTATCACAAAATAGAAAATTCTCTATTTCTGTACACATCACTTTGTAAAGCTTTGATTATCACATAACACAATCTTTATTGACCCAAGATTATTAGTATTTCAATGAGATTATGTCCTATCTTTTAATGTTCTTCTTCTAATAGATTTAATGCTATTACTCGTAATTCATGGTTTTTCATGCTCGACTTTTAAGTACTTCTAGCTATGGTGAATTCTTTTTAATATTCTTCTTCTAACACTGCTGATGTCTCATTACCTTAACTCATGTATCACATGATCTCGACTTTGAACTTTGTTATTGGGATTTTCCAATGTAATATTTTTCAAGGAAATACACATAAGCCCCAACTTTCACAAGGAGATCCATTGTTATCTTTATCCTCATCATCGATCGCATAAGCCTAATGGTAGGTAAACATTATCTTTTTCAACTCCGCAAAACATACAAAACCAAGACAAAACAATAGAGAGCCATATATCTATATTTATTCCATATCATTAAACCCCTGAGAGAGCCTCGTATTTAGGAGGCTAAGCCCCCAAATACAAGATTGGTTTGAAATAGTTAATATTGTGTTGTATGATTAGCATCCAATCAAGCACGATTGGTGATAACATTTTGGCAACTGCCAGATGGGGACCGAAGGTGTAAATTTTTCCATGGGAAGAACGAAAAAGTTTCAACAATCTGAAAGCAACATACACTTAGGCACATATTGGCTGATATTTTCTACTCTAGCGACTCCACACATCAAACAATCAATTGGAATGACTACTACTTGAAGATCACACAGCTGATGAATTTTCAAGAGAGTTCCATCGCAAGAATAAATTCCGGTAGAGCTCTGTTAACTCTGGCTCACATCCCCGGGTTTTCCAAATCCTATGCCAAAGGTTGAATGGTTAAATCGATCTTCCAATATTTAGAGATGGAAAAGAAAGACAATGTCATTCTCATTTTGGTTAGGATTCCATATGCATGTACACAGTCGCTAAGGTTCAGCTTCTATGGATTGTCTCATGAAGATGTTTACGCCTTTAGCTTAGTGCCTGCTTCTTGGTATGAAAGCTTGCCTAATGGTACCATATTATACTACTTTCATGTTGGATTTCCATGTTGCATTTTATGACAGCAAGAATAATGTCATCCTTTCCTTATTGGCCGGTAAAAGACTCGTTGTAAACACTGCCTTAGTTTTATCAATATTTAGAGAATTGTTATGAAAGACATGATGTCTATGGATGAGGAAATTTATGTACTTTTCAGAAACTCATATCATCACTGAATAAAGGATAAATTTCTGAGTTGCAAAATGAAACCCAATGAAAGAGCTTATTATAAACTAAAATGGGCATCCAAGAGCTGATGAAAATTTAAACATTTGGTCACTTTTGATCACTTCCAGAGTATGAGCAGTTCATTTCAAACAACAAGAGGAAATATTGGAAGATGATTACACAATCCTCATTTATTATGAAAAAATTTTATTCTTCATTGATTTTTGCATCAAAATACATCAAATAATGATCACACTAAGGAAGAAGTTGGTGAAATTCTTTTTAATCATACTTAATCCTAAAATAAGTGAGTGTAAGTCATAAGTTAAGATTCAACTTGTGATTAGTGTTGCTAATATTGAAAAGGACATTGAAGTTTTAAAAGACTCAAATTAAACCTTATAGGTCTCATGATCAAAAGACTGGGCTCCTTTAAAGTTTTAATGCTGCATAAAACAAAGAGAGAGTACAGACACCATCTTTCGAGATTGAGGAGAATACACTATTTTTAAAAATCAGCTTTGAACAATGCTTGATAGAATTCAATTAAAATCTTGTGTGGTTAATAAAAGTATGTATGAGTGGTCCAAAGTTGCAGAATGTCATGAGAAGCTTCAAACAACATTATGTTCTATGACCCAGTTGAGCCATACAAAAAAGTTTACAACATATTTCAAATAGATGGCTTCTGAAGACTTATATATTTTATAAGCTCTTGTCATCTCAATGTCATGTTTATTTTGTCTAAGTGCAATCAAGAGGTTCAAATGTTAGATAAGATAAATTATTGGCTTCATTGGAAGTTTCATGATTTTGAGTTAAATGAGATTAAATCGATAGGGTAGAGTAAAGAATAAGCTCAAAGGTGAATGAGCATATTTTTTAGTAGGCAATAAAGTTGGTTTTTCAGTAGTAATCATCAATTTTGATCCCCAGGAGAAAGCCATAACATTCAAGTTGAAAGTTTTCATAAATTCTCAGAAATATGTTTTTTCAAGAAGATGGATAGCAAAGACCGGAACTACCTGTTCTTTTCGTGTGTACCACAAAAAGGTTATCCAAGTGGAGCTGATCATGTCACCAAAAAATCAAGCATCATTTTTACAAGTACACATAGGTTCATGGGTCAAAAATACATGAATAGTCATTTCTGAGTTTGGAGCAAGTGTAAAATTATAATTTTTTTATAATTTGAGCGCCCGTAGGTCTAAATACACCCATTTTTTAAACTCTTCGAAGTCAAATCATCCATCATTTTTAAATTGTTTTAATTTCCTTTCCAAAGTTTTTGTATTGAAAGTGCCAAATTAGCTTTCGTTAAGAATCCCTATTTAGAAAAGTAATCAGCAGGTGTGTGCTATGTGAGCAAGCACAACTGCCGAAAGTTACGAAGCAAAACTCGGTTTTCCGGTTTTGACCGGGCCAACCTCTAAAGGCGGTTCCGTAAGAAAAAGAAAAGGTATTTTAAGAAACTGAGAGAGAGTGGTTATTTGAAAAGCATATAAAATAAAATAACCCCCTCACGTTTCTAACAGGCGTTATTATTGAGATACATGATTTCTTTGAATCGGTATTTAAAAACAGTTTTCTCTGCTTACACATGTCATTAAATGCGTTCGTATCAGCAAGATGATTTAAAACCCAAGAGTGGTTTTTTATTCAACACACAGAAGTAGCCTACAAAATAACTCTTCAATTTCTGTGTAACATCGTGATAAGGAGATATAGTTTATTCTAAGACCTCGTGCTCACAGAAAATGAGGCTGATAAAGAAAATGTTTTGTCGTGCTTAAATGGTTGGGTTTTATGGTTTCTTTTGCCCAGGATTATGATGATATATGACTTGATTTTGGGCAATCACACTTTAATGGACAAATTTACAATAATCCGTATACTCATTGTCGTAGCACACCATATAAAAAAGCAAAAGTGTTGCTTAAACTGCTATAAATGCTTTCAAGCGTATTTTGACCAGTTTTTAAAGGTTCAATAATCAATCAAGACCAGATTTTCATTTCATGATGTATTAATGCCTAGTAATTAAAAATCTTGGAGAGAAAAAGTCACCATTTGAAGAATAAAGGTTGAAATAAGAACATGACAGAAAACCGCTCGTGTCTTCGTAGCACAACACACACATCCTTTTTTGAACATTTTTTGTGTTTTTGTTTTGAACACTGGAGGTTAGGAAAGAGTGATGGGACATGTTAAAAAATCTTCTGAATAGTGCCGTTAATCATGAAATAAGCATTAATTGATATTTTTTTAATGTTTAAAGAAATAAAAGTTATCCATGCCTAAAAACACCTTTGATAAGCCTCGCTTCAGAGGTCAAAGAAAGTAGTCATGAAGAACTTAATCTCATTATCAAAATTCCATGTGATGAGTTAATACACTTTCCAATTACAGAAATTTCGTACATATATGTTTTATAGATACATACAACATAGGTAATATGAGTTTGAGTCCCTTGAAAATAGGACCGCCACAGTATAAAGTGTTCTGCTTACAATTATGCCTATGGCTATGCAAGGTGTCATGAAATAAAATTTATTATCTAATGATAATATTCTGCTCCATGATGTTGTGATATATATTAGAAATATCAATAAACTTGTTTTAAGGGTTTAGAAATATTTTTATAAATTGTGCTCATAGTAATGTTAGACTGTTTTTCAACTAATAACATCTATTACTTGGTAATGTTTTAAGATTATGTAATAGTTTTAGGCTTTATTATTTCTCTATTAAGCCCCTCTTATGTATCTCAATTATATTTTTTTTTCACTTCCATTACTCAAAATTGATTAGAGTAAGATGATCTGACTTCCTTGCATGAATAAACTAGTATACTCATGTTTATTGTAGGTAGTCCCACTTTTCAGAAACCTCGAATAACCCTTAACTTCATGTTTAAGTAACTCATCACCGAATTTAATGTACCCTCCAACTATAAGCCAACACACACATACCGATAATATTTTCATCTGCTCACTGTGCTGGAAAATGTCATTTTGTTATCACTATAAAGCTGGATTAATTATATACAAGCAATACAACTTTTTCAGACCTTAGGATTTAGTGGCTCTTTAATGAGGTTATGTCCTGTTTTTTTGAAATGGTAATTTTAGTCTCCACATTACTATTAATTATAATTCGTTATTTTTTAATGCCTTCATTTTCACCCTATTACTACAGAACTTTTCACAGTCTTCCTTCCAATACCTTGAGGTTCTGTCACTTTCTAACTCATGGTCACATGCCTTGGACTTCTTTGGACCCTGTTACATGATTTTCCCCGAATGTACATTAAAATATACAAGCCTTAGCTTTCATGAAGAGAGTCATGTTGTTATATGTATCCTTACCACTCCATAAGCCCAATGGTACCACAAGCCTTATCTTTTCAACCTCGGAACATACAAAACTAAGACACAAACAATATAGTTAGCCAATTCATTCATACTTACCTTCCATATCATTAAACCTCGTAGAGCTCCTCTCACATCGAGGAGGCTAAGCCACCACAAGATTGGTTTAAAATAGTTACACTCAATTTTTTTCGTTCAATAGCCAATCGTGCACGATTTTTGGTGATAACAATATGAATCTTAATCGCAAGCATACGAAAAGCTCACTTTAGGCTGCGTAAGGTCAGATAAATTTTCAACATCAAATATGGTTAAAGCTTTTAGATAATAAATTATATGACCAAGATAAATGCCACAAATTTAGATCTATGCGTAAAGGACATTAAGCAATAAATAAAAGCAAGAGTTATCTACATCCAATAGACAAGACAAGAATATTTTTAAGGTTTTTGTATTTTCACACCTGGGAAGGGAACATAGAAAGATGTTGTCACCCCTTTAATGAGATGGGTTCTTTGTAAGTCCTCAAGACTTTAGATATAAGATATCTCTTCTTTTGATGGTGTAGAAAACTCACAAAAAATGGAACTCAAAGGGATCTCACAAGAAAATATAAAATATGAAAATGATGGAGGATCAAAGTTAGACCAAAAGTATAGATCTAGAGTGATCTTTAGTAAATAAAAGGTAGTAGTGAGTGAATGGAAAAACCTCTATTTATAAAAATATTGAGTTAGTCTAGATATTGGGTACAATTAAAATACTATTAACCAAATCTAGATTCAAATTTTATGGAATATTTTATTATATTTATTGAGGGCAAAAAAATTAATTTGGTGGGTCCCTTTTATTATAATAATAATAAATAAATTTATTTATTATTTTAAGGATGTGGTTGACTAATACTTAATGCTTAGTGATTTATTCAATTATTTATAAAAATGATTTAGCTGGGAATTTAACAAAGTGAATATTATATTACATAAGGCTTAACACTATTCCTAGAAATAATAAGATAAATAATGATTTATCTAATTAATTTTCATGTTTTTGGTTAAATTTTGGACTAGGAATATTAATTAAATAGCTTTTAACTAATTATTCCTTGAGTAAAATAAAAAAAAATGGATTTACTCAATAGCTCTGCAGGCTCTCCTCTCAAGTTGAATTAACTATAAATGTTTTAATAAATATGATTACTAAGTTATTTTTTTCTACATAGTGAAAGCAATTTTACTTAGGGTAAAATTGGTCTTACATGGTGTACTTTCAATATCTATCTTAATAGTAATGAAAGTTGGATGCTCAAAAATTGGTAAAATAACATAAGGGTAGGGGAATTTTGAAGAACAAATATTTTGTGCCTGCCCCTGATCAAAATATTTTTATATTTACCTCTGTTACATATTCACTCTGTAGTAGAGATCAGTGTGTGGTACTTTTGGTATATTGTTCCTCGTGGTATTTAGTTTCTTTTTTATAATACATCCTTGATCATTAATAACCGCATTTATTAAAATGTTATGGAACTAATTCTGTGAGAATTTAATTTGTCTTATCCAAATTCTTTCCATGTTTTCTACTTAAATATTTATAACATAATTCTTATGTGGCTCCTCATGTTGTTATATTTATCACACTCATTCCACATCTGTAGTATCCTACATAAGAAGTTATACGCTATGCTGTCTTTGTTAAGGGTTTTTATGTATCTTGTGGTTGAGATTTCCACTTAGAATGTAAACTCCATGTCCAATGGTCCTTATTCTCTTCTCTCCAAAAAATTTCATCCTACAGTTAAATATGGCCATCGGAAGCTTAGAAACCAACTACCTAGGTTACATTGGTAGTTGAGCAGATGAGAAATCCTCTCCAAATTGAAGGGTCAACTTTCAATACAACCGTTAGACACGGATATAACATGTCATATTTCTTTGGTAATTTTACTGCTTTTGCATGAGCGCACTAATATATTTTTTGTATTTGATTATTAATTGTGGCAATTAATGACTAAATTAATGAGAAAATTTATGACTAAATATATTACCAGATGATAAAATTGAGCCAACCAATTAATAACTAAGCTAAATATGACTAAAATCAGCTAATATAAGATACCAGCAATACCAACCATTGGTTTAACCTAAAATAGTTGTTTATATGTAAATTTTAGTCATTTTTAGTAACTAATTAGCCATTTTTTACTAGCAATTGTACAAACACTTAGTTGGTCATTACCTTCCAGAAATTCTGAGGTAAGTAGTTGATCATTATGTTCTAGATCCCACAAACCCAACCTCTGTCTACCAGAGAAAGCCAGAAAATGCCCGCCTAGTGTTGGGGTTACGTTTAGTAGAAGGACCTCAGGCCCACAATAGGTTATGCTTAACATGAAATTTTCATTGATTTTCTTAACCCTGCTTCCTACAAACTACACTCTAATGATACTTTAGGTTTGTTTTCTATCCCAATCTTTTATTTATCCACTTGGCCAATATATTGAATAAATAATACTTATAATACCTATATTACTATATAAAATATATAAATTATTACCCCTATTATATATCCATTATATCATTTAAAGTTTTCTAATTTTATATACCCTCAAATATGAATGCACATTGTATGGTATTACTTTCGCAATGAATCCCCTATATCGGACTTTTACAAAGCTTACCAAAGAACCAATGACATGGGGTGAAGATGGTGTTACCTAGAAACTACAGGCCAATAACTAAGATCACGCAAGGATTTCAGACGCCATTATCACAACAAGTGAGATAATATTGGCAATAGGAGAGGTTATCCCAATGACAAGGCCTGATGAGGACAACATTGAGTGATTTTCCAAAGAACTGAAGTGGATTCTATTGATGGTATCATCGATAGAAAGGTGTTTTAAATTGAGAGATGTGGGATGATTTATCTTAGAGGATATCATAGAGGATTACTAAGATAAAACTAAATATGACAGTTAAGGAGACATAATGTTTCCATCATGGCTAAGGAAATAATAAACCCAAGCATGGCTCCCATATGGAACAACACCACAACAAAGGAAACAAAACGTATATATATATTATTAATATATAAATAGGTACATGAGAAAAGGATATGCTTTTCTATCATATGGGTCACTATGCCTTTTCAAAGATTCCAATAAGAAGGGGAATACAAGCAAAGCAGTGATGAGCTATGTGATGAGTTCACCACCATTTTGACACTAGTTTGTATTTAGTAGGAGAGCTCACACTAGTGTTATATCTTCTAGTGCTTAGTTTGTAAACAATGGAGCTTATTTCATATGAATGGAGTCAAAGAGCACTTTTCAATACTTACGTACACTAGCCAGGATACATGTGGTTCTTGGAGATGATTCCCAGGTCATAGTAATAGTGGATTGTATCTCGGTAGGGAGTCAACAACCTCCCTTTGAAAGTGGTGAGAAAATGCAATTTCCACAGTCCTAGGGTTGAAGAAGAATTCATTTAGCTATTTTCCAACAGGATAGTGACATGTGTAGGCACCAAGATGGATAGGTACCACATCTCAAAATCCAGACGCTCCCATTTATGAATGAGTCTACCTTGGGATACGATATAGATTCATGTTTCAACCTACCAAAGCCTTAGTTTTATGGGGACTGGGCACGTTGATTTGGGCAAGTTATCTCACAAAAGGATGGCCCACTTATATCATGGATCATTTAGGTAGCTGAGGGAAATATGTATAGGTTTACTAGATTTAAGTATTGAGCATCATGATATGCAGGGTGTGATTAGAAAACACACCAAGACTCCTTCTTGAGCAAAGTGAAAGTTGTGGAAACAAATATCCTGGTTTGATTCACTCGTATGTATGCGGTCCTATTTTATGTTTCCTTGAGTGGATTTTATTATTTTCACTTTTAGATGATTACTCTCTTAAAATACCTAGATTTTATTGATATGACCAAGGACTGTGACTTCAAGATGTTCATGTTTAAGGCTCTTTGGAGAACCAAACAGGGAATAAATCAAGGTCTTTAAAGATAAAAGTTAAAGAAGTAAGTATACTCTAATGAGACAAAGGAATTCTAGAGAGAAGGCATCATGAGATAATTCACAAGATTAAATAACCCCCACAAAATAATGCGGTGGCAAAGAGGAATAATATGGCCATAGTAGGGGCAATGAAAGCCATGTTACATCAAAGGATACATTTCTTTATATGGGTTAAGTGGCTTATAATAATAAATTTTATTTGTAGAACATGAGGCAACATAGAGTGTTAGGGAATAAAACCCTGTGAGACGATTTTTCTAGAAGTGATCCTGGTGGGATATTGGTGTGGCCACCGTTTGGTCTCCACTTTCTGGACTCCCGCATTTTTCTCTTTTCAGTTTTTTAGTTTCTTTAATTGTAGCACACCATTATTTTTGAGTATTTTTTTCTGTGTCTTGAACTTCAAGAGCCATTTTTGGAGACCTAAACGTACGTTTTTTGGGGAAAATCAGCTTCCAAGAATATATGGAGTTGAAGAGACAATATTTTACCGTAGACATTTCGTATAGATTCACACAAGGATTATGCGCTAAATTAAGATCGTATTAAAAGTTACGACCATGGGAGATTGATTTACCACCCCACCCCAACGAGGCCCATAGTTTGGCATTTCACATCCGCTTAGGTTATTTTTTTTGGATAGTTTAGGTTTCCTATTGGTTCTCAACAACAAACAGGCTCGATCCTCAATGTAACATAGTTTTAGGGCCTATAGCTACCACATATTCCCCGAGATAAGCCACTAACGCCCTAGCTATTTTTATTTCCATTTTGTCCGTGCTATTTTTAGTTATGTGATATTAATGGAAATGAAGTCTTACTTGTGTTACACTTCGTTTATGTGTATTTATGATGTATTTATTCTGTTACAAGTCCGGGATCAAGTGAGACTCGAGATCAAACAAGACTTTTAGACTTTTACTTATCGTTGCCCCGTACGTCATAAATTCAGAACTCACAACAAATAAGGGAATATTTATGTAATAAAATAGACTTGCTTAGTCACACATATATATTATTTCCAAAAATGAATGTTTTCCTTGTGCATGATGTGATTTTTTTTTAGAGGTCATGAGATGACTGCGAGAGAACCCAAGCCTGCCAGGGGAGAACACCACATGTTTGTCTGCAAGAGGGCGAGAGACACTCTTCACTCCCCCTCCGGGGAGATAATTACATGTGTTTTGATCACAAAAGGCCAAAATTCCAGATTACATGTTCACTAATGGTGACGCGGTGAATCTCCGACAGAGTCAGAGGGGATTTTTCCTACACAATTAAGAGGGTTACTTAAAGAAAGAGAAACAGATAGCTTTATGATACCTTTAGAAGCATAGATTGATCGGGGAAGACCCAAGTGGTCGGGCCTTTAGAATACCACCATAGTGGTTGGCAGGTAATGACTATGTTAGGATACCAGCCATCTAGCTATGAGGAGGCGAAAATTAGCAACTGGATGGATTCCATGGTAAAGAGAATGCCTCCATCATGAATAATGACCTTGTAGATAAGCCCTGACTTGAGTGGGAAAGGTGATTTTTGGTCATTTAGATAAAACATACATGATAGCATGACATATTTCAAAGCTCAATTCTATATGTACCAGTGTTTTCTGCGGTGAGAAGCAGTTATTAGGAGGCCTTTTCTGCCGTTTCAGGCACATAACAGAATAATTATCTCCATAGAAATGACGGCGGAAGGTCTACCGTATGGATGTAGATCACCTTTCACAATGGAGTCATGGAAGAGAAGCTGTATTGATAAACCATAGGGATTTGAGGTACAGAGATATTATGTATGTAGGTTTAACAAAGTGTGATGAATAGAAGCAGAACTGACATGGTACTGCAGGATTGAATCATACTTGTAGCACAGGTTTCACAAAAAATAATGCATATATGTTCATATTATATCAGAATATATGAGATTTAATGCCCTTATATTATATGTTGATAATTTTTATTACAAGAGAGGAGAGACTTGTAGACACTGCAAGAGAGATTCAGATTCACAAAGCTGAGATACCGACATAGGATTGATTATTATTTTTTTAAGGTCAGAGGGCGCCATAGGAGGTTGATGGTCATATTTTTATCGTCATTTTAGGTATGAATGGGATATACCGAGGATATTTTATGAGGATTGTGAAAGCTATGCACCACACTACTGCCACTAATTTTCTGCTAGCAGAACATTTCTCAGTTGTAGACCCAAATATATCGTTAATTGAATGTACACCGATTTATCTAGTCAATGTTAGACAAAGACATTTATTTTCACAATCACTGTGTTGATTCAAACACAGAAGGGCAACATAAATGTTAGCTAAGCACATTAGGTTGGTACATAGGCACAATTGATTATGGACCGGACTATGTGTAAGTATGAGCTAAAGGACAAACAGAAGTATCTTATTACATGGTGTATGTTCCAAGACAGATGAGTGCACCATGTTGTTTCTGGGCTTTTCTACTGGGATCACATTGTGCCATGGTTCAACAGGAAATAAATATAATGGCACCAACCCCATGGATAAGGTGTGTACCCTTCTTCAACTATTTTGGCACAATGGTGGGATTTTATTTGACAAGATGTTACATGGCTTTACAATAGTATACAGGACTAACCACAATTTATGATATGTTATCTGTATTAAACTCATGGATTAGTATTTCACAATGGTTCAAAGTTATTGATAATAAACACCACTTATCGGTGATTTTTTTCGTAGAGGGCAAGTGGTTAGCAGTTAATCAATACTATAAACCATTCTCACTAACTCATTTCCGAAAGTATATATATTTTATGGATAAGATAGGAGGGTGAGAAACACCTTCCTAGGTAAGAGGAGTGTGAAAAAGGTAACAAGGAGGTGTTTAAAGTTTAAGCTTGGGAAAACAAGTAAAGCCACCTTTTTTAGTGTGACTTTATGAGATCACAAAGTCATGTTACTTAGTCACTTTTATGAGCATCTGTGGCTACATTATAATTTATACTTTAAAGTGAATTTATGTTTTTTAACGCACTTTATGACAAAATTGGTGACCAAACACACCGACAAAGGACTGAGGGCTCATTAATGAAGGAGTAGACATGAGGATAAGAGTAAATGGGAGATTAGATCATCCAGATTGAAGAAGTTGGAGATCTAATCACTTGACATTAGGCCAGCCTTCTCATCCCAGGATATAATACAAAAGTATGAGGAAGGAAAATAGAGATTCATTCTATAAGTGTAGATTTGAATAAGAGAATAGTATAGCTTAAGAGGAGGCCTAGATATATTGAGGAAAAGACTATTTGCAAAAGAAGAAGAACACCAAGTAGTATTTGAATCGCAAGGCTAAGACAACAAGCAAGAGAATAAACGCTAAGTTTTGACATGCTCGAAATTAGTGATAAAGGCAATAATAAGCAGAATTTTGAGAGAGAAATTCCTAAATTGCCAACAAAAAGAACAAAGGATAAATCTTTTAATTACAAGTAAAAATTGTAGGCTAGAAAACGTCTACCAAGGCACAAAAATGGCGGCATATTGGTAGTAGTGACATTTTGAGGATGTATGCTGGGATGTATAATAAAATCACCGCAATGTGTTCAATAGTGAATTTCTCATCAACACTTGATTTTATAGACGTTGGAATTCCAACTAAGATACATCATGTGTTGTATTTAATGTTATAAATTTTTGAGATGAAAGAAAATATCTTTCAATCGAAGCCATTTTCCTCCGAATTTTTTTATGAGCTTGATTAAAAAAGCTAGGTACCAAAATGTTCATGTTCAGAATTTACTAGATGAAAGAGTAATGGTATTTGCTAGCTTTAATTACACCTGTCCACAGACTACTATACAAATTTTTGATGCCACTAAACAAGCTAATAATTACACTCATCCCTTATATATATATATATATATATATATATATATATATATATATATATATATATATATATATATATATATATATATATATATTATAATAAAATTAATCGAATGTTATATAATTAATAAATCTTATGTTATATTATATATTATCATAAATAATTAAACACATAAGTCATATACATATGTCATATAATGCTATGCTAACAATTAAAAAAAGCTCATTACAGAAAATGTTTCATTTATGGACCATTCATTACTGACCAGAGGCCCAATTTTAATTTAAAATTAAACAATAAAACTACCTCTAACTCAACCTTTTAAAAATATGTGCCACATTATGTTTAAACTAAATATAGGAAAAATAATGTAAAAATGTATGACTACACCCTACAACTATAAATAGTACCCATGCTAATTGGAATATTTCATTTGAATATTAGGTAGATAACAAGTTCAACAACTGGCATTGACTTCATGAATTTTTATGACAGCCCCTGTACATACTCAGGGCTGAGTACAGAGTTGAAGAAACAATATAATTTCCACCTCACCTAAGACTCCGAAGAAAGGAAAACAGTGGTATTTTCACATAAATTAACAGTGCTCCAGAAAGTAGGGACTTCCATCCCCTGTCCAAAAATAGTCATAGTGGAAGTACGACATGACACAAAACTTCTCCTCAGCTCCTAAAATGGAAAGACATGCTGGCACAGGAGACATGGGAAGACCTCGAGAAAAAAAAATAATTCCCATTCTCTTCCCATATGTCATATATGAATATGATGAAATCACTAAACCAATAGAAGAATAGAGGTTAACAAGGATTCCAATATACAGAAAACAAAATGTGAGTGAATCTAGATGTTGTTTTACATGTTGGTTTCTAAGCAGGTGTCATGGTTCAACCAGCAATAAGAAATGGGTATCAATCTCCATGGGATAAATAAGTACCTCACAATCATTCAAGCTAGTTTTATATGCATTTACTTTCAAAGATGTCGATGAATATTTAGAAATATTGAGGAATTCATAATTTAACGTGATAATCATTATTGTATAATTTTAAATAATATTTCATGAGAAGGTCAAACATGAGATTGATCAAAGACCACTTTATCGGGGGATTTGTTCGCAGAGGTCCATTGAAGTGAGAAGAACACACTAACAATAAACAAAGGTAAGAAACATTCTTAATTAACTCTTCTCCATAAAACATACTGGGATAAGATAGAGTAAAGAACAACTTCTTTGAAGAGGAGAGTTAGAAAAGGCACCACAGAGGTGTTTCTATAAGTCAGCTTCAGAAACAAGTAAACCTACCTTAGTGACGCTATGACATCATTAAACAGCATCACTATTACCATAAATTTAAAAGTAATAGCTTAATTTATAAAGGCATACTGCATGGTAAGTGATTTATGACAAAATTAATAAAAAAGGGGAAATGTTGCTATTAAAGTGACTAAGGTTTCATTATATGGGGATGTAGATGTGGAGAAAATGTGATAATAGACTTCATCCTCAATAAGAGAAGCCGATATCTAATCTAAATAATTTCATTACATTAGGTTAGAAGGCCTTATCATTCCACAGAATTAAAAGGGGGAAAAGGAAAGAGGAGATTCATTCTTCAAGGCGGTAGATTGAAGAAGAGAAGAGGAGAAGAGAGAATCTAAGAGAGGAGGATGAGAGTGTTGTTTCTAAAAGAACAACTTGCAGCAAGAAGAATATGAAAGCTAGAATTTCCACACAATAAGACAATGTACGCCAAAACCCTAGTTAATAGTAGGAGTTCTAGTATGTTTCTTGCTGCATCATGGTATAACATACTGAATTTATCCATAGATGTGGAAGAGTACCATCTTTAGAATTTTAATTGCACCATATTCAAATCATTATACAAATTTTGATTTCACCAATAAAATATTAATAACCTATGCCTATCCCTTTACATATTATAATAAAATTTTCTTTCACTACTAATTAATATTTACATACATACTAATAAATTCATATATTAGGGCACATCAATAATTAAATTAATATTTTATAATGCTATAATTAATAAAAAAATTATCGTTAAAATGCAATTATTATACTTATCTCACTGAATTCAATTTTAATGAAGAAACAAAAACATCATAGTAGCAAAATAAGGATTAAGCTATACAATCTATAACAGTACTTTCATGTGAATTGGAATATCAGAAAGGTGGCTAAATTAACGTCTTACTAATCCAAGTATTAACTTCATGAACTTTATGACTACCTATTGACATGCAAATAAAGAAAGAAACAATGGAGAATTTCCTCCTCACCATAAGATGTAAAGAAGAAAATAGGTATTTTTATTGGTTTTCCTATTTTGTGTTTGCCACCATGTGCCGTTTAACTTGGTGATTTTCTTTTTTGCTTATTTATTTTTTTGAATTTGTTTCTTATTTAAATGACGATGTAAGTTTGGTTTGTGGCTTTTGATTATGTATTGCTTCTCTCCAACTAATTTGGCACAAGATCAATCAATTTCGCTAGCGCAGAGATTTTAGGGCTAAAGTGCCGGGTGTATGAATCTACTAACAAACCTAGGAAGAGAAGAAGGTGACAAATGAAGATTAGAAGGAGCAAAGAGTATGATGATTTTAGGTTTCCAAGCCACTTCATCTACAAAAATAGCAAGTTCTTTGATTGCTTAGGAGGGCCCATATTAGGAGAAATTGGCATGGTTCATATCGTTTCTGTGTGAATTCTTAGATGAGAAAGGCCGTACCGCTTGGCCTCGATTGGTTATCAACCCGAAAGGAACAGCATAATCTATGGAGACATGGTGTTTCTCGAAGATTTTGTGTTCGTTTTTCTCGCATGAAAACAACTCGAATGTAATACAAGGATAAGTTAACAAAAAGGGTCTTCCTTGGGAATGCTTTGACATTAGTACACAAGGTCGTAAATTTCTTGGAAAGGTCTTCGTGACCTTAAGAATGATTTTTTTGAGGCAATTGAGGAAGCCAAATCGATGTATTTTTTTTTTCTAGATACAAGGTTACAAGATCAAGAAGGAGAAAAACACAGCAAGAAATTAAGAATAAATAGCCTCTATTTCAAAAAATTTTCCATCCCACAGGTGAAGCATCTTACGTAATTCATCCGAGAAGGGCTTCGTTATTACAAATCAGGCGAGCTCATTCATTACCAGGAATTTTCATGAAGCGTAAGGAGCCCCACGTCCAAAAGAGGTTGATCTTAATGTCAAAATGCAAGATTGGGGTTCATTATACCCCAGATATGGCAAGCAAGTGAGAAACTACTATGGTCTTATTGAGTTATTCTTGTCCCTGTTTTCTTCCTTGCACGTCAAGCAACTAGGCCCCCGAAAATCTCTAAAGGAGAGAAACAATATTCCATCCACTATCACAGAGAGCACGTTTACGAGCTAGAAGCCACAAACAAATTATGTGACAAGGAATTTTTCTTCAAAAGGAATGTTGTCTAGAGGCACGTACGTAATTTAGGGGAGGTCATGGGAGAATGATCATATAGAGAAGTAAAAGCCCCTTAAAGTGAGTACACAACAAGTTTCGGTGTTCATATGACCGTGAGCATTTCACCAACTTGCAGATATAGATTCTGTGTTCACGATCACATGACACTTATTCTTAGAGCACACATTCACGATAGGACATAGGGGAATCCCCATTAGGAGCTCTAGGAGGATTCTCCCACACTATCAGAGGCCACACATGAGGCTTCAACATTTTTATACACCATTGAAGCATAGGGATCCATGGGGAAGACCCAAGTGGTTAGTTTGGGAGAGCAAACCACCATACAGTTGGGTGGCTATCCATTGCTGTGAAGACCAAGCCATCTAGCCATGAGTGAGGTTGAAACAGCAAATCTAGAGCGTACTAAATGGTAGGAGAAGAAGCCAAGACTCTGAGGGGAAGTTACCGGTGACTTCTAGTGATTTGTTGATCAAAACATGCCATGGATGGCAGGCCCCATGTTCAAGACCAATCTTTTAAGCGTACTCCTTTTCAGCAGGAGGGATTTTATTATTAGGAGGCCTTTTTCACTAGTGGCTCTACACAACTAATTAGAACAATTATCTCCATAGCAATAGAGATGAGTTGGAAGATTCACCAAAGGTGGATGTGAAGACCACCTTTCACAATGGAGTCATGCAAGAGAAGGATTATATTGAGAATTTGGTAGGGACTTGAGGTGCATGGGAGAGAGTCTCATGTATGTAGGCTAAAAAGTGTGATACAGAATCGAAGTAGGCACCGAGAGCATGGTACTTATAGATTGACACATACTAGGCACATGGGCACGCCTATGAAAAGTGATGCATATGAAGGAACCTATATTACATTGTGGTTGGTGAAGATCTCGGTCATTTTATACGACAAGGATAATTTTTTTATTACAAGAGAGGATACTGTAGAACCCAAGAACATCTTTAATCAAAGTTTGAGATTATTGATATAGGATTGATTCATTATGTTTCGTTAGGGTTGGAGGTTTGGAAGGAGGATGGTCAAATTTATCGTGTAGGTAAGGTGGACATATTGAGGAGATTTCCACATGGATAATCGTATACTCATGTCAACACCACGATTTTTCCCACCTTCTGGAAGTTGCATGCTTCCGATTTCGAGTTGGTAGACCCAACTTTATATCGTCAATTGATTGGCCATCAGGTACCACGTCAATGTTAGAACATATATACCTTTCACAATCAAATGTGTTAAATTGATTAATGATGGAGACAAAGAGGGCATTGGTGTCGGAAATATTTATTATGGTAAGTTCAGGGAACAATGGATTATGGACTAGACTATGTGGGGTGATGAGTCAACTTGATAGGTTGTAGAGACTCAAATTTGCATGCAAAGGTAATGACAGATGTATATCTAGATGTTGTTTCATGTTTGGTCTTGGAGACTGTCATGGTTCTCTACAAGAAATAAAGATCAATGGCATCGAATTCCATGGTGTTGAGCACTTGAAACTATTCGAGCTAGTTTCGAGATGCTTCTCACAAGATGTTGTATGGCTTATTTCCAGAAATAGGACCAACTAAAATTTATATTCTAAGGAGCACGTTCGTAGTGTTGCATTAAACTCATGGAATATTATTGGTACAACGAGTCAAAGCATATTGGAGATCGGATACCACTATTAGGGATTTTGTTCAAGAGGCTGCTAGGTTAGAGTGCATACCCACTAATAAACAAAGGTAGACACCACTAACTCTTTCCAAAAAGGGCATATATACTTAGTAAGATAGAAGTGGTGAGAAATAACTTCCCTTTAAGAGGGAGGTAGAAAAACAAAGACAAAAGGAGGTGTTTTCTATGTTTTTTTCCTAAGCTCACTTAAACAAGGAAACCCACCTTTAGTGTGATCATGATATCATTAACCATGTTACTTTTAGCTTCATGATACACTTAAAAGTATATTAATTTCACTTATAATATTAAAGTATCTCTATGTTTTTAAAAGTGATTTCTATGATAATAAAATCAGGCATGTAAAACAAGTTATTAAGAGAAAAGACCAGAGGGGCCTATTGATGAAGGGTAGACGTGAGAGGGAGAAAATGGGGGAGATTAGGATCTCCATCCTTGATGAAGAGAAGTTGACATTTGGTCTCACACTTGATATTAGGCTAGGCCTTCTCATCATTATGGAGGCAAAAGGTAAAAAGTGAAAAGAGGAGATTCATTTCTTTCAAGTGTAGATTTGACTAAGAGAAGAGGAGAAGAGGAGAAGCTAGAGGAGGATGAGATAAATATTTTCCAAAAATAGAAACAATTTTCAATTTGCAAATGGGGCACATGCCCAAGTAGTGCTGAATTCCAAGGCTAAGACAACAGCACAAAACCCTAGGAAGTTACAGAGACTTTAGCATGTTTTTGAAGGCACTCCCATGGTAGACTGTAGGGACATTAAATTGTATGTCCTATATGTTTGAAAATTGAGGAGAATGCAAAGGTTCTTTCTGCAGAATTTGAGATAACTCCTCAGTCCTTGGCCAAACACAAAATATCAAAGGATAAATTTTCTTGTTCAAGGCACAAAATCTAGGGTAGAGAAGTCATCGAGTCACAAAAAAATGAGTATATATATTTCTTATTAGAGACATGATTTTCGAGGATGAATCATTAACTATGGCAGTAACAAAATTCAAGATAAAAGAAAGTTCAATCTATACACGAATTTCTAAACAATTTGATTTTCTAGGAGCATGTTGATGAATTTCAAGGAGGGAATAAGTACTCATGTAAGTTGAATTCCATCGTTTTAAAATTTCTTTGCGATAAAAGAAAATAAAATACTTTAACCAGTTTTCTTCCGAAATTTTTCTAGGGTTTGATTCACAAATGTAGTGTTAAAAATATTATGCTTGGTGGAATTAAATTGAAAAAGTAATTGTAGCTTCTAGAATTTAACTATAACCATATTCAGACCATTATACAAATTTGTGACAATTAAACAAACTATTAATAATTTATGTACACATCCTTTAAATATATATATATATATATACATTTCTCTACTATTTAATTCATCTTTTATATACATACTTAATAATTCTATGTTATATTATGTTATGATAAATAATTAAATTAATATGTCATATAATGTTACAATAACTAATACAAAAAATTCTCATGGAAAATGTTTCATTTATAATTTATCCATTGAATTATCCCAATTTTAATTTAAATTAACCAAAAAATACTTCGTAAAATGTATGACTACGCCACAAATATAAAGTTATACTTTTGATGTTAATTGAATATTTGGTGTTAAATTAACGAAGTAATCCAAGTATTGAATTCATGAATTTTTGTGATGGTTCCGATTGACATGGAAAATTTGAGTTGAAGAAAATGGAGAACTCTCCTTGTTATGGGAAGACACGAAGAAGTAAATAGGGTATGGTCGTATGGGTTTTCTTCCCATTTTTTGTTTGTCACCACGTGTATTTAATTCTAGGCTCTTTGTTTATTTTTAATTCGTTTCCTCCTATTTAAACTGCCGATGGGGCTTGTAGCACTTTATTTGCATTATTTCCTCTCCAACAAGCCCTACATCGCATCAAACAATGCTCGCTTAGTGCAGATATTTTAGCCAATATATTCAAATTAGGGTTTTTAATAATGTGTACCCACACTATTGTTTGAGGCAAAGTTCGTGTTAAGGATTCACTGGTTTTGTCGATGAAAGTGGAGAATTTCAGGAAGAGAATTAGAGATGTAAGATGCAGAATCATTGGGGGTATGGATTTTTGTGAAACTGCCCGGCAAAGGTTGCGTAATTATCTATACTAACGAACCTGGTGGAAGAAATGAAGGGACAAGAGGGCAAGACGAAGGAGTTAAAGCGTATGATGATTTTAGGTTTCCAAGCCATCGTATCTCACAGAATAAGTGGCGGCTTTTGATTTTTCGTATGGGCCCGTTGTTGGGACCCGCTGGTGGTTAATACGCGGGTGAAGTCTAAGAGGAGCAGGCCACCCGTGGGCTCCACTCATGGGTTATCGACCCGGTGAAAGATGCCCTTAATCAGACAGAGACCTTGCCCTCGCGAAGATTCTGCTTTAGCTTTTCTCCATGAAAAATAACTCCGATTGCGCATACATAAGGGTTAAAGAAAAAGGGTCTTCCAAGCTTGGAAATACTTCGTGATACGTACACAAGGGCACAATATTCTGGAAAGGTCTTCTAAGGACCTTAAGAATGATTTTTTTCGAGGCAATTAAGGAAGCCAAATTGCAAGGCATCGTTTTTCTTCGGATACAAGGTTATGCAAGATCAAGAAGGAGAAACAAATATGCAACATCTATAACGAGAAGCTTCTTGCTTCATAATTGTTGCTATTTGTTATGGTGAAGTAGTTGTGCATCCATCTGAGAAGGCTTGTTAACTGCTGACGTTGTTGCAAGTTGTACGAGTTCAATCAAGACAGCATTTTCATGAATGTATGGATCACGTCCAAAAGTTGAAGGTAAAAATGCAACATTTGGGTTTATTATACCTCAGATATGGTAAACAGCAGCAAATTCAGGGGTTGCTATTGAGTGAATTAATTTTATTAAAAATAATTTAAGCAACTAGACCTAACAATTTCTTTAAAGGAGAAAACAACATTTTCACTATCAAGTGCAAGAAAGCAAGACATTATTTTTTTTTGAATGAAGAGTGAAAATTAGTGTGATCAAGGAATGTTGTTTCCAAATTAATTTTGTTCCGAGGCATGATGTGATGTTTCAGAGGTCACGGAGGATGATCATGATAAGTGGCCCCAAGCAGGGGAGCACACCGTGCTTCGTGTCCATAAGGTGGAGAGTATCACCGGGAAGCTCGAGAAATAAGTTCATGTTCACGATCACAGGACACCGATTTCATAGCAGAGACAAATTGGCGTAGACACAGGGGCATCCCTATTAGAGCTCTAGAGGAGAGGATTTTCCCACACTAGTTCAAAAGGCTACCAAGAAGAGGAAGCCAGCTATGGCTTTATGATACCTCAAGGAAGCATAGGAATCTGGGAATACTCAAGTGGTCACTGGGAGAGAAGACCACCATTAAAGCTGGATGGTTGGTCCGACTCGTGTTGATGGAATATTAAGTCATATAGCTATTTATGGAGTGTTGAAAATCAATATATTTGAGGGATTCTCATGGGGAGATAGTTTCAAGACTTAAGGGTAAGTTAGTGGTATCTCTTTTCAGGTGGCTTTAATTGATCAAACATGCTGCCTGACAGCAGTGAGAAATTAACTTGTTACGTGAGACTTTTCATGGGTAGAGGATTTTATTATTGTAGCCTTTTCACCGCTTTCTGTATACACCTCAATTAGAAAATGATTCCATATAACAGAGATAGGTTGGAAGATTCACTAGGATGGATGCTAAGACCACCTTTCAATGGATTCATGTCGATGGATTATGTTAAGAACCCACAAAGGGGATTTGAGGTGCATGGGAGAGAGTCTCTAGTAAGGGGATTAAAAAAATATTGATCTAAGTAGGCACCAAGAGCATGGTACTTCGAGGATTGACTCATACTTGTAGCACATGGGTTCCATGAAAAGTGATGGTTATATGAACCTATATGGTATCGTGGTTGGTGAGGATCCACACCATACACAAGGCAAGTTGATACAACTTTTTTATTATAGGAGAGAGACCAGAGCACTGAAGAAATATCTGATTCAAAGTTTGAGATGACTGATCTAGGATTGATTTATTATTTTTTGGGGTTGGAGGTTTGGAAGGAGTGATGGTCATATTTACTGGGTCGTAAGGTGTGTATGAAAGGGACATATTATGAGAGATTTCACATGGAGGACTATAGGCTCTAAGGCAACACTAATGATTAAAAAAATTTCCAAGGAGTTGCATGATTCTAATTTCGAGTTTGTTAACTACAAATTTATATCGTCAAATCATTGGGTCACCCATGTATCTATTCAATGTTAGACTAGGTATCATTTTCATAATCAACACACTAATTCAATTTATGTTGGAGCCAAAGAGGGTGTATTGGGTGGTTGTGGAACATTTATTATGGTATATATAGAAAAAATGGATTATGGACTAGACTATGTGGGGGAGATGGAGCTGCTGACAGTTACAAACTCGATTGGGTACGTGTGTGCAGTAATGACAGTGATTAGAGCATCTAGATGTTGTTTCCATGTTGGGTTCGACATTTCAGGCCATGGTTTGCCAGAAATAAAGATCAATGGTAATCGAATTGCATGGAGGCTGGCATCTTGCAACCATTAAAGCCAGTTTTGGTGCTGCCATTGACAAGATAAAGGTTTAGTTGCAGGGTGACCTGCTAAAATTCCATCGTGATAATTAGTGTTGTATTAAACTCAAGGACTATTAGTTTTATGACTAGTCCTGTTGTGTTCTTGATTTACCGTATTGGTAGACAAAATGGATAGGTGACCAAATCAATCTTTTCGAGCTCGGGACCTAACCTTCCCGGGACTTGGAAGAGAGCTTCCTTCATTTTGTTTGCAAAGGATATGAACTTTTTTGCTTTAGATGGTTGATTTTAGGCTATTTATTAATTGTGGGGTTTGTTTGATTGTTTTGGTTGGGTATGATGATCTATCAGAATAGACAGAATGAGGAAAAATTCACAGTCATTGGGCAATGGAGTCTATAAAAGTCATGATAGGTTCATCAATAGATCAAGGAGCATCACAGGGAAAATCTAACTTGGTCAATGGATCTTCAAGGGTTTAAGGGCAATGAGATGGACATCAATTGTGAGAATAGAAGTAGGAAAAAGGGAAATTAATAATCCTTTATCATGTACCTCTAACAAAAGGGACTTAAATATCATAAGCATAAAGAGGCAATCAATAGACAGGGCAAACCATAAATTCTTTGATTCAACTAAAGAAGATAATTATTCAAGACAGACATTCCAATGAAATATAGAAGATGAGAAACACATTTAACTTCTGGTGATTTCACCTTCAAGGACTGAAAACATTCAAGACACACATATAACTATAATCAGAGAAGAGGTAACACCTAAACATCCTTGATTATAACTATGAAGTTCTCTAAAACAATTATTTAAGCAAGTACAAAGGGTATGATCAAAACAAAACCTCTTTGGTAGACTTAACTAATGGTACTTTAGAGAGAGACCTCAAAAACAGTGTTTTAGTGGCATCAAATAAGCAGGGCTAGCCATAAATTATTCTTGATACCAACTGTATTAAACTATTTATGAAATAAACAAGCTTAG
The DNA here is from genome assembly GCA_034641835.2 of Pinus albicaulis. NCBI lineage: Eukaryota > Viridiplantae > Streptophyta > Pinopsida > Pinales > Pinaceae > Pinus > Pinus albicaulis. The sequence goes on from CM076576.1 coordinate 570,497,593, forward strand.
GGGGTCTAGAGAGCAATTAAGAATTCTCTAAAATGTCCTAGCAGAGGAAAACATCAAGGTAGTGAAGAACAAACAGAACTAAGGTGCCTTTAGAAAGATTTATTAGCCTAAATCCTTTTCTCTATTGCAACATAGAAATATGGAAACATAATGAAACAGGAACTAACAATAACAAATTAGAAGCACTTCACCAAAAACCAGGTTCAGGGATCCTGCAATCTAGCCTCCTCCATCAACAAACAAATCGGGACATCCATGAGTTCCAAGACATCAATTTCCTTTCAACTTCCAAGAGACTATGTATTAATTCAAAGAGTCATCAAATGCCAACAAGATAATGAGTTTAGATGTAGTATTTATCTGCAAATGAGGAGGTGAAGATAAGGTAGGGTTTGAGTGTCATTTATTATAGAGTTAATGAATTTCTAACCTTGAATACCATGAAAGGCTCAATGTAGGAATATCTGTAGATATTTCTCTGAATAATAACTTCTATCTTAACTTATATGGGAATATAGGTGAAATGTTTGACTTTAATGCCTATTCATAACTTTTACAATAACTGTTTGGCAGATATAAATATCTCTGACTAGGCTCAATAATTGCCTAAATGCTTTATTGAAGAAAACAAAGCACTAGGTGGCAAAAATATCTTTTGAGAAGAGTAACTGCCATAGGCTGAGTCATTCGGATTTGATTTGGGTGAATTTTCCCTTTGTTTTATCTTTGATCTCTATTATGAGGCCTTAAAATCTGTCTTTAAGCTCTGACTGTTTGTTTTTATCATATTTTTCTTTAATATGTTTGATCTATGTTCTGTTCATTCAATCTTTTTGTTTTACCCTTCTGATATTTTTCCTTTATCCTTTAATCTTTGACTTTCATCTATCTGCCCACTTTCTGTAATCTTCTGCTTTGAATGGCTAATCCTTCTATTTTGGCTTTGAATTAAGATTAGCCCTTTAATCTTTTTGATTTCTTTTTCTTCACTGTTCCTTTGACTGTATCTGTCTTCTGTGCATAGGGGAAGCCTTCTGTGGTCGGAGGGTTCATTTGATCCATCGATGATCATGTTTCATCGATGAATAATATAGGCACAAGCCCTCTAGCCATTGTTGCCCTGATTTAAGCTCCTGGATCTTCATCCAGAGGCTTATTTGATTTAATTTGGCCCTGTGGGATAGAGTTCAGATATGTCTGCCATTAAAACAAAACACACCCTTTGTTAGTTAAAAACTTGCGGGGAGGGCGATGACTATGATTTCTGCGGCTTTGGACTGTGAGAGGGTGTTTGTAGAGGAGGAGATGATGCAGGAGGTAAGGTTCCAGAGGTGGAACTAGGAGAATTTTGAATGGGAGCAGGAAAATTTTGAAAAATAGCATGAAGGACAGGCGGTTTTTGAAAACTGGAAATGGTTTTATTGCGCGGAGAATGAGTGGTAAGTGGTTTTTGGTGGGAGGTGCGCGATATGCCTTAGGGCACGACACATGGTGGGGAAAAATCAACCATTTTTCTTGGGTCGCGAAATTCTAATCCCATCGCAATTTTATTTACTATATGCGATGTTGGCTGTTGGATCTCAAGATGTGAGATTGATGGCTATCGCACATCTGGAATCTGGTGAACAGTTGGTCAGGTTGGCGGAAGTGGAGGACTGGTGGCAAGGTCCGGTTGGATGGAAGGTTTAAATGGAATATGGGGCCTGGGGCCTTGAATATTAATGAAATCGCGTTAACTTATAAGGTTTATGGAGGGCACCAGGTATAGTGGGAGGCGGGGCCCGCTTATAATAATTCAAAGGTTTAGGGGTGCCTATTATAAGTTTATGGGGGGTTTATAAAATGAAAGGGCAGAGGTTTATTCTATACGGGGAAAGGGCTTAGGGATAGTGGAGGTCGAGGTCTTGTGAGTGTGAGGGGGCTGGGGTTTAGAAGAAAAGGGGCTTAAGGCCTATACTTTATAAAAAGAGTGGGTTTTTAAATATAAAACAGAGTTTTATAAAAAGACCGGATAGGCTTAAAATTTTGATTTAAAAATGTAAAAGTGAACTTTTACATTGTTTAATATTTTTTAGAGGAAAAATGATGAGTGGAGAATGCTTCATGAGGGTTTTTTAGAAAAGGAAGAAATGGGTCTTTCAGAGGAAAAAGACCATGAATTAGAGTGACGGTAAGGTGATGAAATGAGGTTAATAGGCCCATAAAATGAAGTCTTTTTGGAACAGTGAGGTGAAACTTAGAGGGCAGAGAGGGAGAAATTTAGTGAAATAGTTTGACTTAGGATGATGAAGGTAGTGAGATTTCTAAAACTCACAATATTTCACAATTTTTTTTTTAGAAATCTAGGACCATTGTTTAGTCATCTTTTGAGATCAGAAAAAATTACCGATGGCTAACAGTGGCTCCACTTGGGGAGGGCAGCTCCTTTTTGGAGGTGTCTAGAACTTTCAATTTATCAAATCTCTGAGCTTTTGAAGACCAGTGCCTTTTCCATTGGGCAGGTTTTTCCCTTCTTTTCACTCGCTGATATTTCTTTTGAAGTGATGATCTTAATAATATGCAACATAGGATCCTTTCAACAACATTTCTACCTACCAGCCTACTTGTCCTAACATTTTTATTTCCTTGAGTACACTTGAATTGGCAAACTCTTGACATTTTATTTGAAAAACAAAAATAAACTATCTATTTCTATCTTTATTGCCTCCAAGAGTTCAGATTAAGCTGGTGAACTCTTTTTATTCTCTACCTAAACTATTTGATTGCCAAGGTTAAACTATTTGGCAGTCTTGATTCTCTAAATTATTGACATGAAATTGAAAGCATGGTTTAAATTAGGATTAGGCAGTCTGACTCACCATGGTTTGTGGCATTGGAACAAGTTGCACACAAACATTATTTTGCATAAAAAGTAACTAGAAAGATAAGGTTGTGATCTGTCATTTGTAATGCATCTTTATCTTCCTCTTTGGTTCTGTTTTGAGCATGTGGAACCAGTATTTTTTTCTTCCTAATCTATACTTTCTGATAAGCCAAGCTTGAATAACTTTAACAATCATTTTTACACTAACTTATCAACATAAATTTAAACATGTTTAGCCATGATTAGGCTAGATGACTGAACGAGATATTCTTTTTGCACCAGCAGTGGCATTTAGGCTTGCACACTTTCAGTAGTACTGTTTTTTGGGTATGGGGCTGTACCTCTTTTCAAATCTTCCCTCTTTTCCTTTTTTCTGTTTTCTAATTTTTTTTGTTTTTTATGATCTCTTATCATGCAATGTTATATATAATGAATGTAAACTTTGAGGCTAGGATTCTTGACAATAATAGTGTTTGAGCATCCTACCATTGACAGGACCTCCAAATAACTCTTCTCCATTCAGCCCTTGTAAGAAAAAACCATTATGACCCCTAATTGAATGAATGATATAAGGCCCTTTCCACAAATTCTCAAATTTACCATGTTTACCTTTGTCTTCCCTCCTGGAGTCCCATTTTAAAACTGTGTCTCCAATTTTGAAATTATTGGCTTTAGTCCTTCTGTCAAAGATCTTTTTGATGCTTTCCTATACTGCTTGTGTTCTTTTACAAACCTCCTCTCTTGACTACTGTAAATGAATGTTCTGGTTCAGCCTTCTCTGCATGTCATTTTCTTCTGATTGCACTTCTTGGAGGAGTCTCATGATTGGAACTCCCAAGGATGTTGGGAATATTGCATCCATGACATACACCAACTGATAGGGAGACATATTGATTGATTTCTTGGTGGTTAGTCTATCAACCCATAATGCATGAAATAGCTTACTATGCCATGATTTTTAATTCCGTTCCAGCAATCTTTTGATAATGTTGATCAAAATTTTTTTGGAGGACTCAGCTAGCCCATTACCCTGGGGGTAGTAGGTTGTGGAATGCCCCAATGTAATATGATATTTATAGTAGAAATAAACCATTCTTTTGGATTTAAAGGCAACAACATTGTCTATGATGATATTTCTAGGACAACCAAATCAGGATAATATGTTGGTCTCAAGGAACTTGATAATGTCTGAGTCAGTAGCATTCCTAGAAGGGATAGCCTCTATCCACTTGGTAAAATAATCAGTGGTAGTAAGGATCCACTTATGTTGGGCAGATGAGTTTGGGTGGATTTCTCCAATAAAGTCTAAACCCCATTGTTTAAAGGGAGCTTCAATACTGATGGGATGCAAAGGTAAAGGTAGGATTTTTCTCTTGCTATAAAAAATTTGGTACTTATGGCAAGTCATGAAGTTTTTGAGTATCAGGGAAAAGGGTGGGCCAATAATAGCCAGCTCTAAGAAACTTGTTTGCTATGGTTTTCCAGTAAAGGTGTCCTCCACACTCTCCCTCATGTAGCTCATGCATGATTTTTTCTGCATCATTCTCAGGCAAACATTTAAGCAATATGCCAACAACATTCTTCCAATACATAATTCCATTGAAAATGCAGAATTTTAAAGCTTTTTGTTTCAAAAATCTAGCTTTTGTCTTTGATAAAGAAGGAGGGGTATTGAGATAAAGAAGTACATATATGATATCAACATACCAAGATGAATTCAAAAATATCTCTTCAATGTATGGAGCAGTGAATTATTCCTGTTCTTCTAAAACATCAACCATATTCATATCTAATGCTTGGAAATTTGATTCAGCCATGAGTTTTGCGAAGCCTTGTCCTTTAATCAGCTTGGTAGGTCGGATTTCTAAATCATATTCTAAGAATATAGCAATCCATTTTCCCCTTTTACCATCAGGGTCTTGATTTAGAATGTCCTTGACCACTGTATGTGGGACAAAAGCAATGATATGAAAGTGTAAAATGTAGACTCAGAAATCTTTCAATGCTTTTACCAAGGCTAAGTCTTGTTTCTCCATGATGTTATATTTGAGTGGAGCATCTCTTAATGCTTTACTGAAAAATGATATTGGTTGTTCTTGCCCTATGTTATTCTTTTGCAACAATACTGCAACAATGGTGTGCTCAGATGGAAATGAAAAAATGTAGAAATCCTTGGTGAAATTAGGACTGATAAGAACTGGTGTTTGAGTGAGAGCTTGTTTCACTAGTTCAAATGAATGTTTGGATTTTAAGGTCCACTTAACTCCTGTCTCCTTTTTGAGCATGTTTGTGATATTCCTTAAAAGTTCAGCAAGGTTGGGGATGAACCTTCTCAAAAAGTTGATCTTCCCAATGAAAGATTGCAACTCCTTGAGATTCCTAGGATGGATGATTTTTAATATGCCTTCAATCCTTTTGGGATCCACTTTGATTCCTTCTTCAGAGATTATGTGGCCTAGGATTTTTCCTTCCTGGAGACCACAAAGTGTTTTGTTGGGATTTAAAGATAAGCCATATTTCCTAATTTCTCAAAAACTTTTCTCAAATGGACTAAGTGCCCTTTATCAATTTTGGAGTAAACAGTGATGTCATAAAGGTAAATGATTATGAAATAGCCTATGTCTTCTGAGAAAGCTATGTCCATGGCCCTTTGGAATGTGGCCCCTGCACTCATCAAACCAAATGGCATTTTAACATACATGAATGTACCCCAAGGTGTGGTAAAGTTAGTTTTGTGTTGATCACTTGGGAGTAATAGAATTTGGTTGTAGCCCGAAAAACCATCCAAGAGTGATATCCTTTTAGATCCAACCACCTTTTGGAGTAAGTGATCCATCTTAGGCAAGGAATAATTATATTTCAGTTAGGCTTTGTTCAGATTTCTAAAGTCAAGGCAAAGCCTAATCTCCCCATTCTTCTTCCTAACGGATACAAGGTTGGATACCCACTCTGAGTATCTAATGGGAATTATGATCCCAACATCATACATATTTTTGATCTCTTTCTCAACTAAAGGTAACAAAACAGGGTTTATCCTTCTTAGTTTTTTTTGAAAGGTTTCTGATTTTCTTTAAGAGGAATTTTGTGTTGAATAACGCTGGTATCATATGATTTCAGATCTTTGTACCCCCATGCAAACACATCTCCAAATTCTTTGAAAAGTTCAATATATTCCTGTTTTATATGAGTAGGAAGAGTGCTAGATAACTTGATTATTTTGGGTTCATTCATGCTGCTTATGTTATGTTCTTCTACATTAGTTTTTGTAGGCTCCATCTTTGGTTTTCTAGCTACATCATTGAAGTCAAAAAGCTCCTCTAATGGTGTAAGGGCCCTCGGTATTGAATCATCTTTGCATTGTAAAATCTCAAGGTCCTTTTGGTCTATATTGTCAGGTAATTCTTCCTTAAAAAGATGTTCAAATTGGTTTATGTGAGTGGTAGAAGACAACTCTATTATGTGGACTTGTTTTTCATCAAAAAAAATTTCTTCATGACTTGAGCTAGGTGCTAATACAGCAAAATCATTTTTAGATTGCAGAAAATCAACAACGTGTTTATCACCCTCAAACACTTGCCAATAGTTTTCATTGTCAAGTATTGTAGGCCGATTTTTTACTTTGACAGTGAACATTTCATTTACATGGGGAATTTTGCAATTGCTGGTAGTAAAGGCAAGTTCATTTGCAAGGTTATTCTGAGCTCTTGGGATGAAAGTGAGTTCATATTTCTCAAAGGTTTTCAGGAGATCTAGGGAAACATTCCTATATTCTCTTAATCTTGGGTTTTTGGCTGAATACTCCCCTTTTATTTGACTAATGATCAGCTCTTGATCTATTTGGACTGATATTTTCGTGGCTCCTAAATATTTAAGAAAATGTAGGCCAAGGAGGAGAGCTTCATATTTTGCAATGTTATTGGTGCATTGGAAATCAAGTTTGTAGGAATGTCCTTTGTTTATATTATGTATCCATACACCTGCTCCAGAACCAGTTTTTCCACAAGAGCCATCAAAGTCGATGTTCCACAATGTTTCTATTTCAAACTCACTATCATTCTGTTGTTAAAAGCTACTAAAGTTAGAGCTGTTATGTTTTTCATTTGAGGACAGATTTGGTTGTTCTAGTGGGCTCAACTCTTTTTTATTTTCATTTTCTTGTTTGCTGATTTCATATTCATTTTACAAGATAAATGATACAAGGCCTGAATGGATAGAATAAACAAGATTTTTTTTTTTCCTATCTAGGCTGCTTACCATATATTTCATATGAGATTCCATGTACAATCTTATGGTTTGATTAAAGACCACGATGGTAGCATAAGACATGTCCATTTGAAGGCTCCCTTGAAGTTTGGATCCCATGATCTAGATAAAAGAATGCCATACTTTGGGGGAATGTCAACAACTACTATGTCCATGACTAGAACCTCAGCAGGAATTTGTACCAGATTGACACATAAATCCTTAATTAGACCCAAACACTTGACTCTGCTTGAGTCAAAAGAATAAAGGTCTTTGTAAGGTTTAGTAATTTATAGGCCTAATATCTCGATCACCACCTTTGGCATGAGGTTGTGAGAGGCACCAGAGTCTAGCATGGCATTGTGTAAGATTTTATCATGTATATTCAGATTGACATAGAATGGAGGGACAATCCCTTCTTGGTATTTTCCTTCTACTTCAGGACCAAACAAAAATTCTCGTTTATCATTTGTCAAGTTCAAAGTATCCGTATCATTTCCTATATTTAGAGCTTTTAAAACATTATTTTTATATACATCCCGGGTTACTAGTTCAGCTAAGGGTATGCTAATTTTAATCTTGGAAATTTCTCCCTCCAGGTTGAAAGGTGGTAGTGTTTTTGACATATTTACATCTGCTTTGTCACACATATTCTTTTCAACAATTCTGATTTGCTGAGTTTTATTAGGACTGTTATCCTGGATAGATTTTTCAGGGCCACTAGCAGAAGTACTAGGGCAGCTTGGGTCAACACTTTGTTGGCTGATTTTGTCTTTATTCAGACCATTTTTATTAGCCATAGTGTTGGTACTGTTTGCTGTCTTTTTAGGAGGATTTTTTGAGGTTTTCCTAACAACAATTTCTGTATTATTATTCTTGGAGGCCTCTTGGTTCTTTTTGTTCCTAAGATCATATTGTCTGTGGACTTCCATTATAGCATTTTCAAATCCCAGTTGATAATATTCAGAATCCTCGTGGTTGTTTTCAGTTTGGTCTGAGGAAAAGAATCCTTGTTCTTCTTGAGTGAGAAAAACATCACCCTGACTGTCAAATCCTATCAAATTTACATGATTTTCCTCCAATATTTCGGTCTCCCTTTCTTCTTCATCCACATAGTTGTCTTGGAAAGGATGCCTAATTTGTTGGTCATTATCTCTTTGTCTATTTTGAATAGGATCTCTTCTAAAATTTGGATTTTTGTTTCTGTTTTGGGGATTTACTTGGTTCTCCCTAGGAGGTACTCTATCAGTTAAGTTTATCCTTTCCAGCATTCTCTCCATTACCCTCACTAAGTTATCAATTTTGGCATCAGATGATGAGGTTGAGACCATTGTTTCATCTTTGTATGTAACTCTCTCTCTCTTTTTTTTTTTTTTTCTTTTCTGATTTCAACCTAGCTTTTTTCTCAATCAGATTTGCTTCTACATTTGCAACTCCCCTCTGCATATCTTCTAAATTCAAGGGGTCTCTTTCTCTTAGCTGATAGGCCATATCTGGGTCAAAACCCTCTAGAAATTTTCCTAAGGCTAAGCCTAGTGGAGGTTTCATGTTTGGGGGAAGTGCATTGTAAACACTATTAAATCTAGTGCAGTAATCTTGGACACTTTCCCCAACATTTATTTTAAGGTTGCTATATTCTGAAAGGATTTGGAGAGGGTTATTTTTAATTTCCCATTTGTTTATGAATGTTTGGTAGAGAGAAGGGAGGTCATTAATGTTGTTAGGATTCAAGCTTTTAAACCATTTTTTGGCTTCTCCTCCTAAGATTTGGGCAAAGATTCTCATCTTAATGGAATCTTCTTCTATTTACATGTAGTCAAAGGCATCATTCATTTTATCTACATGATGTTGGGCAATAGTAGATTCAGTTCCAGTGAAGTGGGGAATTCTAGATTGATAATCATTTGGTAAAGGAACCAAAGGTTGTGGTAACACTAAGGGAGCATACCATGCTACCATGATGGGATTAAATGGAAGATTTACAAGAGGTGGGTTTGTGAGAGGGAATGTGGGATGAAAGGAGGCGTTTTGAACAATGGATGTATGGATGGGTGTGGTGGAAGTACTTGGACCAGCAAATTGATTATGAGGATATTTGTTATGGAATGAGCTAAAGTGATGGAGAAGCTAAAAATCAGGAGGGGTGGAAGGAGAGGCTTTTCTACTAGAACTCTGCGGAAAATCTATGGGCTCAAAGTCAATCTGGTTAAAATCACTATGTGACTTGGTTCTAAATAGGTTATTTGAATGGCGCAAGTCAAACTGAGGATCTTTCAAGACTGTAAGATGTTCAGGGACAAATCTTTCTCTTGGAATGATTCTAACAGTAGTTAAATTTCCAGATTTAGAAGTTTGCCACAAAATATTTTCTGGATCATCAACTATAGTAGGAGGGTTAGGGTCTGGATGAGATCTGGTATTGATCCTTTGTGAAGCTAGATTTCAAATTCAAAATTTAGAGAGGCTGAAAGTTTAGGACCATTTTTTAGAAGGTTGACCTCTCTTAGTGTTTAGTAAACTTCTACAATATGGGACTAGGCTCCTAAACTTCTTAGGGCTGATTTGACCCAATCCTAGGAAGTCTAAAGAGAACTAATGAAGTAATAGGCCTACTTGAGGCTAGTGGAGTCGCCAGGTGGATATTTTTGGTTGTTTTGAAGATAAATGTGTATAGTCCACCACCAATAATTGACAAAAAACCAATCTAGGAATGTTTTTGGGGTTTTCTTGAGTTCTTTATGTAGCCCTAAGGTTTTTATGAGTGTCCTATACCTGGATAATCATTTAGCTAAGATGGTGAAATAAGTATATTCTACTCATTGGATATCAGTTGGAGTTTCCTATGTTTTGAAAAGGATTTTTGAAGTTCTAAGGAGTACTTATATTGTCACTAACTCAGAAAGTCCCACAGTGATTGCCAGAATGTTAGGGTCTCGTGATTTAGCATATTGGTAGACCAAATGCACAGGGTAACATGAAACCAGTCTTTGGAGTCCTAGGACCTAGCCTTCCCAGACTCAGAGAGGGCTCTCTCTATTATATGCAAAGTATGTAAACTTGTTTGCTTTAGATGATTGATTTTAAGCTAGTTGTTAAGCGCAGGGTTTGTTTGATTGTTTTGGTTGGGTATGATGATCAAGAAGAATAAATAGAATGAGGAAATATTCAAATCATTGGGAAATGGAGTCTATAAAAGTCATGAAAGGTTCATTGATAGATCAGGAAGAATCACAAGGCAAATCCAACTTGGTCAATGGATCTTCAAGGTCTTTAAGGGCAATGAGATGGACATCAATTGTGATAAAAGAAGTAGGACAAAGGGTAGTTAAGAATCCTTTATCATGTACCTATAACAAAAGGGAATTAAATATAATAAGCATAAAGAGGCAATCAATAGACAGGGAAAATCATAAATTCTTTGATTCAACTAAAGTAGATAATTATTCAAGACAAACATTCCAATGAAATATAGAAGGCGAGAAACTCATTTAACTTCTAGTGATTTCACCTTCAGAGAAAGAAAACATTCAAGACACATATATAACTGTAATCAGAGAAGAGGGAACACTTAAAAATATTTTATTATAGCTATGAAGATCTCTAAAACAATTATTTAAGCAAGTACAAAGGGTATGATCGAAACAAAACCTCTTTGGCAGACTTTAACTAATGGTACTTTAGAGAGAGACTTCAGAAACAGTGTTTTAGTGACATCAAGTAAGTAGGGCTAGACATAAATCATTTTTGATACCAACTATATTAAAATATTCATGAAATAAACAAGCTTAGGGGGTCTAGAGAGAAATTAAGAATTCTCTAAAATGTCCTAGCAGAAGAAAACATTAAGGCAGTGAAGAACAAACATAACTAAGGTGTTTTTAGAAACAATTCTTAGTCTAAAATTTTTTCTCTACTGCAACATAGAAAGATGGAAACATAATGAAATGGGAAATAATAATAAAAAATTAGAAGCACTTCACCAACAACCAGGCTCAGGGATTCTACAATCTAGCCTTCTCCATCAACAAACAAATCAGGACATCCATGAGTTCCAAGACGTCAATTTCTTTTCAACTTCCAAGAGACTATGTATTAATTCAAAGAGTCATCAAATGCCAACAAGATAATGAGTTCAGATGCAGTATTTATCTACAAATGAGGAGGTGAATCTAAGGTAGGGTTTGAGTGTCATTTATTATAGAGTTAATGAATTCCTAACCTTGAAGACCATGCAAGGCTCAAGGTAGGAATATCTGCAGATATTTCTTTGAATAATAACTTCTATCTTAAATTCTAAGGGAATATAGGTGAAATGTTTGACTTTAAGGCCTATTCATAACTTTTACAATAACTGTTTGGTAGATATAAATATCTCTTACTAGGCTCAATAATTTCCTAAATTCTTTATTGAAGAAAACAAAGCACTAGGTGGCAAAAATATCTTTTGAGAAGAGTAACTGCCATAGGCTGAGTCATTCAGATTTTCTTTTGGGTTAATTTTCCCTTTGTTTTATCTTTGATCTCTGTTATGAGGCCTTAAACTCTGTCTTTAAGCTCTGACTGTTTGTTTTTATCATATTTTTCTTTAATCTGTTTGATCTCTATTATGTTCATTCAATATTTTTGTTTTACCCTTCTGATATTTTTCCTTTATCCTTTAATCTTTGACTTTCATCTGTCTGCCCGCTTTCTGTAATCTTCTTCTTTGAATGGCTAATCCTTCTGTTTTGGATTTTAATTAAGATTAGCCCTTTAATCTTTCTGATTTATTTTTCTTCACTGTTCATGTGACCGTTTCTGTCTTCTGCGTGCAGGGGAAGCTTTCTTCTGTGGCCGAAGGGTTCATTTGATCCATCGATGATCATGTTTCATCGGTGGCTAATATAGGCACAAGCCCTTTGGCCATCGTTGTCCTAATTTAAGCTCCTGGATCGTCATCTAGAGGCTTATTTGATTTAATTTGGCCTTGTGGGATGGAGTTCATATATGTCTGCCATTAAAACCTGCACAAAACACACCCTTTGTTAGTTAAAAACTTGCGGGGAGGGCGATGACTGCGATTTCTGTGGTTTTGAACTATCGGAGGGTGTTTGTAGAGGAGGATATGATGCAAGAGGTAAGGTTCCAGAGGTGGAACCAGGAGAATTTTGAACAGGAGCGGAAAAAGTTTGAAAAATGGTGCAGAGGACAAGAGGTTTTTGAAAATTGGAAATGGTTTTATTGCGCAGAGAATGAGTGGTAAGATGTTTTTGGTGGGAGGTGTGCAATCTGCCTTAGGGCACGACACGTGGCGGGGAAAAACCACCCATTTCATGCGGGTTGCGAAATTCTAATCCCATCACAATTTTATTTACGATATGCAATGTTGGCCATCGGATCTTGGGATGGGAGATCGACAGCTATCGCACATCCAGGAGGTGGTGAATAGTTGTTTGGGTCGACGAAAGTGGAGGATAGGTTGCAAGATCCGGTTGGATGGCAGGTTTAAATGGAATATGGGGCCCAGGGCTTTGAATATTAATGAAATTGTGCTAATTTATAAGGTTTATGGAGGGCGCCGGGTATAGTGGGAGGCAGGGCCCGCTTATAATAATTCAAAGGTTTAGGGGTGCCTATTATAATTTTATGGGGTTTTATAAAATGAAAGGGTAGAGTTTATTCTATACAGGGAAAGGGTTTAGGGACAACAAAGGTCGAGGTCTTGTGAGTGTGAGGGGGTACAGGGTTTAGAAGAAAAGGGGCTTAAGGACTATAGTTTATAAAAAGAGCGGGTTTTTAAATATAAAAAAAAGTTTTATAAAAAGACCCGATAGGCTTAAAATTTGGATTTAAAACAATGTAAAATTGAAATTTTACATTATTTAATATTTTTTAGAGGAAAAATGATGAATGGAGAATGTTTCATTAGGGTTTTTTAGAAAGGGAAGAAATGGGTCTTTCAGAGGAAAAAGGCCATGAATGAGAGTGAGGGTAAGGTGGTGAAATGAGGTTAATAGGCCTAGAAAATGAAGTCTTTTTGGAACAATGAGGTGAAAATTAGAGGGTAGAGAGGGAGAAATTTAGTGAAATAGTTTGACTTGGGATGATGAAGGCAGTGAGATTTCTAAAACTCACAATATTTCACAGATTTTTTTTTTAGAAATCTAGGACCATTGTTTAGTCATCTTTTGAGATCAGCAAAAATTACTGATGGCTAACACCAGCTACATCTCCTTCGGTTTCTGATCCACTTCAAATTGAGAAACCTAATCCTGATCTAGTAATTAAACCACCTGCTAAAGGTGTACTTTGAAAATTAGCTTTCAATCCACATGCGAGAGCTAGTCAGAACTACAACATTGTTGAAGACTTGGCGATTTCCCCTTCAGCAATGTCAGCCTTAGAAGTGCTACAATCATGTCCAACACAAAGGAAATTACTTTTATCAGCTATTGGAGCTATCAATCCTCAGTATTCTAACCTCACGGTCTTCGATTTAGAAAATTTTACATCGAGACTCCCTCATCAGATGGATTTTCAAATTTCGGTATTAGTAAAAAACAGATGAGTTTTTCGTACTGTAATTGATGAGGGGGCATCCACGTGCATAATGTCGTTAAATTGTTGGAAAACTCTTGGTTCTTCAACACTCAACCAATCTCCGATAATCCTTAAAGCTTTTTATGGAAGAGGATTCCATCCGTTTGGAATTTTACAGGATCTACCTATAGAAGTAGAAGGCAAAACTGTTAATCTAGATGTGGAAGTTGTTGATGCCCCTCTGGATTACAACCTTCTTCTGGGTCGAAGTTGGTCATATGCTATGACTGCTGTGGTTTCATCTGTATTTCGATTAATAATAAAATGTTACCACAAAGGAAAGATAGTGGCAATTGATCTGCTTGTCATATTATTCCGTCCGGACTCAGTTTACGTACTGTATCCAACATGTTGGAAAACTCCATCATTCCCTATGAAGATGTTGGAGTGCAGGTTTAGTAAAGACCCGCTTGATGGGAAACTTTTCATACCTGTCCAATGTACCGCGTACCATTGCTAACATCAATATGATTTCATCAATCACTATTCCATTCGATGATCCTTGTATAGTGCTTTCAGAGTCAGAAATTGATTCTTTCAATGGCAAGATGCCTTTGAGTCCTTTTGAGATGGCATATGTAGCAGTGCAGTCATTTTCTAACACACTTTCAACTAATCATGATCCAATGAATGTGATCACTGAAGAATCTTCTTCACTATCAAGCTTAGCCTTGACATCTATTTCTGATCCTTTTCAACAAGTGTTTTATACTGATGAAAATATTAGAGAATTTTTGTGTATGGATGAATTACCCTGGGATGATCTACATCATAGATCTTCGTTTTTACCTAAAATTGATAGCTTTGAAAATGATTTTTCGTCAATTTTTACAATTGATTATGTCAAGGAACCATAGAATCCAATCACGATTACAAATTTGGATTCTGAGATTAATTTGGGAAACATTTCTACAACTGTTCCTATTGACATATCAGTTAAACTTGGAGTTGTTGAAAACATTCATATAGGTGCTTCTTGTACAATTGGTGAAATTAATACATATAAAGACCCATTTCAAGAATTTCGTGACATATTTGCATGGTCCTATGAAGAAATGCCAGGAATTGATCCAAATATTGTCGTTCATGAAATAAAGACATACCTAGATGCAAAGCCTATTAGACAACGATTACGTCTGATACATCCGTGAAAAGATGCTGCTATTAAAGCTGAAGTTGAAAAACTATTGCGAGTAGGAAATATTTATCCAGTCCCATTAACAGATTGGGTATCTAATATAGTTCCCATTACCAAGAAACAAGGGACTATACGAGTATGTGTCGATTATAGGGATATCAATAAAGCATGTCCAAAAGACAATTATCCTACCCCCTATATCGAAAAAATCATTGATGATTGTGCGGTAAATGAAATTTTTTCATTTATGGATGGATTTTCCGGATATAATTAAATAAACATACTCCTTGCTGATCAACCAAAAACAACGTTCATTTGTCCTTGGGGAACAATTGCTTATTGTAAACTACCTTTCAGATTAAAGAATGCTAGTACAACTTTTCAAAGGGCAATGTCTTACGCTTTTCATGACATCAAACATATTGTGCAGCCTTATCTGGATGATTTACCTACTCACTCATTACATAGGGAAGATCATCCTACTCATTTACAAGCAATTTTTATGAGATGTAGGCATTACAAGATTCATTTGAATCCCCACAAGTGTGTTTTTTGTGTGCAATTGGGACGATTACTGGGATTCATTGTTTCCAAAGCCGACATTCGTGTCGACCCCTCGAAGGTTGAGGCCATCATAAATTTACCTCCACCTTCTACACTTCGCCAACTCAAAAGTTTGCAAGGGAAATAAAGCTTTCTACGTAGATTTATCCCGAACTATGTTGAGTTAACAAAAGGTTTTACCAGGTTGTTGAAACATAATGTTCCTTTTATTTTGGATGAGATTTCTGATCGATATTTTGATGTTCTAAAACACGCGTTAACCCATACACCATTGTTGCATCCACCCAATTACAACCAGGACTACTTTTTATACCTAGCAGCCTCTAATTCCACCATTGGAATGGTTCTAGTTCAAGAGGATGAATTTCACAATGAGCATGTGATCTACTATCTAAGTAGGAATCTGAGTTCGACCGAAATTAAATATTCGCATGTGGAGAAATTGGCCTTGGCAGCAATTCAAGCTGTCCAAATATTTCATCATTACATACTGTTACGAAAGACAAATGTGATCTATAATTGCAACCCAATGATGTATATTTTGAAAAAGCAATTACTCGGGGGAAAATACTCTAAATGAATAGCTATCCTACAATAATTTGATTTATAATTCGAAAAATATAAACCAAAGAAATCACTGGTGTTTGTAGAACCTATGTGTGACTTTCGACCCATGTGTAGAACATTAGATCCATGGTATGGAGATATTATCATTTATCTTCAAACCCAAACTTTTCGACCTGAGATTTCACGTTCAAATCGATGGAGAATTCGTTATCAATCTCAGCAATACAATATTGTTGGGGACACACTTTATCGTTGTGGTGCAGATTCTATTTTTCGACGTTGCATAACTCACAAAGAGGCTGAAAGGGTTTTGAATGACTGCCACTTTGGAACGTGTGGTGGTCATATGTCTGGGTATGCCATAGCCCAAAATATATTGCGCACTGGATATTTTTTGCCGTCATTATTTAAAGATTGCATTCTTGTGGTCTGCAAATGCCACAACTGCCAAATATTTGATCGAAAGATGTGTGCACCACCAACTCCTCTTCACCCATAATTGTTGTTAGTCCTTTTGTGAAATGGGACATTGATTTCATTACATGTAACCCTCACTCAGCCGGGGGGCATGGGTATATTATTCTCGCTGTAGATTACTTTACAAAATGGGCCGAGGTGATGCCTACATTCGCGGTAGATGGAAAAACTACAACTACATTCGTATTCAATCATGTGATTGCTCGTTTCGGTGTACCCCAAGCTATTATCACTGACCATGGGAGTCATTTTCGAAATATAATGATGACTGAAATTTCTGATCAACTTGGCCTACGCCATGATAACTCTACTCCATATTACCCGCAGGCTAATGGTCAGATTGAAGCTGTTAATAAATTTTTAACCACCATGATCAAACGGATTATCGGAACTCACAAATCGAATTGGCATACCATGCTTTTTTCGGCACTATGGGCATATTGAACCTCAGCAAAAACTGCTACAAGGTTCAATCATTTTCAACTGGTTTACAGTTTAGAAGCTGTGTTACCCATTGAATGTGAAATACTGTCACTCAAATTATCCATAGAGTTACTACCAGCTACCTCTGAAGAGGAAAAACACTTTTTGTACTTAGCACAATTAGATGAAACTCAGCGCACCTCTACATTAACTGCCGAGGCTCATAAGAAACGTATAAAAGCTCAGTATGATCGAAGTGTTACACCTCACGTTTTTTTAGAAGGTGACCTAGTCTTAGTATATGATCAAGCTAATGATAAGCTAGGTGTTGGGAAATTTGAACCAATGTGGCATGGTCCTTACATTGTCAAGCGAGTGCTTGCTAAAGGGGCCTATGAATTGACTGATTATGACGGGGTCTCTTTAGATAAGCCCAGAAATGGTATTTATCTGAAGAGATATTATGCTTGATTCTTGTGTGAATATCTCACTTGTATATTAGTTATTTTTCTAGTTAGTGTGCCTTAGATTAGATAAGTGTGCTTAGTTTAAGTTTTTTTTACTTCTATCACTCCTTATCTTGATTACTCTTGACATTGCAGATGTCGACATCCCTTCAAACGTACATTGGTTTTTTTGATGGTGCCATTCATAGTAGACAGAATATTTCTTCCGCAACTTGGGTTATTTATTCACCCACTAATGAGTTAGTTTCTATGCATGGGGTAAGCCTTGGTCAAACAATGAACAATATTGCAGAATATAGAATAGTTATTGAGTTACTATATAGTGCCATTTCATTTGGTATTCGACGTTTGATCATTAGGTTAGATTCAAAACTCATTCTATTACATTTAAACATAGTATACGCAATTAAAATCCAGTGTTATTGAGATTATTTTTGAAGGTTCGTCTCTTGGAATGACAATTTGATTACATCAAATATAAACACGTTTCAAGAAATTTAAACACATTGGCTGGTGCATTAGCTAATAGTGTTCTAAATAGACATTTGCAACGTTGAAACAGTAAACCAAAGCAACATTTGATACATGTTGAACAAGATAGTCAGAGAAAGTAGTAATATCATAGATAGGTTTATTTTCAAAAAATATTACATCATCTGTTATCATAGGTTCAAACACCTTATGATCTGAAAGATACTGATACGAAAAACAAAATATGTCAATCCATAATGATCATCCGCTATCCGTGATGATGATCATGGTAGTAGGCTATGGCACGCGCCATCATGCGCAAGAATCTCCTAAATTGTCCTGGTACACCTATAACATGTCTCTGAAGATGGAGAGGAATGTCATCTGTCGATGTCTCGGGAACATCTATAGTTAAACTCTTCAGGTTGTGTTCCATATCAGTTAGGATCTCTGCTGCTTGATCCTGTGGTGGTACTATAGGATCTGCTTTCCGCCTTTCAAAGTGGCAGAGTGTAGCTGGTCTTTGTGAACCAAAATCTACATTTAAAATTTTGTTATCAGTATTGGATGATAAAAAAAAAAAAAAATTAGATTTTAAAACACATCAAAATTATTTGCTTACCTGATTCATCCCACTGTGCACTTGGAGGCAAGGACATCTCAAGATCACCTCTGAAATCTATACCTGCATAAGAGAAGTCTTCAATTGTGAAGACTTGGTTCTGTAGCCACATAAAGTACGACGGAGTGAACCAAACCACTGAATTTCCATTGCCACCATGGTGGGCCATTAATGCAACCCAACATACCATACAAGGTTCTCTAGGCTCTCCACGATATACTAGAATAAGCTGAGGGGCAAGGAGTGGAATTCTCTCCAAAGCAAAAGAAATCAGGATGGCGCCATACCCAAAGTTTTTTAACTTTGCATTTTTTTCTCTGGTTAGTTGGCCTTTCATATTGGCCAGTACCCCTTCGCACCAGTTGAAAATGGTGCCTCTGAAACACTCTACCACGGTCTGCATTTGAGATTTAGTGGCTACATGTGGAGCCACACTTCCACAAAGCCTGGTTACCATGAATGCAACTACTTTGAGATCAACTCACAAAATAGTCTTTATGTCTATGTGATTATCCTTTGGATCTACTGCATCACTGCAAAACTCTTTTTTGTAACTAGCAACGGGTGGGCCACCTTGTCTAGCTCCAAACAAGGGTATGTTTTCTCCTCTTTTGGACAATCCAGCGAGAAGATAAATATCTTCGAGCTCAATTTCGAGCCGATGCGGTGCCAATTATAAAGCACTGATTTTGAACATCTCATTTATTCACTAACCATGTCATCAACTCCACCTGTGCTCTCATACCTTGAATCACCCAAAAATTATACAAACCAAAGTTTTTAAGCACTCGCATTGTTTGAGGATTATTCACGGCTTCATTGCTTGTATATTCTGCTCATGTTCTCTCCACTCTAGCATGGTGAAATAGTCTACAAATGGACGCATTTGAAGGTTAGAAACTTTTTGAGTGGGAAAATTTAACCATTTTTGAGAGAATTTATCAATTTTAAACTAGTCATGATGCCTCTGCAGTTTTTGTGCGGAGATAGTGTGGACGTCTGCACGGGCTCCACGCAAAAACCGTGGTAGCCTGATAAATTTCTTTTTAGAAAATTACCAAGGTCTGTAGGTAACGCTTGCATGACCTGTGGATCCCCGAGAGCGAAATTTTAAACATAATTTCTCCCTAAAAAATGAATTTAAAGTAAAAAAAGAGAATTTAATTGGATAGAAATGAAGATAAGAGTGTTGTGGATTACCTGGTTCTGACGAATCACGATTTGAGCGGTCAGTTCTCCCGTTATGAACTCCAGAACGTTTTTTCCAAAAGCTCTCAATTTGTAACTTTGAAGAAAAAAGGTAAAAATGACTTTTTTAGACTCCTTTTTATAGTTTTTGAATGAATAAAATATTATATTTTATTTATTTTTCACTTAAAAATTTTATTTTTCGATGTTTTTACTTGGAAAAAAGTATGTTTAATCTTTCTAATTTTTGTGCAGAATACAGGTTTTTCTGGTGAAAAGAATTATTTTGATGCTGAGTAAGCTTTTATCACTTTTTCGGGCTCTTGAAAATTACGAAAAAGCGAAACCCTGGAGTTCTCTTTTAAGCCCTTTTCAGACTATCTAAACATGGAAATATCGCCGAGTACTAGACTATTCGAACTCGTTAAAGGAAATGAACAATAGTCCTTTCAGTATAAGTTTACCCCTTTTCCGGACTGAAATGGACTATTTACGAAACATATATACGTTGACTAATCATGGTCAATAGAGTTCTCTCCTGCATTATTTTATCCTTTTTCAGGCTTGAGGGACTAAATTTATGAAAAGTACAACCACAAATTTTACTTATGTTTTTCTTCTGACTCCCTAAAACTGAAAAACACTGCGTTTCTCCTATATTGGACTCGTTAATATTTAACAGTAAAGGACCTGTCAATTACAAACACAAACGAACGACTCCTTCTTAGGGTTCAATTTTAATACTAAGATGGACTCATCCAAAGGATGAGCTTATACAACAAGCAAATTTTATCCTCCTCAAGCTTGTCAAAAATAAAGAGGTACTTGCCAAAAATGGTGAGGGAGAAAAGAGAAAAGGAATCTAGTTGTCACCCTTGTTTTAAAAGCAGTATACCACTCTTGAACACGACACTTTTTGTCACACTTGTACCTGGGTTGGGAAAATCCTTTGTCTAAAAGTTAATCAAAACACATTGAAAAGTATTCAACCAGTTTCTGGGTATTAGATTTAGGTCAATTGTTACCAAACCATCTGCAGTGTCGTTATGTGTTCAAGGGACAGTTCAAATAAACCATTCGTTGCAAACATTTGTCTCCATTCGCGTTGACCATTCCTGAGTCTGTCCTCTCAAATATTTCTTCAAAACTTGATCTAATGGTTTCATGTCATGGGCTTCGCTACGATGGGTCACTTTCTATCAACGACAACTCAACATCTATAAATTTGATCTGGAATCCTATTAGTACCTTGGGATCTGCATGCCCTAATGGCAGGTTTCTTGCCTTTGACGACAGGTTGTATCATTGACCTTCGATCAAATGATTATGTGAAGTGTTCGACTGCAAATAATTCATTCACACTTCGTGGATTGTACTGATTAATTTTAGAGCCATTGTCGTTATTGGTGGTTTCTCTCACACTTGTTAACAGTTCACATCATTGACTGGTAATCAAGTGGTTTCTACCATGTTCGACTTCAACACAATCAATCACATTGATATAATTGTACTAGTTCGGGAAGCAGAAATCAAGACCCTGGATATAGTTTCTACCATCCAAGTGTGAGGAGTTTTATTATTCATGATGCAGTAGACTACTTATGACATATGGTTGCGTCCATACTGTGTCTACTATTGATGTAATTTTAAAATCATTTCTGTACCAGAACATGTAGTTAGTTTTGATTTGAGTATGGGAATGCCTACCTCAGCGATGATATACATATATATGTTTGCATTGAATGTTTTTACAGGTTTTCGACCGGTGTGTCCGCAATCCAATCCTCGAAAAGATAAAGCACTTCACTCTTCAGAACTACCTTAGACTTCGCACTTTAGGGGGCAATATGTTACACGTTATTTTGTCACCATGAAATTTGACTATCTATATAGGTTCATCACTACCTATATTATGCTCCCTTAGAGGAAAAAAACCCTAATATTCCTAAACCAATTCTTGAATTGGAGAAAAGCTCATTAAAACCCTAAAAAGTATAACTCCACACTTTTCCTAGCTCCTTCCTACGGATCCGTAGATATTTTTTCTATAGCCTAGGACACATCCTGCACGTTCTGCTTATAAAACCTGTGGACCCCCGTAAACAGTCAAATGAAGGAAAAAGTAAGTTCTAGAAGCCCAACTGGATGAATATTCTCCCAACTAGAAGTTTCTAGAGGTGCAATCAGTTCGAGCTTTATCCCTCCACTCATGGAGCTCTATCCCTTCACTCATGGAGTTTATCCCTTGGTATATGGAGCTCAAATCCATTCATGAGAGGAATCCATCCCCCTCTTCATGGAACTGAAACTACCTCCATTTCCCTATAAATTGAGCTCATGTTTTAGTCTCAAGGGTAGACACACGTGTGGTAATTGCTGAAGAAATTCTCAAGAGAGCATACTCTCTATACTAGTCATTTTTTGGTATGAGAATGATCACACACTCATATCCATAACTTCATGCTAGTTCAGAGAGAGGAAGGCTTGTCAATATGAAGGAGGAACGATTTTTCAGGACCCCGGGAGGAACTTGTGCAACATCAAGGCGACAGGTTGTAAAGTTACTCTTTTCATACAAGATAATACATATGGATCTCCTTTTCTCATTGATTTGTTCTTGTGTCTATTTGAATAATTCAATACTTGGATTCCTTGATCACTGAGTTAGATTAGCTATTCTCAATTTTTATATGTTGCAGGTGATTTTAATTCTTTTGTCTATCTTTGATTGCAGATTCTCATTACTGAAGAAGCCTCTTTGGAGCGACTGGATAAAAGGCTGCACCGAACATCGAATTTCAAGGTAGGAGAATGTCCTCTTTATTTGTTTATAGTAATTTTGTATTGCAGATGATCTAGAGAAAACGATTTACAAATGGATGTTTGTTTCTAGCTATTCATAGGATACTAGGGAGATTGCTCTTGTCCGCAAGAGGGATTTATCCACATAACATCTATGGAGGTTTTCAACCCACAAACTTGCCTTGGGCGCCTGAGAGAGTTTTTCACCCATGGATCTTTATTCTCTATTTTTTTTTTTTTTTTTTCTGAGAGCAAGTGAGCTGCCTCCATCGAGGTTTTCAGCCCACAAGCTTGCCTTGGGTGTCTCAGAGAGGTTTTCACCCATGGATATTTATTTATTTATTTATTTGTTTATTTATTTATTACTATTATTATTATTAATATTTTTTTTTTCATGAGGTGTGGGAAAGTATGGAGTTTCCCATCACATACACCTCTCTGCTTATTGAATTTATGAACTCTGCCCTTGACAAAGGATTCTTGTAAATTTTAAGTCTGTGACCATTGACATGCAAGGGGATTCCTTCCTCATCTATGTTTTTGATTTGAATTGCGCCATTATCAAAACATTTTTCCACTATGTAAGGTCCCAACCATGTTTTCATCAGCTTTCCTTTGAAATATTAAAACCTTGAATCATAAAAAAACGCCCAATCTCATTCTTGGAAGGTCTTTTCTTTGATGTTCTTGTCATGCCAAACCTTCCTTTGCAACTGAAATACCTTCATGTGAAGAAGTGCTTGCATTATGAACTCATCCAATCCATTTAGTTACATCAACCTCTCTTTTTGGGCATTTGATAGATCTTGATTTAATTCAGCTGACATTCTTAAAGTATTGAATTCAAACTCAATTGAAAGTAGAGCCTTCTTACCATAAACTAATTCATAAGGAGTGAATCCTGTTGTTGTCTTCCAAGTAGTGTTGTAGGCCCAAGCAGCTTCTACCAATATGTTTTTCCAATATTTTCTACTACTGCTCACAACCTTGGTGAGGATGCTCTCTAAAGATATGTTAGTTACTTCTACTTGGCCATTCGCCTGAGGGTGATAGGAAGTATAATTTATATGCTTAATCTTATGCTTCCTCAAAATATTATTAATGAGGTGAGAGGTTAATTGTGCTCCCTGATTAGTGACTATTTCTCTGGGGTATCCAAACTTGTAAAACACATTCTCTCTAAGAAATGCTACTACTTTCTCATCGGTTTCTACCTTCAATTATTTTGTTTCATCCCACTTTTTTAGGTAATTAGTGCAGACTATGATCTACTTCTGTTGTCCAGATGGTGGATCGATAGGTCCAAAAAATTCCATGCCCCACTTGTCAAATGGATCAAGAGCCGCCTGAGGGTGCAAATCCATCTCATCCCTTCATGTGGGTTTTCCAATCCTTTGGCACTGGTCACACCTGCTGGTGTATCTTATGGAATCTTGGTGAAGGGTAGGCCAATAGTATCCTTCCTGCAAAACTTTGTAAGAAGTTCTCTTTGCAGCAAAATGGCCTCCACATGGGCTTTCATGACATGCAAAGAGGATATCAAAAAAGTCTTCCTCCCTCACACATCTCCTTAGGATTTGATCAGGGCCTAGCTTGAAAAGGTTTCCCCCAATCCATGTGAAAGGGGCGCTTTTTATGATGATTCTGCTCCTCTCCCTGAATGAAAAATTAGGAGGGAGTCTCCAAACAACCAAGTAGTTGGCTATATCAGCAAACCATGGTGAGAGTGATGATATAGAAAAGAGATGCTTATCTGGCAGCTAGCCATCCACCATTCCTTCTTCACCTGCAGGGAGAGCTAACATTGACAAAAAATCTGCAGCAACATTCTCCTTTCCAGGTTTATCAACAATATTCAAATCAAATTGCTGAAAAAGTAACAACCATGTAATTATCCTAGCATTAACATCCGGTTTTTTCATTAAATACTTAACGACTGCATGGTCAGTGTGAAAAAAGGTCTAATATCCAGTTACATAATGCCTAAATTTGTTCAAGGCATGGACAATGGCTAACATCTCCTTCTCAGTAATAGTATAATTTAGCTCGGCCTTGGATAAGTTCTTGCTGATGAAATAAATGGCATAAGGGATTTTATCCTCTAATTTTCCTAATGATGCTCCTATAACTTTGTCAGATGCATTAGTGTGGATGTGGAAAGGCAGAGTCCAATTTGGTCCTCGGAGGATGGGGGCAGTAGCCAAATTTTCCTTAATGAGCTCAAAATCCTCTTGACAAGGACTAGACCAAATAAACTTAGAATATTTGACCAATAACCCAAATAATGGCGAAGCCATCTTGCTGAAATCTTTGATGAACCTTCTATAGTAACCAGCTAAGCCTAAGAAACTCCTGACATATTTCTGCTTTTGAGGATAAGGTACCCTTTTGATGTTAATGATTTTTTTGGGTCTACCTGTATTCTTGCTTGGGATATGGAGTGTCCTAATACAACAC
Source organism: Pinus albicaulis (assembly GCA_034641835.2). Classification (NCBI taxonomy): domain Eukaryota; kingdom Viridiplantae; phylum Streptophyta; class Pinopsida; order Pinales; family Pinaceae; genus Pinus; species Pinus albicaulis. Next base: position 570,522,453 of record CM076576.1, read on the forward strand.
CTGATTTCTTCAGGAATTCACACTTTTCTAGGCTCAAGGAGAGATGCATATCAATGCACCTTCTTAGTACTTTTCCCAAATTAGAGAGAGCTTCCTGGAAGTCATCCCCATATAGTGTGAAATCATCGATGTATATTTCGACAGAGTCATGGAATAACTCATAAAATATGCTCAAGACAGCTCTTTGGAAGGTAGCTGGGGCATTGCACAACCCAAAGGGTAGGACTCTATAAGCGAAGGTACCCCAAGGGCAGGTGAAAGTAATATTTTCCTAGTATTCAGGGTTGATTTGAATATGATTGTACCCACTAAACCCACATAAGAAGGAAAATAACTTCTTCCCTGCAAGGCCATCTAGGACTTGGTCTATAAAGGGCAAAGGGAAATGGTCTTTCTTGGTGGCTTTGTTAATTTCTCGATAATAAACACAAATTTGCCACTTCCCATTCTTCTTTGGGACTATGACAACAAGAGATACCCACTCACTGTCGGATATAGGATATATGAACCCTGCATCCAATAGTTTATGCAACTCTTCTTTGACTATGTCCTTGAGAGCTAGGTTCATCCTTCTTTGGGGTTGTCTCACAGGCTTGCATCCTTCTTTGATGTAAATATGATGTTTTCACACTGAAGGATGCACCCCTTTCATGTCTTTGTAATCCCAAGCAAATGCATCTAGATTCTCTTTCAAAAGCTGGCATACCTACTTCTCTTCTTCATTCGAGAGGTTTGGGTTGTTTTTTAGAGATTTGGACGGGCCAAAATCAATAGCCTTGGTGGATTCATAGGTTGACTCAACTGAGTGAACTTCCATCCAAGGTTGGATTTCATACTCTTTGACTAAGGTTTCGAGAGGAACGTTAGTGGAGGATTGGTTTTGAATGGCATGGTCGATGAGTTCATATTCATCAAGCGGCCCCCCTTTAAGAATTGCATCTATGGTACACATAGGGGCAGTGTTATATAACTAATATTCTTCATCCTGCAAACATATAGGGAGATCATGATAAATGGAAGGCTAGGCTGGAGGATATAACACCAGCTGTTTAGACAAACGCCCATTTTTGATAGTCATGTTTTCAGCCCGACAACTTATATAAGCATCTGCAGTGGCTAACCAAGGTATCCCTAAGATGAAGGGATAAACATTAAACTTGGTTTTTGGTTGTAGGACCAAAAAACCTATAGGATACTCCCAAGAGTCAATGGTAACCATAACATCCTCAACAATTCCTTTCGGAGTTACTGTGGACCAATTTGCAAGTTGCAAAATTGTTGTGGTTTTCCTCAAAGTCCCTTGGAGATTAAGTTTCAACATAGTTTCCTTGGTCATGATATTTATGGTAGCCCCTAGATCAATTAGAGTGTTGGGGAATATGACACAATCTATATGCACATCAAAAACTGGACTACCAGGGTCTAGGTACTTTGGAAATATCACCTTCCCCAGCATTAGGTCAGATAGTTGTCTTACCACATTGATGGTGGAGGTATCTCTCTTCCTTCTCCTGGGTATCTTGGAGCACTTTTCTTTGATGAGCCTATTGTAGATAGGGACATCCTTAATGGCTTGGAGAAGTGGTATCTTTATGCACAAATTTTCCAATTCTCTTAGGAGATCAGTCTCCTCTAGGGTGTGCTGAATAGGGTGGATCAAGCGCTCAAGAAAATGAGGTTTTTGGATCTAAGTGTTACCTTCTTCCTTTTCCTCTTCAACCTCTACAAGTGGAGATGGAGGATGGTTGTCTGGGATTATTCTTCCCGACCTGAGATTAACCTCCTGTATCTCCACAACATAAGTTGGATAGGATGTTTCTCCACTGGGAGCCTGCTGTGCGTGTTTGTTGTTCAGGTTCGAATTGGGTTGTGCAGGTATAGGTAGCCTAGGTGGAGCAGAGTGAGTAAGCTGAGGTTGAGGTTGGGGTGGAGGCATTAGAGAAGGTGGTTAATTTTGTTGAGGCCTCCACCCTTGGGATGGATTTTTCCACTAAGGTTGTTATGGAACATACTGCTGAAATGGTTGGTTTATTGGCTGAGGATAATATGAAGGGTTGTAAGGCCAAGTAGGAGGTGTAGACCAGGATGGAGGAGTGGGGGTGTACCAAAGTTGCATGGGTGAACTCCGATTGTTGTGATAGTAAGATTAAGGTGCACTTTGCATACCTTGTTGATATGACTGAGGGCCTTGTGGCCTTCTCTGGTTGATGAAACAAAGTTTCTCTAGAATTGATTCCCCACCTTGATATATAACTTTAAGTCCAGGTAAGGAGGGACACTTTTCTATGGCATGATTCTCCTCACAGACTAAGAAAACCTCTATGACATTCAGTGGACATTCATTTCTTGGGTGCTTCCTGGTACATCTAGGACAAAATATGGCCAGGGCTCTCTTTGCTTCCTCTTGCTTCCTTTTGACTCAAATTGTGCCCATTTGCAAAGAAAAGTTGTGCAAAATGTCACTCTTGAAGTCCTCTAGCATGTTTCCAATCTCATGTTTTATGAAGGTGGAAGAGGAAGGGGTATTGGATGTGGTTTGGCCAGCTCTGCCCATCTTCCTAAATGCCCTAGAATGGTTCCAGAAGATGATTTTAATTGTTTCATAAGACAGTTGGTATATATATCCTCCTGATAGCATATTCAAGGTTTCTATCATCTCTTCACTGATCCCTTGAAGAAGTAAAAGTTTAAGTGATGCAAGATCAAGAGTACAGTTGGCTCTCTTATAGTTTAATTGAAACCTCTCTTCATAATCCTCTAGGGATTCATCAGGTCTTAGAGTCATCCTTAATATTTCATCCTTAGTTTCCTTGGACCTATAGTAGTCTATGTATTTGTTGTTGAAGGTCTCTTCCATCTGTGCCTAGGTAGTGATGCTATCCCCAGGCAGACCCATGAACCAACACAAGGCTGCATCCTTAAGGGTGGATGGGAAGAACTTCAACTTCTAAGCATCAGAATTGTAGTCATAAGTCCTAGAAACAACATCAAATTCAAACATGAATGTGTCAGGATCCTCAGAGGTAAGTCCATGGAAGTGTGGAAGAGCTGAGGGGCTAATGTTTTTCATCTTAGTTTCCCCATCTCCCTCTCTTATGGGAAAGGATCTCTGGATCCTAGCCATGGTTAAGATAGGTGAAGTAGGTCCCTCAGTTGAAACAAGGTCTTCTTCTTCTTCCCCAATAGGATCCTCAAAATATTCAGAAGGCTCTCCTATAGGGGGTTCAATCTCACTGCCACTGAAGAAGAGTGAAGGGTGGCTAGGAGTTGATGTCGGGGTTTTAGGTAAGATTTGTCTTTGAGTATTCCTACTTCTACGAGGCATGAAAATCAGATATTTTTGTAATTTTTTTTAATATTTCTGAAACGACATGAAAAGAAAAGAAAGCAGAAAAGAATGATTAAACAAAATCAAAACATCTACTAGACACCTCCCCGGCAACGACGCTAAAAAGTGGTGAGCCCTGGTATTGCACCAAGAGTGCTACAAATCCTAGGGGCTACCCTAATTTACTTTATCAACCCAAGGTTTTTACAAACTTGGAGGTGATAGTGCTATATACACAACAGATGCATTTTGTTCATGTCATCCTCTTCTACTTTACGAAAGGGTAAATTGCTGGAAGGAAATGACAGAAAGGAAACTAGCTTAATTTTGCAAAAAGGAATAACGGAAATGAAACTAATTTAATGTGTAGAAAGGAAATAACAGAAAGGAAACTAAAGTAAATTGTAGAAAGGAAACTAATTTAAACCACACTTAACTTGTCCAATTGGCTAAACACACCCTACTTATCTTATGCTCTATCTACCAGGCTTCTATCCATGCAGCTAAGCTATCCTTGATTTAATTCTAATTGAAAAAGTGTTGATTTGTAGCTTGGAGAAGAAAAGGAAAAAGGTGATAATGGAGGGATAAACACATGAAACCAGGCTTAGAAGTGGAAAGAGGGGGTTTAAACCTTATTAAAACTTTATCATAGCGTAAGAATGCTTTGGAGCGGAATGATTTAAAAAGTGCGATGGCAGATTTGCGATGGAGGGTGATCGCAATTGGCGTTTGGAGTGGTAAAGGTTAACAAGGACAAAATAAAAAGTGTGATTTGCGATGTGCAATGCGGCAAATGATGTGGCAATGGGACCGGTGGTGGAGTACAAAGCGATATCACAATCGGTGGTTGGAGCAATAAGTATTAAATAAAAAAAGTAAAGGTTGCGATATGCGATTGCGACAGGGTAAAAACTATGAAGTGAGAAATGCGATATTGCAATCACAATATTGCAAAGTTGGAGGGATAGCGGAAGTGTTGTTCGGGAGCTGGAGCGAAATGTGAAATGCGATGGGGATAAAAATTGTGAAGTGCGAAATGCAAGGGGATAAAAACTGCGAAGTGCGAAATGCAATATCACAATTGCAATATCACAAAGTTGGAGGGATAGTGGAAGTGTTGTTCAGGAAAAGGTTGTGAAGTGTGAAATGAGATGGGTGACGTGGCGATGGGACCAGCGGCAGAGTACGACATTGATATCGCAATCGGCGTTGGGAGCGGTAAGTCTTAAAGAAAACCAATAAAAACTGCGATTTTCGATTTTCGATTTCACAATATCACAATATCGCAAGGTTGGTAGAGAAGAAATAGTGCAGTCAGGAGGAGAGTGCGAAGTGAGAAATGGGATAGCAGGAATTTCGAGGAGGAAATACTGAGGTCAAACTTCAAATTTTTTGGAGAGTTTTCAAGTTAAAATGAGTGCGATAGCTGGGCAAAGTGAAAATAAAGGATAGAAGGTGAACTTTAAGGTTTTGGGGGAGTATTTGAGGATAAAAAGGGTGCGGTAGCTGCGATAAGACAAAAGGAAGGAATAGAAGGCATAACCACTATGTAGAGAGGCGTAACAAAGTGTACCAGAGTGTAACAACATATATGGGAGAAAAATGGAAGATGAAGCGGGAGGTGTTGGAGAAATTTTCTGAGACTTTTGAGACTTATGCCTGCAATCAAACCTGCTGATTCATGCATGAAAACAGACAAAATATGTGGTAAAAACAATGAACAGAAAGAATTTTTTTATGGCCTGTGCAGAGGTTAACCGTGCTCGAACTCTATTGACAAAGGTGAGAGGGGAAGGCTTGACCACATCTTTTGGATTTTTCCTCTACTCTATTACTCTTCGTAAGCAAATTAAGGACTACAACAACGAAACTAAAAGCAAAAACTAAACAAAAATGAAACATAAATGGAATTATCATAAGCGGAGCTAATGAAATGACAGACTGCAGAGAAAAAATATAGCAGAGAGGCTGAGGCAAATGGATTGGGCCCTAACCCACAAGCCTAGCTCTCTAAAACTTAAATCAGTAAAATGAAATCAGTCTGCTCATTTCATAAAATAATAGCTTCATACATTTCTGAAAGTTTGATCACTGAGTAAAATAATAAAAGCTCAATATATTTCAACAAAGTTCCAACCCTTTCATAGCTCTATCTTTGCTCTATTTATTCTATAGGGCAGCTACCAACAGCTACTGTAAACAAAGATTGAGTTGCTTGGCTGCCTCTGGAATTTGAATTGCTGGAGAGAATCCTTGGGATCCTTTGACTGCCTTTGGAATTCAAATTGCTAGAGAGAATCTTTGGGATCCTTTGGTTGCCTTTGAGATTTAAGGAGGGTGGACAATCCTCCTTTAATTTCTCCTTGCTATCTCCTCCAATCCTTGATGATAAAATCCTTATAAAAATGCTAATAATTCATGATTTTCTGCACTCAACATGATATTAGGCACTCAGAGTATGTTAGCCTTAATCACCACCTATATTAGCATCATTAAACCAAATAATAATAAAAATGCAAGAAAAAGAGATCTAAGAAGGCAAAAAGGTGACCATTAACCCCTCCAAATATGTCTAATGATGGAGCTCATCACAAATCCAACCAAGTCAGGGACTTCCACATACCACCTGACCATAAACTAGGCTAAACCAAATATTTCTTTCAACCATTCACGCCCATGCAATATTCCAAGAATGAATGTGGGATCTCATGAAACACATCTTGCACAACCAAACCAGGGCTTCCATAGGCCAACCACATCAACCCTCAACCAACGATTCCACCTCGTGGTCGTAGATAATTAACCATCACCAGATTTATCTCTACCCAAGTTGTTCAGGGCTCTAAATAATTTATTCCAACTAGAGCTTTGATGACTAGTAACTCAACCAACAGCTACTGTAGGGCTCTAGATAATTTGTGCAACCAAGGCTCCAGGACTAGTAATTCAACCCCCCAAGGGCTCCAGAGCATTTGTTCAACCAAGGCTCTAAGACTAGTAACTCAACCCAATCTATTATAGGGCTCGAGAGTGAATGTCCAACCAAGGCTCCACGAACTAATAACTCAAACCATAACCAAAGGTGCATTAGAACCAACTAAAAAACAAAAGGAAAGAAACCCACAACTCCATGGCTATCCAGGAAATGGAAAGGCTAGCAAAACCTCTGTCAATCTAGGCAACCCTCCATGCCAATGACAACTCATAACCAAGAAACCACATGCATGTGCCAGGCACTCCAAAACTAGCAAGGAAACCATACATGCATCTTGATAACTACAAATCAATCTAGTTGTAGTTGTTGATCCCGTTGTTCCCTTGCATTTTCCTGCATTCCTTTTCCTTTTTTCTCCAAATCCAATGTATGCCACACTCCTCCAAGAGTGATCCAAGAAAACTCTATGTGTCCAAGAGTATGAGAGAGAGAGAATAGAATGAGATCCATAAGTGAAGTGACAAAATTCTAAACTAGCAAAAGCTTTCCCACTTATCCTTAGAAGCCTTTTTATTAATAAGGCCTCTATTTTCTTTATTTTCCATTATTTTCCTTCAATTTCCTCCTCACATTCAACCTGTGACCTTTCACCTTCATTTTTCCTAATTTCCATTAGTTTCATAGATAAAAATCCAATTAATGCCTCTTTCCTTTTCAAAGCCTTTGCTATTACCTTTTCTAATTTCCCTTATCCATAATAAACCAAAATGAACACCCATTAGGATTTGTTTTCCCACCATTCAGCTTAGAATATGTGTCCCATGACTTTGGTGTTATACATAGAATTTTAACTAGGGTTGTTACATAACCCTCCCCCTTGGGGGAACACCATCCTCGGTGTTCAATGACACCTCTAAACTAGAAAACTGTTGAAAACAAAACATATTGCCTATGGAGATTTATAACACAACTCGTTGCAATATTTACAATGACCACTATTGAAAACATAAAAAACATATCGTTTACTTGAGCTTTATAATACAACTCATTACATTATTTACAATAACAACCATATTTTCTCCAACCAACAAATAACCATAATTTTCATGGAGCTTTATAAATCTAGCTCGATACAATGTTTACAATAACAAACACATATACACATATGCACATTTGCACAACCAACAAATAAAAGGATACGATGCTCGTATCAAGAGCAACATAATCCAGAGGCTCTCACCTCCACACTTAATGTAATAATAGGATCCACCTCCTTCCCAGGAAGTCTATAATCCACTATAAAATTCAAAGTTGCATCGAATTTCCACTGCTACAATCCTGTGCCACTTGTCTTCTAAGTGAACAATTAATGGCTCATTGTTTCAGGGAACACTCCCAATGTGCATCTGATTCCATCTAGTAATAATAATTACAAAAACAATTCTATCCATGGCCTTCCCTTCTCTACTACACAATCCCTTAGGAAATTCGGTCACCGCCTTCCGTGCAGTCACACACCATCCAAGTTCCACGGGAATCCCCTTCTCTACTACACAATCCCTCAGGTGACCCCTCCCTTAGCAAGGGTTCCTCACATCGAAAGGCCAAAAACGAAGGCATATCCTTGCCTCAAAACCATCATACCGGTCATAAAATTCTCATGCAAATAATTAGACACTATTGGGTACCATTTTCCCATAGTGTTCATGCTCCTGAAGTGCTTTACCAACATATCGTTGCATGTTCCAATTCATTTTACTATTGCTGCTAATTCTTGTAGTCATTTTCAACCACCCAACCAGGAATTTTTATGCTTTCTTCAACCAAGCACATAATTTTTATTAGATTAAAAATAAATTAAAATAAACTCACATCGTACCTTCACAACGTAAACTATGAAACGGAAACTACAAATTCAAATCGGGAACTCTAGCAAAAAAACCCCAAAAAACATGAAAAACAACTCGTAAACGAAAAGTGGCGATGCTGGAATAACAATTTTTATTTTAGAGGTAAAATTTCAACATGTTTAAAATATGGCAATGAAAACCAATTTTTCTGTGCCAAAAACACCCTCAAAACGAAGCCCAAAACACCCTCAAAACGAAAAGTGAAGATGTTGGAATAACCTTTTTTTTTTAAGGACAAATTTTCAACATTTTGAAATACCATGTGAAAGATAAAATATCATCACTCCAAAAAAACTTAAAATTTCAAAAGAAAAAAGAAACAAAAATTTACAAATAAAAATAAGAGTAAAAAAAATAAAAATAAAAATGTAAATAAATATATATTAGAAAAAAATATAAAATAAAAAAAAAGGACAATAAGAAATCAAATATATAAAAGTATATAAAAAGGGCAAAAAAAAATCAAACATAAAAATAGAAAAAGAAAAAAAAACAAATTAACCTCTAAAGATAAAGATAAATATAGAAAATAGAAAATATAAAAATATAAAAAATATAAAGAAATAAATAATTAAACAATAAAAAATATAATTAAAGAAACAAAATTAGCTAAAAAAACAAAAAAAATAGATAATACTTTATTAGACAATTAAAAAAACAAAAATCAATAAAATAAAAAGATAAACACAATAAAAAATTTCAAAATTCAAAATAAAAATATTAGACAACTAAAAATAAAAACAATTATAATTTTTTTAAATAAATGAGAAAAAAAACATTGAAAAAAATAAACTTAAAGTATCTAAGAAAAAATGTAAAAAAAAACCTAAAACAAACTAAAAAATAATCACAATTAAAATTACTAAAAAAAAATGAATACACATACAATTAAAAAAATAAAAATTAAATAACTCAATAAAACATTAAAAATTAAAAACTAAAAACAAATTAAAATTAAAAAAAAATTAATAACAAATATATCAAAAAGTAAAAAAAAAATTGTGGCCCTCAAGCTTTTGGGCAGGCTCAACTCGGGGGCCCGAGGCGCCGAAAGACGATTAGCCGACTCGGCTAGCGGGGGCAACCGATTCTCATAATCGACTCTTAGCCCTGCTAGGTGGCCATAGGGGTGGCCGACGGAGCTTGGCCAGCTCTACCGGCCCACGACGGCCACCCAACACGGCTGGCCAGAGCCTATTCTTAGAATAAAATTAAAAAAAAATATATTGAAAAAAATAAAACTAAAAAAAATAAAATATCTTTAAAAAAAAAAAAAACTAAAACAAATTAAAAAAATAATCACTACAATTGGTAGTTCGAAACGCGTCGGTTCCAAACATTCCTTATGTGATTTCTTGGAAGATTTATGATTAAAAAAAAAATAATCACAATTAAAATAACTAAAAAAACATTAAAGAATAGAAAAAATGAAGAAAAATATAATTAAAATTAAAAAAAAAAACTTAAAAACAAATTAAAAGTTTAAAAAAATTAATAACATTTATATAAAAAATAAAAAAAATTGTGACCCTTAAGCCTTTGGGTGGGCTCAACTGCTGGGAAAATCTGATTCTCGAAATCAGATTTGTCCCACCGGCTGGGAAAATTTGATTCTCAGAATTGGATTTGCAGGCTGGCAGGGAAAATCCGATTCTCAGATCAGAATTGGCAGACTGATGGTTCAGATAAGAATTTCAGGCGCATAGGTGGATGTAGAGTGGCTGTGCCATTTCCGAAAATTGGTTATAATAAGCATTTGGAGCATTATTGTGTTTTTTTTTTCCACCTGAAGTTTTGTGAGATATGTTACCTTTCGTGCAGAATTTCCTAGAAAATAGTAGATATTTGGGTTCCTCTCACCCAACTAACCAATTTCAAAAAAACAATAAGCTCAAACGGAGTCAATGAAGCAAAGTTATCGCTGATTTAAGATTGGTAGTTTTTTCAGGTTAAACAAATCTGATTCTCAAAATCAGATTTGCAGGCCGATGGGGCAAATCTGATTCTTAGAATCGGATTTTCCCCACTGGTCAGGGAAATCTGATTCTCAGAATCAGATTAGCTTGGCCGATGAGGCAATTCCAATTCTGAGAATCAGATTTGCCCAACCTGAAAAAACTACCAATCTTAAATCAACGATAACTTTGCTTTCAGGACTCCGTTTGAGCTACTTTTTTTTATTTTTTTTAAATTGGGTAGCTCGGTGAGAGGAACCCAAATATATACTATTTTCTAGGAAATTCTACACAAAAGGTAACAGATCTCACAAAAACTTCAGGTGGCAAAAAAATAACGCTCAATGATGATCCAAATGCTTATTATAACTAGTTTTCGGAAATGGCGCAGCCACCTTGCATCCACCTATGTGGCTGAAATTCGGATCTAAACCCTCAATCTGCCAATTCTGATCTGAGAATCAGATTTTCCTTGCCGGCCTACAAATCTGATTCTGAGAATCAGATTTGCTCGCCGACCAGGCAAACCCGATTCTGAGAATCAGATTCGCCTGCTGACCACGCAAACCCGATTCTCAAAATCCGATTTGCCTCGCTGGGTGGCTATTGTGGGCCGACGGAGCTTGGACAGCTCCGTCGGCCCACGGCGGCGGCCCCTCGGGCCACCCTGCCAGCCCCACTGGGTGGCTTGAGGGGCGGCCGCCGTGGGTCGGCAGAGCTTGGCCAGCTCCGCCAGCCCACAGTGGCCACCCTCAAGCAACCCAACCGTTATTTCTTTTTTATTTTTATGATTTTGTTTTTTATTTTTATTTTTTTTAATTTTTTTAATAAAATTATGTGATTTTCCCTTCGTGTTTTAAGATAAGAAAAAAGACATTAAAAAACTAAAAATTAAAAATTTGTATAATGTGATTTTCACTTGATTCTTTATGTGAATCATTTAATTTTTGGAAAAAATGTTATTATTATTAATATTTGACATAAAATTCATAAAAATTGCTAATTTTAATACTTATTTTGGTTGATTTTTTTCTATAAAGATGGTTTATTTGACATGTCACTTTTAGCAAAAAGACTCAAGATGTGTATTTTTTCAGTTATATCTATATTCAAAATGTGTATTTTTATGTAAATTTTTAACATCTCCTGTTTTTTTAGTGACAAGTATTTCATGGGAAATGAAATATTATTTAACAATATATAATTAGATAGAAGATCGAAACTTTAAAATTTTGGTTTTTTTTTTTTAACATTATAAAAATCAAATATCTCACTACAAAAAAAAATGAAAAAAAAAACCTGAAAAACACTTAAAAATTTGTTAAATTTAGAAAATAATTATTAGCATTAAATGCATTAGAAAATTTAAAGTAAAAAATAATTCTTCTAAAAAAAACGGAAGATGATGGCATCGACACTTTTCAAAAACAACATAAAAATCACTAACATTTTAAAAATAATGTTTATACTTGGTACATTAAAAAATTTAATGTGTAAAAAACATGCTAAAAAAAAATTAAGAGTATTCGGAATCAACACTTTCCAAAATCAGATGATTTTTTGCTACCTAAAAAAAGCAGGTACTCGTTTTTGTTCCCGTTTCAAAGTTTACATTGTTCCTCATCGATAGCTCGACAATAAGGTAAACTTGCAATCCTATTTACTTTTTGTCAAAACAAGTCAAACTAGTTTTTTGATCAAATCATCATGTATACACATATCACATCTGGTTAGCTCAAAACACAACCATCATAGGTCAAAATCATGAATCGCATGTACTCATCATAAACCATAATCATAAATCACATGTAACCACCATAAGTCAGAATCATAGATCACATGCATAATAAAACTTAAATAAAATACCGATGCTTATCCTTCATCGGTCCTTACTTTTGCGTTTGTTCTTTCTGTACACACATTGGATGGATTTCCACACCCGGAAAGCACCTAGTGACCTTGCTTCTCTTCAATGACGTACACATAAACATAGTGTTCATCACAACAGGCACATCTACACACGGTGTACAACACCACATAATAAATATACTCACACCCAGCACACAAAAAAACACATACACCTACACCCGATGTACAAAAAAACATAAACACCTACATCAGGTGTACAAAACAATACATATACGTACACATAGTACAACACAACGAATACATATGTCATGATACCATGACTAGACAATGCACATACATAGTACTACATGCCTGCAACACAAAATGTAGGGCATGCACACAATACCACATGTTTAATAGTACCACCTATACACAATACCACCTGCACAATGTGTACACAACACCACATGTACATAGCACCACTTGCACAATATGTACACGACACCACATGTACACAATACCACCTTCACAATGTGTATAAAACACCTCATGTACACAACACCATATTTACGACATGTGCACAACACCACATGCACGACATGTACACAACACCACCTGCACACAACACCCCATGTACAACATGTACACAACACCACATGTACAATCATGCACATAACACCATATGTACATAGCGCCACATGTAAAACATGCAAAAAACACCATATGTACATAGCACTGCACATAAAACATGTACATAGCACTCTATTTACACAACACCACATATTAAACATGCACACAACACCAAATATCCATCATGCACACAATACAATATGTACACAACACCGCATAACAAACATGTACATAGGACCATCTATACCCATCACTGCATATGAAATATGCACACAACACCATAGGTATAATCATTGAATATACAATATGCAAAACTATTGGGGCCCTTATTTTGAAAATGAAATGGTTTTGAGTTGTAGAGAACAGGTGGCGAAGCGCAACCACAGTACACAGGGAGCGATCACGATTGTGGAGAGCCAAAGAACAGGTGGTGTGGTAGTTGTGGAAAGCCAACACAGATGGAAAGAATGAGTGACAAGGACAGTCAGCATAACTCCCAGTGATTAGGGAGATGCAGCAAACAATAGAGCAGGAAAGGAGGGAAAACTAATAGTCGTGTTGGCAAAAGAACAAATAGGCAATCAGCCAGTGGAGACAGGGAGTTAGTCCAGTAGAGGGCTGAGGAAGAGAGTCATAGGAGAGCTCTGTTCGGTTCTATTCTACTCTGCTTCGTAAATGTTGTAATCCACCCTTTTGTAATCAACTTTGAGGAGTAATGTAACTGTCTGCTATTGATAATGAAATATATTTCTACATGTGTTTTATGCCCTGAGTTCCGTGTTAAGAATTTGGTTATGATGAATTAATTTCCCGATTTTAAATTTTAATTTTTGCATCCTGAATATGCTTCATGAGTAGTATCTTGTGCAAGTTAGCTAAATCTGTTTATAGTTCCTAGTTCTGTCTATTTTACTCTATAGTTGTGATCAGTCGATATTTGATATGTTCCTAACCTTACTAAGGTCACGACACGCCTCGGGTGAGACTCTCTACTCTTCAAGGTAGGGTGGAAATGTCGGCGTTGTGCTAGACTACTGCGGAAACCTTGTTGGCCTCTCTCCTGAACTTTGGTCTTAGTGGAATTCACGGCTGAGTGTTACCAGTCCTTCTCAAAGGCAGAGGACGTATTTAGATCCGGATTGTGGGGAGAGTTGTTGAAGGAGATTCATTTGTGGATCAAAGCTTTAATGGTAGATGAGGGATTGATGGAATTTCAAAAGTATGAGTTGGAGACTTAAACCTCTAGTACTTGGGGAAGGAGTTGAGGGAGAGATGCTACAAGTAAGTTGGAAGGGGGAATAAGGATATGGATGTCGAGACCTCCAGTACGTTGAGAGAGCGACGAGCACATCGGAGGCGCAGATCATTGAGAAGTGGCGGGAAAGAGTAATGAAGATGTTGGAGAAGTAGGAAAGTAGTCGACAGGACAAGGAGAAGGCAGCGCAAATGAAAAAGGAGATGGAAGGTCAGACGAGATCCCAAGGAATAATAGGGATCATCAAGGAAGTCAGGCAAGTGTATAGGAGCCCAGCCCAAAGAGAAAATGGAGAAAAGTTCAACGTGGAGGATGCGCGCGCTGAGGAGATGTTTGATGTGGAGTTGCATGCTGCGATGGAGCAGCTATTCTGAGAGGGGCCGACACCCATAACTCAAGGTAAATTTTTTCCCCAAATTTCAAGTAGCTCTAGTCCCGACCTTCCCCTGGTACTCTATCAGCCACTAGGTGAAATTTTTGTTAAGTTACGACAATTTAGCAAGTTGAATAGTGTTCAGTCTACAACAACAGTATCTACTAGCAATAGTGCTAGTAATACAATTTCACAGCTAGGAAATAGAGGTTTTATTCTAGTACCATCCACACAAAGAAGTATGGCAGGATCATTTACCTGATACCCAGAGTTCTCTGGGAGGGGCAATGACATTGTGAAGCAGCACTAGTATCTCTGCAAGACAATATGGAGGGCAGACACCAAAGGTGGTTAAGTTGATTGAGTTTCAAACTACTCTAAGAGAGAGATCTCTTTGCTAGTTCATTAAATGGTTCGAAGCTCATCCAAACCCAACGATAGATGATGTAAAAAAAGAATTTGTCAAATAATTCAAGTTACCTCAGACATATCAACAGGGTTTATTAGAGATGTGGGAGATTAAACAGCGAGAAGGTGAAACTGCATGGGATCTGATGAGAAGGTTCAAGGATGTGAGTGGAAAACTAAGCTACCCAATAGATCCAAATCATTAGAGAGATTGGTTTATCAAGGCCCTTCTTTCATTGACAAGAACTCCCCTAACGCAACAGAAGATCGATACATTACAAGATGCATTGGAGAAAACTATGAAGATAGAGGCTATGGCAGGGTATTCGCAGGAGTTCAAAGGAGGGGAAACAGTTCAAGACCCTTCCATATTGGGGTTACAACATCAGATAGCCAGTCTAAAAAAAAATTTGAAGGATATCCAGCCAATATGACCTGCAATACCCAATGTATGGTGTATGCATTGTCTGATGGAGGGACACGTGGTCACTGAATGTCCAAGGTTGCGGGGGCAGAATACAGGGGCTTCAGTAGCAGGGACACAAGGGACTCCACCAGTAGGGGGAGTTACACAGATAAACACTCAAGGGCTATATCTGCCGCAACCCCACTTCCCAGGGTTCCTTGCACAACAGAATCAGGCCGCAACTAGATACTGCGAAATATGCAAAAGCATTGGTCATCCACCCCACCTATGTCCAATTTTGCAAAAATACTCCAACGTTCCAAAAAAAATATATTGCGAGTTCTGTGCTTCCACAACACACAATACAGAGCAGTGTAGATCCTTGGATGCACTGGCGGAATGATTGAACAGGCCATCGTATAGAGTGAATGAGGCTCCTAGGGGACGAGGAGGAGGAATGAGAGGAGGCAGAGCTGGAGGAAGAGGACCTGTAAGATGTTACAATTGTAACCAAGAGGGCCATGTAGCCAGGGAATGTCCACTTCCTAGAAGACCATGGTGCTCTCAGTGCAGAGTCAATACACACGCAACTGAAGACTGCCCAGAGCTAATTAAAAGATGGGAAGAAAGATCCAGACAAAGACGAGAAAATCTAGTAATGTAATATTCCAAAATTTTCACATCATATTTGGAATATTAGAGTTCTTGATTCTCTTAATAAGTTAAGTAAATAAAAGGGTGGAGGGACCCACAAACCTCAAATATGAATAAAATCCACTTTTAATGTGTATATGTGGATATTCTAGATCTAGATCTAAAATCATGGAGTAGTGGAGCAGCTCCATTAATGGAGGTCATGTATCATTAATGAGATAGATTGTGGAGGATGAAACAGCCAAATAAGATCATGGATCTTAAATATAAAATCATGAGGATCTTTGATAAGGTCAACTGAAATCATAGTGCATTCAAAGAAGATCATGAAGCACTTATGAGAAGATAGTGGAGGAAGTGGTGCATTTAATGCACATATGATGGAGAGGGTGATCACCCCATGTGAACATGATGGAGGACATGAAGCCATAGCGCAGTCAAACATCGAGACTATGTCCACATTTACAACGTAGTTTTGGAGTGGGCCCAAGATATGGAAGGCTCATGCATATAATGAAGGTGAAGGCACAATGGAAGGCATGATTTGGGTTATTCATTTCTTGATCTGTTTAGATCTAGATTTGTCTTAGGAAATTTCTATGTAGAATTGGAATGTTTAGCAGATTTTGTAGTGCTGTTTAGCACAGGGTGTTCCTGAGTGGGAATCCCACCTCTTTCTTTGAGTAGCTCTGGAAAGAGGATTGTTCTTCATTTCTTATTAGGCATTGGTGCCATCTTCAGAAGGTTGTTTCTAGCATTCAGCTAGGAAACTAGTGGAGGATTCATCCTACCACATTGTTCTTTAGATCCAGCCTTTCAGGAGTAGCAAACCTATATCCAACATTCAGGCCATTGGGTTTTACCTCTATGCAGCAGCAGTCCCTTCAAGGATTGCGCAGTCCAGTCTTGTATATCTATTGGAGGAAGGAAGTTTCCAGTATTTCAGCTGGAAATATTGTGAGGAATAATCTCTTCACATTGGATCTATTGTTTCCATCACTCAGGAGCTGATTTGACACATCTAGCAGTAGGCTAATGAGCCTCCCTCTTTGACAGTGCAGTTTTATGAATTTTTTGTTCTTCCAGTAGCTATTTTCAGTGGAGGAGATTGGAGGAGCTAGATCTTGAGCTTTTAGCCCAAAGATCTAGTGAAGGGATCAACCCTTCTTGCATAGATCTGATTCTACATCATTGCAGCCATCATATCATCAAATATAGCTCCAGATCTGCATTCCCAACAACATATATGTGAAGCCCTAAGAGGGTGTTTTTCTTAGACTTACATATCTGAGAATCCTTTCTTGGGTTATCTTGGGAATCCATCATAGAGCCCATATCTACAATTTTAGCATCATTGGAGCTCCCATTCTTCCTAGATTTGACTTTTTATCTTTCAGGCAATTGTAATCCCTATAATTTCAGTAGGGATAGCATAGTTTACCTTCCAGTAGTTCAGTAGTTACGCAGTCCCTCTTTTGGAATCATTGCAGGGTCATTCTAGGCCATCCTTGTGGCTTGAGTGTCTCATATTTTGAGCACTGTTGTACTTGATTTTTCACCTCCAACATAATAAAATTGCCCATCTATTTCTGTGCATTCTGATGTGTATATAGATTTTTTTTTTACTTTGCTCCAGTTCTTATATTGTGTTTCAGTATTACTGCATTCTCCCTTTTGGGATATTACAGTGGTATCAGAGCATGATCTTTGGCTCAGCTTGTGGGCACTTCATCTTTTGCATCAAAAGAAAAAGTAGATAGATGAGATCTATCATGGAGGAGGAAAATTATGCCACTCATTTCTTTATATCCATGCAAGATCTCCCCAAGGAGGTCAATCAAATGAATAAGGAAAGGCAGAAAGAAGATCCAAGAAGAAAAAATCCAGAGAATCATAGATCCACTGTGCCCACTTTCTTTGGAGAAGGTGAAAGGTGTAGAAATGAAGAAAGGAATGAACCTGAGACTCATGAGACTCTCAATCTATATCTTGAAGAGTAAAAAATACAGTCTAGAGCATTCAAGGAGAAGCTAACTCTCCAACAATTCTTCAAAATAAAAGAAGAAAGAGGATCCTATAGCAGCAATAGAAGAAAGAGGCATAATAGATTCTATTTGCCTACATTTGATGGATATTCCTCAAGCATTGTTAAGGCTTGGAGGAAAGAGTTAGATGCATTTTTCAGGCTACATCCTGTAGCTGAAGGAGAGGCTGTCCAAATTGCAGCACTTCATCTTTTAGGTGAAGCAAATGAATGGTGGTTTGGTCACATGGAGCATGCAAAGGTAACTAAATATTCAGATTTCTTTCACAAATTGAGGAAGAAATTTGATGTGGGAAAACCAGAGATGTGTCACAAAGTGAAATTTCTTAAGGAAAGAAAGGAGGATGTCAATATTGTCACTCTGGACAAGAAGTCCCTACATTCACCACCAGCTGCAAAATTACTTGCATCCAGAGAAGAGACACTTGCAACTTTTCAAGATAGTCTTGAGCTCTTGACACATAAATTCACATGCATCATTCAGGGGATGCATGAGGAAGAGGAGGAAGATTCCAGTGCTGGTACACTTGGAGAAGAGCAGCCACCACTCTTACGAGAAATTGGAGACACTATTGTTCTAGTTGGAGGAACTCTTGTGTTCTGGCAAGAGGTTCCCACACATCAGTTGATCCAAGGTATGCATGAAATTTTATCACATATTGTTTCAGTAGATTTTATTGAAACTTATGAGGACATTCCATCAGGGCCAATGCATAACCAAGGGTTAGAACAAAATGTTGATTTTAAGCAGCAACATATCACAGCACAGAGGACCCTTTATCTAATCAAGGAGGAAATTAAGAACTATCCCAGTTCATCATTTCTGAGCTACATTCAACCCTTTGAGTTGAAGTATAGAGTTTCAGAAAATGGGATGAGCATGATCAGTATTGTGCCTTTCTTTGAGAAAACACATGTATTACCATGAAGATATATAGTGCTGTCACTTAGTAGCTGTGAAAATGGAGAGGCCCCATCATTCTTGGAGCATTCTGAAGGTAGCTTCACTCATGAAGCAATGGAGGTAAAGATGACAAATGGTAGACATATTGAGATGAGGAATATTTTCTCCTTTCTAGATGACACTTTCTCAATGAGCATCTCACTGCTCAAAGAGAAAATTCTACCTGCAACAGATCCAAAACTTCTTTGGTTTTGGAGGGCCTTTGGTGAAAAGAGAATCTCCTTGAGAGATCTCATTGGAGGTGCACTTCAACATCTCATGAAGTGCAAAGTTCTTCATCAGTTTGGGGACGATGGTATTCTACAAAGGGAGGATACCATGATTGTGCAGTACATCATTCATCATCCACATTGAGATGAGTGGGTGAGGATGATAAGAAAGGGGTTGCATGACCACTTGCAGATATATGACATGGGCCAACAAGCTTGGTTACATTGGCTGCTTTTGGGATAATTTTGTCACTACCCAAAGGTTCCTATTTCTTTGATCCATGCCTTGAAAAATACTTATGAAATGAAGAAGGAGGCATGGCTGCACTGGTTGCTCTTGGGTGAGTATGGTTACCACCCAATAGCTCATATTTTTCTGATTCATGCCTTGTGTATCAATGATAGAATGCAGCAAAAAAAGGCATGTTCATTTTGGTTTCCCTTGAGAGAGTTTGGCCACCACATGACATCTTCTATGTCTATGTGTTTTGTATTGGGTAAAACTTGGCATGATGCTCTCATGATGTGTATTGATGGTGTTTGTTTGTATTGGGCTGATGTGACATTCCACATGTCTATCAATATGTTTTTACTCCATAATGCACATGAGGAGGAGAGAAAGCATCAAGATCTCTTGTTGCTTTGGTTGCTTTTGCGGGAGTTTGGCTCATCCATCTTACATGGAGGAGATGGGGGATGGCAGAAAAGGGCCTTAATCCGGTGGCTACTATTAGGAGAATATGGTTTGACATCTTGGTCTACCCATATATCTATTTTTCTTCTTTTGCATAATGTTGGGATGATTCTTGGATCCAAAAAGGCCAACAGGGCTAAGGATGAGAGCATGTCAATGCTCAATCAAATTGATAAAGCATGGGATGAAAAGATGTATTGTGTGATGGAGCTTTTCCTTTGTAGAAAGAGCCACTTTATTTTATGTATCTCATGTATTAATGATGATGTCGGACATCTTATGGTTGTCACTTGGTACTTCATGGTGGAAGGAGGACATCTAACCATACAGTTGGAGGTCATTCTAGAAATTTTTGAAAGACAACTTTGGAACCAAACATGCATAACATATTGCAGAAAATGGAGGAAGCCTTCCTTATGTGGACGCCATTTGGAGGGGAATAGATGGCTTTGCATCTACTTTTGGAGTTGCTAGCAGACAAGCAACATTTTGCTAGGGGGGACTGTAATATTCCCAAATTTTCACATCATATTTGGAATATTAGATTTCTTGATTTTCTTAATAAATTAAGTAAATAAAAGGGTGGAGGGACCCATAAACCTCAAAGATGAATAAAATCCACTTTTAATGTGCGTATGTGGATATTCTAGATCTAGATCTAAAATCATGGAGTAGTGGAGCAACTCCATTAATGGAGATCATGTCTCATTTATGAGATAGATTATGGAGGATGAAACAGCCAAATAAGATCATGGATCTTAAATTTAAAATCATGAGGATCTTTGATAAGGTCAACTGAAATCATAGTGCATTTAAAGAAGATCATGAAGATAGTGGAGGAAGTGGTGCATTTAATGCACATATGATGGAGAGGGTGATCACCCCATGTGAACATGATGGAGGACATGAAGCCACAACGCAGTCAAACATGGAGACTATGTCCACATGTACATCGTAGTTTTGGAGTGGGCCTAATATATGGAAGGCTCATGCATATAATGAAGGTGAAGGCGCAATGGAAGGCATGATTTGAATTATTCATTTCTTGATCTGTTTAGATCTAGATTTGTCTTAGGACATTTCTATGCAAAATTGGGCTGTTTAGAAGAGTTTGCAATGCTGTTTAGCACAGGGTGTTCCCGAGCAGGAATCCCACCTCTTTCTTTGAGTAGCTTTGGAAAGAGGATCGTTCTTCATTCCTTATTAGGCATTGGTGCCATCTTCAGGAGGTTGAGCATTCATCTAGGAAACCAGTGGAGGATTCATCCTACCACATTTTTCTTCAGATCTAGCCTTTCATGAGCAGTAGATATATATCCGACATTCAAGCCATTGGGTTTTACCTCCATGCAGTAGTAGTCCCTTCAAGGATTGCGTAGTCCAATCTTGTAGATCTATTGGAGGAAGGAAGTTTCCAATATTTCAGCTGGAAATCCTATGAGGAATCATCTCCTCACATTGGATCTATTGTTTCCATCATTTAGGAGCTGATTTGACACATCTAGCAGTAGGCTAATGAGCCTCCCTCTCTGACAATGCAATTTTCTGAAGCTGTTGTTCATCTAGCAGCTATTTTCAGTTGAGGAGATTGGAGGAGCTAGATCTTGAGCTTTTAGCCCAAATATCTAGTGAAGGGATCAATCCTTCTTACATAGATATGATTGTACATCATTGCAACCATCATATCATCAGATCTAGCTTCAGATTTGCATTCCCAATAGCATATATATGAAGCCCTAAGAGGGTGGTTTTCTTAGACTTACAGATCTGAGAAACCCTTCTTGGGTTATCTTGAGAATCCATCATAGAGCCCATATCTACAATTTCAACATCATTGGAACTCCCATTCTACCCAGATATGAATTTTAATCTTTCAGGCAGTTGTAGTCCCTACAGTTGCAGCAGGGACATCGCAGTTTACCTTCCAACAGTTCAACAGTTACACAGTCCCTCTTTAGGAATCATTGCAGGGTCATTCTAGGCCATCCTTGTGGCTTGAGTGTCTCATATTTTGAGCATTGTTGTACTTTCTTTTTCACCTCCAACATAATAAAATGGCTGAGCTATTTCTGTGAATTCTGATGTGTATATAGATTTATTGTTTACTTTTCTACAATTATTATATTGTGTTTCAGTATTACTACATTCTCCCTTTTGGGATATTACAGGTAAATGCAAAGCCAAGAATAGTAGAGGCTCAGGCTATGCAGTATGTAGCCATAGTAATGTGGGGAGGAAAGAGAACAAGGGAAGTTGCATAAAATATAGACCCGATAAAGCTAATAAAGCCAACATCTCCAAAGCCAGTGTTCAAGCCAGATAGACAAAAGAAATAATTTAAAGAAGTAGTGGAAACATTCACCCAACTTGGGGGGAGCAAAGGCATTGGGTTACTGTAGCCGATGGTGGACAAGGAGAAACAGACTAATACAAGCATAATGATCGAAGAACGGTTCCGGTTATTTTTAAAAATTGTAACCAATGCACCGATGCTGGAACAATTGAAACAAAACCTGGAGATGGTGTTGCAGGAAAGCACAGAGACGGAGGAGTCAACTGACTCAATCTAGAAATATATATGGAGAATCAAAAGAAATAAGAGAAGAACATGGAAATAATTCCATGCAAACACTCTAATCGCGGGATTCCAAATTAAGCACACCATGCTTGACCTAGGGTCAGATGTCAACATTCTGCCAAGGAAGACATGGGAATCATTGGGGAGACCAAACGTGACATACTCACCAATCTAGCTCCACATGGAAAACTAGTACTGCATTATGCCTATAGGCAGGCTGGAAGAAGTTGAGGTCGATGTTGCGGGGGTAAATACGTACATAGACTTCGAGGTGATAGACATTATGGGGAATAAGGATCCCTACCCGACATTATTGGGAATAGATTGGGCTTTCGAGAACTATGTAGTGATCGATTTGAAAAAGGAATTCATGATATTTGAAGACGGGAAAGTCAAGGTCACTCAGCGACTTGAACCATATCAAGGACCCCGATATACAGAAACTATCGACAACAGAGAGGATGCTCAGCTTCTTGATCATCTTTATCAGATGACAGCAGGGAAAAGAGAAGATCATATCAACCCAACAATGGGGGGGGGGACTGTAATATGGAGAAGTGTTCAAAGCTCAAACTTGGGCTCAGAATTAGCCTGGGATGATTGGTAGCATGGGGGATATGAGACCAATACAAGAAGATGTGCTAACATTCGAAGAATCAATTAGATCAGAACCGAAGTAAGATAATATCCGACTTTATCAAATATGAATGTTGTAAATACATTTATTGAAAAAATAGAGGATAAAGTACCAATGTAACATAGAGTCCCACTCATGGATGTGGCTTTACAATCCATGTCAGCAAGGTGGTGGAGCAACCACTACAACTCTCTGTCACAATGGGACGAGGTTGCAGCAGCGTTGAGGGCCAGATTCAAGGAAGAGGAAGGACCACGATTCACTGAACAATACCAAGGGGATTTTGACCTCAGTAAACATTTACAACATTGTGAGTACCAATGGAAGAGAGCAGGGTACCCAGAAGATCTGTGGGTGCACAATTTTGTACATTCACTGGATTCTATTCCATAGGCTTGGTACTTAATTGAAGAGAATAGAAGAGGAATCGGTACCTGGAAAGCCGTTGTGGATAAGTTTACGCAATGTTTTTCCCTTGAGGGAGAAACAAAAATAGTCACACAAGCGCTGTAGGCCATTAAAAGGGTACTGTTCTTTCCAGAGATTCAGGAGGATGAAGAACAACCACTCCCGAAACAGAGTGTCAGACAATCGGTAGCATGCAAAAATATAAACAATGAAATGGATGATGATGATATAGAAGATCTTAGACATATATATTTTGAACAAAAAGAAGGGGAGCGGGTTATTCAAGAAGAACCTACAACAAAGGGAATTCATCTGCTACCATTGAAGACCAAGAAGCTGAACATCAGAACACCGGAAAAGCCCAAACTTGCGTCAATTGGTGACCACTGGGATGCAGAAGTGACTAAGGAGATATTTAATCTTCTATAGGAATATGAAGACTTGTTCCCATCCTCGGTAGTGGAGCTAAAAAAGAATAAAAGGAGACATGGGGGAAATGCGTATAATTTTGAAGCCTGACGCCAGTCCGGTAAAGCACAGACCATACTGTCTGAATCCAAGAGTGAAAGGGAATGTTAAGGCAGATATTGATAAAATGCTAAAAGCAAGGTTGATATTTCCGGTAGAAGAAGCAGAGTAGGTAAGTCCTATAGTCATACAAAGTAAAAAGGAAAAGTATGAAATTCGAGTATGTGTTGACTATAGGAGCCTCAACAATGCATGCATACATGATCCATTCCCCACTCCGTTCAGTAATGAGGTGCTCGACAATGTTGCATGGAATGAAGCTTATTCATTTACAGATGGATTTTCAGGATACCATCAAGTAAGGATAGCTAAAGAAGATAAGAAGAAAACAACTTGCACAACCGAATGGGGCTCATTTTCATATCATGTAATGCCCTTCGAGTTGAAAAATGCACCGACAGTATTTTCACAGATTGTTATAGCAACATTTCGAGAATATATCCATAAATTCCTGGAGGTTTATATGGATTACTGGATAGTTTACAACTTGTTGAAGAATCATGCAACGTTGTTAAGGATAATGTTTGACAGATGTAGACAACTCCAAATTTCATTAAATCTTAAGAAGTGCATCTTTGCATTACCCTTTGGGACGCTGCTAGGACATGTTGTTTGCAAACAAGGGGTTTACATGGATCCAACAAAAGTGGCAGTTATAATAAACATAGAGGAATCAGAAACTGTGAAGCAGTTAAGGTCACTACTAGGCCACACCGGTTACTACAGATGATTCATTTGCAACTACGCAAAGATAACGACCCCATTGGAGAAGATGTTGCGGAAATCAGAGCAATTTATTTGGACAAACGATTGTACTACTGCCCTCAATACATTGAAAGAAAAATTTCCAAGTGCACCCATATTAGTTCATCCTAATTGGGACAAGAAATTCCACGTCCATATTGATGCCTCCAACATTGCACTAGGAGCAGTTCTAGCTCAACCAGGAGATACTTCACTTGATCACCCAATTTATTTTGCAAGCCAGAAGTTATCGATAGCTGAAAGGAACTACACCACAATAGAACGAGAAGCTTTAGTAATGGTGTATTCCCTTAAAAAGTTTCGCCATTACCTATTAGGAGGTAAGTTTAAATCCTTCATGGACCATTCAAAATTAAAGTGCCTAGTTAACAAACCAGTCCTTGAAGGAAGGATCAGTAGATGGCTCCTACTGTTTCAGGAGTTCACCTTTGAAGTGATAGTGAAACTAGGAAGATTGAACGTGGGTCCTGACCATTTATCAAGGCTGGAAAATGGAGAAAATGTAGGGTCCCTTGATGATCAGCTTCTAGACGTTGATCTATTTAGAGTAAAAGCCATCCCAGACTACTTAGATCAGATAGCAATCTATCTAGCAATAGGACAGTGCCCGACTGAATACACAACGACTCAGAAAATACATCTGGTAGTCAGGGTAGCAAAATATCAGTTAATAGCGGGACAGTTGTATAAGATGGGGTTAGACCAAGTCTTGCGGAGATGTGTCCTGGACCATGAAAGAGAGGATATACTGTTGGAGTGTCATTGTGGAGTTGCGGAAGGACACGTCGATGCAAAATCCACTGCAAGAAAGATATTGCAAGCAAGCTTATGGTGGCCCATAGTACACACGGACAGTAAAGCATTTGTAAAGAAATGTGATGTCTGCTAGAGAATGGGATGTCCATCGCTCAGAGATGAGCTACCACTTCACCCTGTAAAAGCATTGCAGCCATTTGAGAATCGGGCCATTGATTTTATAGGACCAATAGCACCTTTCGCAAGACATTCGCAGACTAGGTACATCATTACCGCAACAGACTATCTTACCAGATGGGCAGAAGCGGTACCAATGAAGGATTTCATGGTAGAAACAACAACCAGGTTCATTTTTGAAAATATTATCAATAGATTTGGCTGCCCCAAAAGTCTAACCAACGATCAAGGTACACACTTTATCAATGCAACGATCAAATATTTTTTAGAAAATTTCATGGTACAACATCATAAGAGCAGTCCGTACCATCCTCAGGAAAATGGAATAGTTGAAGCATTTAATAAGATTCTCGAAAAGGGAATAACAAATATTTGCAATGCTGATCAAGATGACTAGGATGAGCGCGTACTAGCAACATTGTGGGCATACAGGACAGCTGTGAAAAGACTGAATAACCAGACTCCATTCTAGCTGGCGTACGGGAGGGAAGCGATGGTACCTACTGAATTTTTCATATTGAGCCTACTAATCGCGTCAACACTACACTTAACAGAGGAAGACTCATTGTAGGAGTGACTACATGAGCTATAAGAACTTGAAGAGGACGGGTTTCTAGCAGAGTTTCATTAGACTGTCTAGAAAGATAGGCATAAATCTTGGCATGACCGTCATATCAAACATAAAACATTTACGGTCAGAGGAAATTTTTTACTGTATGACAGCAAGTTCCAAAAGTTCCCAGGTAAACTCAGAATGCATTGGCTGGGACCGTACCATGTGATTGAAATCCAAGATTCAAGAGTAGTTCGGTTAGCACAACTAGACGACCAAATATTACCAGGATGGGTGAATGGCGCACACCCGAAGCCTTATCATGAGTAAGTTTCATTATTTCCTTTTTCAAATAACTCTCGCAACCAAGAGGAGTCAATAGGGTAGAATAGAGTAGGTAGACTCAATAACAGAGAAAACTCATAGTTGCGATGCGGAGACCACATCGCAACTGATTGTGGTCGGGGGGAGGGTAGTGTCCAGCGTGTCGAACATCATTCCATCATCATGACCCATCATACCCATGTCAGTCCGTAGGATTACCAGGATTTGAGAATTAACTTCCATAATTAGTAACATCCATACCATAATAAATTTTTCATACTAAGCCATAATCATTACCCATCACGTCTACCCAAATCCCGAAGTTACAGTCAACCATGTCAGAACACACCTCATCACGGTAACTAATCGCACGATTATAGCTATGGGGGAGGAAAAAAAATTAATTAGTTATGGGGTCTTATCAACCTCATTCGTGCCGGTTACATTACTTAACCCACATGAAAGAAGAAAGCACGAGAATGTCGGAGAATTCCAAGTTAGAACAAGAAACATCAACAGCAGTGAGCGAAACCTCATTAGAAGAAGTCCAGAGAGAGCATCCAGTAGCAGGAATTTACAGAGAAAGATTAGGGGTAGCATTGCAAGTATACAAGAGAAGATCAAAGATGACCAAGGTAGCACCAGCAGTCGTCGAGCCTGAGCTCAATGAGAGAATTCAGAGAATGGAATCGTTGGTGGGAAAATATGACAATGCGTCGTTTATCAACACAGACTTCACGGATTCTTACCATTTTCCGGAAATGAAGAGGCAGGTTTACATAGAAAATTATGCTACGGAAGGAGGAGAGGAAGCAGCAAGATTGAACCTAGAGTTCTGAGGTATCCAGCAATCGACCATACTGAACCTCAGGAACCTTCCAGTATTTAGAACCACAGGAGTAGCGATGCAGTGTATGAAATTTCTGCTAAGAAGACTCCAGAATGGGTCACTATGGCTAGGGAGGGAGATACCAATGCATGCAAAAGACATTCACAGGTTGACGAGATTATTAGCAGAAGGAAGGGATGTCTCCACAACATTCCAGACAGTCTCCAAAAGAGCAACGGAGGCAAGAGATTGCGACTATTATAAGAAATATGACACCAAAAGAGGAGGGAAGGGGGTGAAGATAGACCTCATAAACAACCCATCAGTTAATTTTTCCTGTTACTTGATTGCAGGCAAGACCATGAGGCACTATACGAAGGGTGAATGCACCCTCAAAACCATTTCAATTGCGGAACACTGCCTCCAGGGAACGTAGCTAAATTGGTGTATGTTTCTATTGAATGAATTGTTCGAAGCTTGCGAGGATAACTACAAAAGATCCACTGGGTTCATTTACGGTTACATTATCATGGCATTCACAATGTGGAAATGGACTTTCCCGGGAGTCAGAAAACCTGTGGAACTCACAAGTGGCCAGCCGATGGAGATGAAGTTCATGCCCTAGAAGATCTCGGGAGACCCCAACACCAAGGAGGTAAATGAAGAGGCATTCACATTCTAGTACAGGCAGAAGGTGGACATAGTGGTGAGGCACCAAATTGTCCCGAGGAGTCTGATGGACATATATTCTTCTCAAATATGGTTCAGGGTCACTCATAAACAGACCTACATCAAGCCCACCTGTGTGGACGAAACAACGTTTAAAATGAGACTATTGAAGTTTCAAGTGGATGAAAAGGAATTCCACACTGAAGTCTGCTCCTGGCCAGGGGTGGGAATGGAAATCAGAAGTGGAGTCCATCACTACTCGTTCGAGGGCATGTAGCCAAAAGCACTACCATGGGAGACACCGGATGAGACATTGAACAGAGTGTCGCGACTGCGGCTAACACCAGTATTGGAGGAGCATCACCCTGTTTCCTATTTTTTCAAAATTTTAGGCCTCAAATTCTGCATCACCCTCCATAGTTGCACCCATAATCACTTCCCTACCATCCACCATGTTTAATTCAGCCCCAACAATCACAGTAGTTCCAGTAAAAAAGAGTAAGGCACCTAAACCACCTGTAGCTGCTCCTAAGGCCAAGACATCAAGAGTCATGATGCCTAGGCAGGTGGTTGATCTCACTAAGGAAGATCAAACACAACCTATGGATACGAGAGCACCAATTCAAGAGGAGCTAGAGGTGCCCCCCCAGGTAACCTCTGAGCTAGCTATGTTCAATCCATTCTCAGTTTTTAATGTTAAAACTTCATTTCCACCCCACACTCATACATCTTCACCTCGCACTCACCATTCATCCCCTCACACATCATTCACTTCCAAATACCATTCCGCATACACTCCATCCACATCAGCAACCATTTCAGACCTAGTCAAGACAAAAAGAAAACCAAATGGAGACAACGAGGCAGAGATTAACTCAAGTACAACATTGGTGCCCGAGGTTAACCAACCTCTGGTTGGACAGGGCACTTTCCAGGACCTTTTAATTAGTGGGGGATCTTTTACTGCAGATACAACGCCCTCGCCCAAGGAGCTGAACCCCTTTTAGCAAGAAAATTTGATACTGCAATAGGTTCAGCCAACCACAAGCATGAATGACCCAGGGAATCAGCTGCCGCAACAGAACCAACTGACGTCACCACATGGGCACTCATCCAGATCGATAGCCAGTGGTCAACCACTTAGAGAGAGACCGCCAAACTATGATATGTCTAGAGAAAAGAGTATGCACACCTGGGACACAAAAACTATACAATTTCATCCAGCGTACGACACAACAGGCAGAAGGACTTCACAACGACCTCCAACAGAGGTTCGAACAACAACAACTGCAAATCAATGCACTTATTGAAGAGTGCAACTAGTTAAAAGGAGAAAATTACAGTCTGCAGGAATAACTGGAGAAGGTGACAGATATTTTCAAGGATATCTGGCCAATAGTAATAGCTCAGGATGATAAGACACCGGGGAACATAACGTCTTGCACTATGGTCGAATGGTCTATCCGCGTGAAGATAGCTTGTGCCAACCTCAACAAGGAGAATCAAGAGCTAAAGGAAGTTCTCGTGACCAAACCAAAGTTACCATATCCTACCGTCATATATGCTAAGAAGGTCACCGAGAAGCAGAAACAGGCAACTGGGATGCAAGAAACCCTGGGGACCACGGTGAAAGAAGCTTACAACCTTCTGAAAAATTTGCACGAGTGTTCAACCTCGTTAACTATGAAGGCTCAACCAATATCGACACAAGTAGAGCAAGTCTCACAAGAAATAAAGGAGGCCACAAACCCTGTTGGCATTAACCAGTTGTATAATCAAGTGGAGGAACTGGAGATCAAAATACAAAAGATCAAAGAGCATTCGGCTACCACCAAGCAGGTCCTCCGAGAACTGAGACACCCAGTAAAGCATACTGTAGAAACAATACAGCAAATGGCCGCTGAGGCCGAAATCAAAATTAAGGAAGTATTCAGCAAGTTGCCAACTGTTGCAGGAGAAAAGGAAGTTGAACAAATTGCCATAGAAACAGACCAACTAATGAAGGAATGGAAACATGCCATTAACGACTTCGCCGAAATCAAATCTTCAGCGTTGGAAAAGGTTCCTGAGTTGGGGCCCTTGTTTTGATAGGGAGAGGAAACGGAGAAGATAAGGCCAGCCACAAAGGCAAGCGAACCAATGGAGACCGAGGCAGCATAAAAGGATTGACTCAGGACGAGTCAATAGCATGTGGTCAGGGCCTATTGGGGCCCTTTTTTTGAAAATGAAATGGTTTTGATTTGCAGAGAACAGGTGGCAGAGCGCAACCACGGTAGACAGGTAGTTGTCACGACTGCGGAGATCTGGAGAACAGGTGGCACAACAGTTGCGGAAAACCAGCACAGATGGAAAGAATGAGCGACAAGGACGGTAGTGGAACTCCTAGTGATCAGGGAGATGCGGCGAATACCAGAGAAAGAAAGGAGGGAAAACCGACAGTCGCGTTGGCAAAGGAAAAAATAGGCAATTAGCCAGCGGAGACAGGGAGTTAGTCCAATAGTGGGCTGAGGAAGAGAGCCGTAGGAGAGCTGGGTTCAGTTCTGTTCTATTCTGCTCTGTAAATGTTGTAATCCATCCTTTTGTAATCAACTATGAGGAGTGATGTAACTGTTTGCTATTGATAATGAAATATACTTATACCTGTGTTTGATGCCATGAGTTTCGTGTTAAGCCTTTGGTTATGATGAATGTATTTCCCGCTTTTAAATTTTAATTTTGCATCCTGAATATGCTTCATGAGTAGTATCTTGTGCAAGGTATCTAAATCTGTTTGCAGTTCCTAGTTCTATTTTTTTTTTCTCTATAGTTGTGATCAGTCGATATTTGGTCAGTTCCTAACCTTACTAAGGTCATGGAACACCTCGGGTGAGACTCTCTGCTCTTTGGGGTAGGGTGAAAATTTCGGCATTGTGCTAGACTACTGCGGAAACTTTGTTGGCCTCTCTCTTGAACCTGAGTCTTACTCTGAGACCTTCTTTCTTTCCAATAAAAACATATACACAATAGTAGTACTGCACATCCAAAACCACACTGTCTCTACCAAGCAACCTTTCTTCAAGTGTCTCTCTTCTATCCATGCTTATCCTAGTATGTCGTGGATCACAATTTTTTCATTATGCTGATATATCTCTCTGAATTACCTGTCCAAAACATAGGCATAGTGTAAAAACATAAGATAAAATCATATCCACATGATACTGACCTCATATATCTATGAAGTCTACTCTTCCACTTGATTCCTCATAGCCAAGAACCTCTTCATACCATTCACCTGCATAGGAAATCATTCCTCCACAAGAGTGATCCTTGAAAACCCCGTCAGATAGTGACATAGGTACATAAAAACATACATACATATATATAATCATTAGCATAAAAAAGTCATGATCTTGTCATACAATGACATACATACACACATAAATGTATACATATATAAACATCATCATAATCATACTCACAACATAATTACCAGATATCATAAATTTAAGGTTAAGAGAAATTCATTTATCCATGCACAACATGCACAACATCGAGAACAAAAGTTCCCAACTTAGCCAAGGAATTTGACGACTCAAAGCTATTTACCTTAACTTTCCTGATAACCTTGCTCATGAATATATTTCCATTGTCTATCTACACCAATGGACTCAACCAATCCAACTGATTTTCATATTCCTACCTACAACTTCCCTTACTCATATACTGAGCTTCATTTGGGTCTTACATTACCTGTAGGGTTTCATTCATATCTCCCCGAGCTCCATTAATTTCCTCTTTCCCCAACCAATTCCTAAGAGCCTCAAAAAATGAAAGGAAAGAAAAAGAAACAAACCTGAAGAAAACCATGAAAACCAATAACAATATGACACCACAAAAACCGTGGCAAGGCCTTGCACCAAACCGAATAAAATTCCACAAATAAAGCACACAAAATTATAAAACACTGAAAGCACAAGACTTCCAACAGACACCATGAATCAAATCCATGGGTCCCCAATGCTTCCAAGGGAAATCTCAACCTGAGCCTTCTTCAATATTTCATAGTAGTCATTTTTCCATGCAATTCCATACATCATACTCTGTAACCACATAACTGTCAGTGTATAAATAAATATAAAAATATACTAGCTAACTTACCTTGATTTGCCAAGCATGTTTCCTTGTAACTAAACATGTTCATGCCATCTCTCAAGAGACTCCAATTCCCTTGAAGAATCTAGCCATTACTAGAAACTAGTTTTTATACCTGTCAAAATACATGTTTATGAACATACACTACAAGGAAAAGACCCTCTAGCTGATTTTTTTGAGGAAGCCCTTATAAATATAGCTCAGATATCTGTTTGTAGCAGAGGTCACTAGAGGAGGTTGGCGGGTGGAGGTTTTTGCGGATGTTTTTTTATGGTGTGTTTCTCATCATAACACACACCGATGCGCTTGATATGTATGTAACGTGCCAATGCATAGTAGAGGCTAAAGAAGCATTGTAGAGTTATTTTTAAGTACTACGAATACAACGGTGCACTTCACACATACAACACACCAGTGTGTTTTATATAAAGCACATGGGTGCGTACTATAAAATGGCATACCGAGACACTATGCTCTCCGTACTAACCGAATTGATGCGTCTCAGTAATCCAACACACCGTAAAGTAGTGTGGTGCACCATTGGTAAAACCGCCCAGTGCATCTCATAATTGAGCACACCGAAAAAGGGTTAATTTAAAAAAAATTATAGGTCATAAGAAGGTTCAATTTTACTTGTTACAGTGTTGTAGAGCTCTCAAGAATAGGTGTGAGTTTTTATTCTCTAAGGCGCCCTGCCATCGGTGCTCCCATTGCCTGCATTGCTTCCGTCCATTAGTCACAGTGCGGAGTTCGAATTTTCCAAAACGGTGGGAAAATTTGATTTTTAGTATTCCTCAACAAAGATGCCTCTTCGACGCACAAATATGCAGGTAATCTACTTGTTTCTCACCAAATTAACCTTTTAGTGGATTAATTTCTCCATTTGAGTTAAAATTTACTGTTTAAAAAAAAAAACATGTGTGGTGCGTTCGAGCCATTCGGCTCGCATCGTTCATGGTGCTGCCTATAAATTTATAGGTCACACCATGAATAGCGTTAACAAGAACCACATTAGGTTCTAGTGCAATACTGAGAAAAAAATCACTGCTTTAACACTAAAATAGTGTCGTGTGTGTCAGTTGCCGGCCAAACCGACCATTTGAAATTTTTAAAAATAATACTCTATGTACGGCTGTACGATGATGTGGTTGTTTACCGGAATGCATAGGGAATTATGTATGGTTGTCGGGTGGTGTGTTGCGCCATAATAACCGCCCCAGGGCGGATAGTTTGGTCAACTCACCGCCCAAAAAAGATTTTCTGTTTTTGCGATGTGTGAAGTTTTTTCATGCGCACAGTGGGCGGTGCATGATAAATAGGTATGCACCGGTAGCGGTGCGTGACTGTTTTTTTGGGCGCATCAAATGTTTTTTTTTTTTTTTCTAATAAAAGTTATATATATATATATATACACATTCTTCATTTAATAATTTTTTTTTTTTTTTTATGTATGAGGGAGGCTGATGTATTTAATATGTGAATCATTCAGCGATGTAAACGGAGAGAGGAAAGGAAACAACAAAAGAATATGGAGGACCATTATAACATGATACATCAGTGAGAGGCACGGGAGAGGGAGAGACTTTTGTACCCTCGCCCTATTACGAAACCCACCCAATTTCTCTTAAGGGAGGTAGGCCTACTTAAGTTCTACGAGGAGGCTACATCCCTGAAGGGGCACTATGGGTTATTAGGACAATTGATCTACAAGTGCGATGCCCACCGACAGGCTTTTTGGGTCAGTCCTGGCCAGTGGTACCAACCCATTGAGGAGGACATTTATTTTATTACTAGCCTATCTAGGAGAGGGCAAGATTTTCCCTAGTTCCCAGATGTCTCCACTGGTTATGCAACAAGGAGTCAGTTGGCGTACTCCCATAGATACATTAGGGATGATATACTTTCTCCTGCAAATTTTCAGGTGTCTGGTGGTCAGTTACACATTACTTCGTTTGGTCTAGAGGAGGTGAGGTGCCTCTCACTACTACTGATGACCATTGTACACTATACTAGTGACGGGAAGTGCATTAGTTGCCACATTTTATTTTATGTTGATTCTTTATTCCAAGTGCCATGACTTTTGAGATGGTATTCCATATTTTTGCGGTAGTTTTGTATAGCATTAGATAGATGTCGTTCTCAGGCACGTGGGAGGTTGACCTTCCCTTTTTCTTCAGAGTTATTTTGTTATTTTTTGAGAGGTTTCAAAAGAGGAGGCCTAATTTTGTCTGCCAGCCTCATAGGTCGATGTTACATGTATGGATGCCGATGTGGGGCTAGATGATGCCCAAGAGGGACCTGTTCGACTATCCGGCCATGATATCTAGTGATGCACTGGAGCTGCTATCTAGTGTTAATGATCACATGTTCATGATGGTGCTGTGTCCGTACATAGGTTTGGATTGGCGAGGGTGTGCCAACATCCTCTTCACACAGGCTGAGGCATCGATTGCTAGAGGTAATATTAATGTTTTCTTTAAATTAATATAATTTCCTTTTATTGTCTTAATTAATTAGAATAAAATTGATTCTAACACGTTCTTTAACTTGTTTTGTTAATTTTTTTAATGAAATTGTCTAATTATTGTTGTGTACTATATATTTTTTAGATATCGGTACATTCGTTGGGGACATGATTCCACACCCGCTGGATGATCCTATAGATCATGGTGAGGATATGGTGGAGGCCACGGATCAGGGTGGCAGACCTCCTCGGGTGAAGATACCCGCGGGCATGTGGCGTAGGGCAGACATCCAATTCAGGTTGGATTTGGACGACCGACTGTGTTGAATCCTGGTTGATGAGGGAATCTGCCCTGTGATGATAATAGAGATCTAAGTTGATCGTACGCTCACAGAGATATGGAGGGACATGCTCCGTGATATGATTAGCCTTATGCGTCATATCAACGGAGCTTCCAGGCCACTACCAGCTAGGAGGGATAAGTGCCATGGAGATGCATGACAAAGAAACTCATCAGATGATCATGATCATGAGGGGAGTGATCATTCTAGTACTCCACCTCTTCCTCCTTCACCTCGAGTCAGAGATGAAAAGCCAAAATATAGTCCTGAGCAGGCATGTTCTGAGCAGTCACCATCACAACAGGTACCTAGTCTTGAGCAGACACCATCGACTGAGTAGGCACCTAATCCTGAACAGGAACATCCATCTGAGTAGGCACCATCCATTGAACAGGCTACACCATCTCATCAACAATCACCTCCTAAGCAGACACCATCTGATTAACAAGCACCTCCTGAGCAGACACCATCTGATCAACAAGCACCTCCTGAGCAGGCACCTCCATTTGAGCAGGCACATCCATCTAAGGATGAGGCACTATCGACTGAGTAGGCATCGAGTACTAGTTATAGTATTGATGTAGTACCACCAGATATGTGACATTTATATGTAGTCCTATTACAGTTGTATATTTTTGACATTATATATATATGGTGCATGTATTTTATGTTCATGTTGATGTACTTAATTTACATATTGGTGTTCATCATGATGTGTATATTGTTAGGTCATGTTAGACATGCTCATTTAATGTGCTTGCAGATAGATGTGTATGTGATAGCAGTTATTTGACATGGGATGTATATTTGATGTTTGTGTTGTGATGATGTTATACAATGCTTGTGTTTTGTTAGATGATCATGATCACGAAGATTAGATGATGTTAGCGAATTTGAATGTGTATTTTAGAATATGATGTTTGTACGATGGTTATCATGATCACGATGTTTATTTTTAATATTAAATCATGATATTTATTAAAGATTATGTATTGGTAATTGTAAAATTGTGTAATTGTATGTATCGTGATTGTAATTGTAATTTTAATTATAATTGTATGTAAAATTGTAAAATTGTAATCATAATTTTAATTGTATGTAAAATTGTTAAATTGTAATTGTAATTGTAATTGTATGTAAAATATTTGTAAAATTATAATCGTATTGTGAAATTGTAAAATTCTAATTGTAATTGTATGTATTGTCATGATTCAATTTTATTAAAATTGTAAAATTTGTAAATTTGTAAATTTGTAAAATTGTAAAATTGTAATTGTAATTGTAGGTATCATGATTGTAATTGTAATTTTAACTGTAATTGTCTGTAAAATTGTAATTGTAATTGTAACTGTATGTAAAATTGTAAAATTTTAATTGTGATTGTATGTAAAATATTTGTAAAATTGTAATTGTAATTGTAATTGAATTGTGAAATTGTAAAATTGTAATTGTAATTGTATGTATTGTCATGATTCAATTTTATTAAAATTGCAAAATTTGTAAAATTGTAAATTAATTGCCAATTTTGAACCATAATTACTGTAAGTAAAATGTATACCATACATATTGTTAAATTACTATCATTGTAAAATTGTAAATTTGTATGAATATAAATAACAGTAAAATAATAAATCTAGAATAATATGAATTTTTGTAACATAATAAAGTTTAGAAAATAATGCAAATAAATTCATGTTTAGAATTATCATTATTTTATTATGATCTTACATACCAAAAATAACAATACATTAATACATTTTTAAATTTTTTTGAAGATATCGCATACACACACACACACACATATATCTATATAATAGGGTGCATTTATTTAAGTAATGATATAGTGAAAAACCATTTAAAGCAATCAAGTTGTATTATTTTAGGAATTGACATT
Organism: Pinus albicaulis; assembly: GCA_034641835.2. Classification (NCBI taxonomy): domain Eukaryota; kingdom Viridiplantae; phylum Streptophyta; class Pinopsida; order Pinales; family Pinaceae; genus Pinus; species Pinus albicaulis. Next base: position 570,559,123 of record CM076576.1, read on the forward strand.
AAAAAAAAACTTGATACAATGCATTTCTTTCGAGATCAACATAATTGCAAATTATCAAGTAAAATTATTTTAACATTAACACAATGCAAACCAATTAATTTAAAATATATATTATAATGTTTGGAAAAAAATATTCTTAGTTATAAGGTTAAGTTCTCTTATTTATAAAAACCTATCTTAAATAATATAAATGATGAAATAACACATTACCATATCACTCTTTGTTCTCATCATCACCCTCATTATCTTCCAGCTCTCTTGGCATGATAACACTATTGTTCTCAAAAATATGTTTTGATCTAGAGTCATTTCTCAATATAAACCACCAATCCCTATCCAACACATCTGGGTAAAAAAACACCTGGTTGTAGTGCTTGGGGAAAACATAAGGTTCCTTAACTTCATCCCACATCTTTCTAGAGTTGATACATATCAACCTACTATCGCGATATTCCTTTACATTATTCCGATCAAAGGTGTCCCACCACTTGCACCTAAAAATAACACATTGGAAAGAAGAGAAGTCCAATTCAGTGATCTCTTGTATCTTTTTGATGTAACCTAACATCCCTTGTACTAGGCTTTGATCATGGTGGCTAGCTCGACTAGATTGATCAAAGTCAACTTACACTCTAGAATCTTGTGTCATGTGTCCATCATCGACATTTTTTGTGTGAAAATGGTGTCCATATGCCAACATAGATGGGAACAAATTCACCTATAAAAATTCAAAAAATCATACTGTCATGCACCTCTGGAGCCTCGGGCGGACTAGCCGTAGCTTGGGATCCCCAGATCATATCTCTCTCTGACATACATGCCTCCCACAATTTCATTCAAGCTTCTTTTCACTTGATAGGCTCCAATATCCATGGTCACCTTACCAATGTTTACTTCCCTCAAGTCCCTCTTTAGAAAATAGTCCTGCTCAACACATTGGGCATCCTTAATTCTTCTAGGTGCCATCCCCTTTGGATCAGTGGAAGAGACTTCAACATGATCACTAAGTTAGAGGAAAAACAAGGAGGTCGATCCTGGCTTGAGGTGGACAGTCTTAGCTTCAAATATTTCATTCAAAATAATTGGTTGATTGATCTTCCTTTCTCTAATGGGCTGCACACTTGGAACAATAGAAGATCAGGCTCACAATAGATTGCCTAAAGATTGGATCGCTTTATTATTTTAGACAATGCAATACATCTGGGATGCGACTTCCATTGCTCCATTATCCCGTTGGATGGATCCGATCAGTGGCCCATCCTCTTGCAATGGTCACGTCTAGGAGTAACTAACAATCGACCATTCTGGTTTGAATCCTTCTAGTTTTCTCACTCGAGCTTCAAGGATCTGGTCACCACATGTTGAAATAACTTCACACCTCCGGCAGGCTCCAAAATGTTTCAATTTCAGTAAAAACTTAAGAACCTCAAATTCACGCTCAAGAAATGGAATCATTCCAGCTTCAGGAACATCTTCCAACACCAGAAGGAACTCGAACAACAAATGTTTGAGCTACAATTGCGGATCATCAAAGAGGGTAGATATGACTACCTTTCTTCCCAAGGAAAAATACTCCTCACCAGGATTAATGAGAGGCGTATGCAAGAGGAGATTCTATGGAAGCAGAAGTTGAGGATCCACTAGCTCAAGGAGGGGGAGAAGAATACCAGATTATTCCATTGCTCCACCATTCAACGATGAATGCATAATTGCATTGCCACTCTCAACAACAGTCAAGGGGATCGGCTAGAGGAACATGAAGACATTGAGAAAGAACTCCTTAGTCATTTCAAGCAGATTCTCCAGGAGCCTCCAAGATGAGGCAACAAGATATCAACAGGATAACACATCACATCCCTAGGCTCATAACGGAGGAACACAACCAAATGTTACTCAAGCCCGTCTCTCTCTAAGAAGTGGAACAAGAAATGACTCAACTCAAAGATGGCAAAGCTCCAGGCCCAGATGGTTTCACCGCCAATTTATTCCATTACTTCTGGGAGCATATCAAATGGGAGGTCTAGGACTTGGTCGAAGACTCTAGAAGTATGCATTGGATTCTCCCATCACTCAATGCAACTTTTATCACCCTCATCCCCAAAGAAGTGCACTCTGTCACTCTTGACAAGTATCGACCAATTTCACTCTGAAACATCATCTAAAAACTAATCTCCAAAGTCATCACCAACAGGCTAAAGCCTCTTCTCCCTATGCTCATCTCTCCAGAACAGACATGCTATGTAGAAGGGCGAAAAATTCTAGATGGGATCATACTCACGCATGAAGTCATCCATTCTCTAAAGCATCTTAAGAAAGCATGTATGCTCTTAAAACTATATCTCTCCAAAGCGTTTGATAAATTAAGTTGGGACTACATTAATCATTTGCTCCTTACTTTTGGTTTTTTTACAACTTGGACTAGATGGATAATGAACCTTATCTCCTCTCCACACTACTCCATCATTATAAATGGGGCTCCCTCCCCCCCCTTCACCCCTACCTGAGGTATTCGTCAGGGGGACCCTCTCTCCCCCTTCCTTTTTTTCCTCATGGTATAAGGTTTAGGCCATCTCATTCAGCATGCTACTTCCTCTCACTCTCTTAAAGGTATCTCCCTACATAATAATCAACCCATCACCCATCAATAGTTCGTAGATGATAACATGTTATTTGGTCATCCATCGTTCCAAGAAGCCAGTACCCTCAAATCTCTATTGGACACCTTCTCTAAAGCCTCAGGTACCACCATCAATGCTTGCGAATCCAAAATATTCTTTTTCAATACTCCATCCATTACCCAAAACAACATCACTAGACTTTTGGGCTTTTCCATTGCTTCTTTTCCTTCTAAATACCTCGGTGCTCCTCTCATTGAAGCAACGATTAAGCACTCCTCTTGGAAGAAGCTTCTTGATAAACTTTAAGCATGCCTTTCTTCTTAGACTTATAGATCTCTCAACATAGCCAATAGACTAGTCTTGATCAAAGTTGTCCTCAAATCAATGCCGCTATACCTCTTTTCTATGTTGGCAGCACCAAAATGGGTACTAAAACAAGTCAGAAATTTGCAATGCAATTTCCTATGGGGATATTTTGGTCTCAATAGAAAATGGGCTCTAGTGAAATGGTCAGTTGTATACACCCCAAAATCAGATGGAGGGCTAGGATTAAGAGATCCATAGCACAGTAATGCAGTTATGGGTGCTCGTATATGGTGGAATTGGCTTTCCAAGCCCCACACCCCATGGGCTCGTCTATGGAAAACAAAATATGCAAATAATAGACCGCCAAAAAAACTCATCCAACTCACCTCAGAGGACTCTGGCTCTCTCATCTGGAACTCTTCCAAACAACATAGAGCCATTATCCAAGAGCACAACTTTTGGGAGGTTAGATCCGGAAATTCAACACACTTTTTGGAAGATTCATGGCAGTAATTTCCCAAACTAGCAGATCTTTTCCAAAGACCCAGATGGCAAGCCGCCCTTCAAGCACTTGAGAATAACCAAGTCAATCGCTTCTGGCAACCTAAACCCATTCTGCGTTATTGACAATGGATCCTAGCCGCTCAATGGAAAGAAAAATGGCAAGAAGAATCATACGATGAGATTGAAAAAGAGTTGAGTTACATAAAAATCCGATGCGCGGATCAGGAGGACATAATTCGATGGGGATATACTCCTCGTGGAACCTTATCCACCAAATAAGCATATCATCTGCTCTTTCCATCAACATAGGCACCCAAGGACAAGATCTGGATTCAAATTTGGAGACCAGGTATATGGCCCAAAATTTCTACCTTTCTTTGGCTCCTCAGTAAGAAAAGGATTCTCACCTGGGAAAATCTTCTCAAAAGGGGATTCATTGGTCCCTCCAGATATCCCAATTTCTCTAAGCATGCTGAAGCCATCCCTCATTTAATGGAAACCTACAGGATTGCCAACAACTTATGGGAGAAAATAGACATTCGCTGTAGAAGATCTAGTAGAATTAAAGGTGACATTGTATGCACTCTCAGAAACTGGCCCACTGAACCTTTCAACATCAAGGTTCTCAAAATGCTTTGGATCCTTCTCCCTGGTTTCCTTCTTTGGTCAATCTGGAAAGAATGGAATAGAAGAATCTTCAAAAATGAAAGCACTCCTTTGGACACCATTTGGACCAATCTGTGCAACAACCTTCAGGAAACACTGGCACTGCATTACTGGCAGGACTCTGACATCCATACTCAACCTCCTGAAAGTATCATTTGGGAAAACTGGCACCTCTCCATTCCCAATCACCCTCTTCACTCCCTTTCCCCTTCCAATCACCCAGATTCTCCTAGCTTATGGATCCCTCCTACTGGTGGTATGATCAAGATGAATTTTGATGGAGCCTCTAAAGGAAATTCAGGAGTTGCCGGTTTTGGAGGCATATTTAGAGATTCAGCAGGAATAACCCTTTGCATTTTCTTTGGCTCTATAGGTAGGGACTCAAACAACTCTACCGAATTGGAAGGTTTATTGCAAGGACTCTTACTAGATGAGGAAAACAATTTTTTCCCCTTAGCAGTGGAAGGAGACTCACAAATCCTCATCAACACAACAACTCACATCCTTCTAGGTGCCTTAGCCTCCAAAGTTTCCACAAGTTGGCATCTTTTGACAAGGTTGGAACAAATTGAGCACTGTCTCAAGTCACACTGTGCCATCTCCTTCAAGCATGTTCGCCACTCTGCAAACAAAGTAGCAGACCTCCTTTCCAACAAAGGAGTTGAGCAAAATCTCATCCTCTTCTCGGGCCCTCTATCCAATACCAATGATGCCTCTCTCATCCAGGAATGCACTCAACTAGTGCAAAATGAAGCTCAGCTCCCAAATGCAGGTGTATGAAATGGGTTGGAAGGTTGCAGGCCTAATGCGTGACACTTGGCCACGCAGAGGGCATGTCTTGCTGCATTTAACGTTCACAACTGCTCGCATTAATCACTCTTAATTGCCACAACTTGCGACATTAACTCTTGCTCTGCTCTTCGTCTTGCACCTCCTTTAATGGTGTTGCTCCCTTCGTCTCCATCATTCTCTATCTGCAGTAATTCTCTGTCATTCACTTTAGCCTCAGCTCCGAGCTCCTCTGAGTCGCTAATCGACCTTCATCTCCTACTCACTTTGAAGTCTATTTGTGCTGGATGGCAACGGTCTGACCAAGGGGTCTCTGAGTCGAGCTATCGAATGCACATAGGGAGGCATTACAACATTCTTTGTGGCCTCTTTCTTGCTCCATATTCCTATCTCACTGGCAATATTCATTGCAGCCTCTCACTTGCTCTAGATTTCAACCTCACCCACAATTTCTATTCACCTCAGGAAGCAGACCCCTCTGCTCTTTCCGCCTCCCAGACTCGCCTCCCCAAGGACTCTGCCAGCTCCAATATTCCAAGGAGGCACCACATGCGATGCTTTCATGGTAGAGGATGAGGCCAAGCTTCATGTCCCCCTCAGTCCATTCATTCTGAGTCCAATTCCCCACCGCCTGAGGATAATTCTGCTCATTTTCACTACACCTTCCATGGCAAAGGTCGGGCCCTGGATTCTAGACCTCCTATGTCCATTCATTATGAGTCCTGCTCCCCTCCGCCTGAAGAGAATTCGGCTCAGTTTCATTAAAATTGTGAAATGGACAGACCTCGCCTCACTACCACAATAACAGTTAATTTCCAGGAAGAGGCGTCTAGCTCTACGGGGAGAGGCACGAGAAAGAGACTTCAAAAATCCATAATAGCAATAGTTCCTCTACAAATCTTGAGAAAAATGGAGGCCCTGCGTGTCAAGCCTGATGCACATTCCACCACCAGCAGTTGTAGTGGCAGTGGGAGTCCCGAATGGTTGGGTGCTGAGTGATGAAAGGGTAGTGATAGCTTGGTCCACACAGCGACTACTCCAAAACCTGACGCCCACCAAACGAAGCAAGACGAAGACACCTATGAAGATTACATGTGTCTCATTATGGAGGATCCATCGCCTCAGAAGCCTGACATCTAGAATGGAGCCCAGATTCAGAAAGAAACGATATTTTTTCTCAGTTTTGTTAATTTTATATGATTATATGATGTTCCCGAACAACCTGTTAACCTTTAAGTATTTTTTGAAACAAGATGGTTTCCCCATAGAGGGTAGCATTTTTATGATCATTTTCCCCAGCTGGGGCGGTCAATTTTTTGTATTTTTGACTTATATTACCTCCGGAATTGGCTAGCATAGAAATTCCGGTGTAAGACGCGCCCTGTATATTATGTTTTATTAATATAAATAGTCCAACTTAGAAAAAAAAACCCAAATGTTAAATTATAAAATATAGATGTTACATTTCAAAGGTGCATTATTAAGTTTAAAATGTACATAAATAGATGCTACTCCTTTTCCTTCTCTCTCGCATATGCTCTAAGCCATTCACCTAGTGTCATTATTGCAGGCCTTTGGGTTCTCTCTCGTTTACTATTAAAAGAAGATGTTGCTCTTTTGTAAGGGTGTTCTTCTAGGAGGAATACCCTGGAGCAGCCATACAATAGCTTTCATAAGTTGTTGGACCATCTAGCTTTCAGGGAAGGTCCAAAACATTTACATCCATAATACCCTTTTGTTACAAGACTTGAAAAATTATTGTATACAATATGCATGGCACGTTAAATAATATCGTGAAGATAAATTTAATTACAATGAATTAAATAATTACTATTTTAAAGAATATTTTTATGTATATAAATAAATCAATAAACATGTAATTTACTAGAGCAAAATAAGCCTAGATAATCATGTGTCGTGTAAGCACATATGCCATACAATGTAAAAATCCTCTCTGTTGCAATGGGTCTTGATATATCTTATACGTTTATCCCATCCCATAATTCCTTCAATTCATATACCAGTGGTTGTAAGTAGACATCAATATTATTCACTTGTCTTCTACCAGGGACTATGAGAGCCAACATAAGATGTTCATTCTTGATGGAAAACCATGGGGGGATATTATTATTGATCACTACTACAAGCCAAACAAAATATTTGGTGTTCTAGAGGGAATATGGGTTGACGCCATCCATGGATATGCTGAGTCGTAGACTTCGTACTTCGTCCTTGAATTTTTCAGGCCATGTATCCTCTATATGCTTCATGGCTATTGAATTTGTTGGGATTCACATAACTCCCAACTGACTTATGTGCGAGGCATGCCATCTCTGCAACATAGCTAATTATTTGTAATGAAAGAGCCTTTGAATCCTTGGGATTATAGGCATGTGCCTCAATATATTAAAAGGAGGACCACATGATTTACCCATTTTTTTATTTATCATACCTGTCATGCCCACATTTAGGACATATCTCTTTGTTTGCATATTATCCTCTATATAGAATACAATCATTTGGACATGCATGATATGATATGTACTCAACACCCAACATTTTCAACAATTTCTTTGCCTCTTTGCAGCTACCGGGCAAGACATTGTCACTCGGAAGAACCTTACCGTTGAGTAACCTATAGTTATTCATGGAAAAATTAAATGTACAATGCCAATAATTATTAACGTTCATAAAATTGACCATTTGTAATGTTGATTGTGTGACAATATTTCTCAAAATATAAGGGACTTGAAGGTCAATTACCTAAAAATTTCCAACAAACATGCATTCAACAAGCCAAACTTTGCTTTCAAGTTGTACAGTAACATTTTTGTCCCCAACTGGGTAGACTTTGGTTGACTTCCAGGTCCAAAGAGAGGGGTGATGGAAGCAAATTTAAGGCTTTCGAAAAAGGTATCAACTATATGAGCATCATCTCCTAGTTGATCATCGTTATGGAATGCATCTAACAACATTGTCTCCATGGCAGTCACATTCCTTAAGTAATCATCCATAAAAAAATCTATTTGATTGCCTCGATTTCCATCTTGTGAATAACTACTATTTTTGTAGTCATTCCTAATTGGTCAATCTGGACGTAGTGGGAACTGAATAGGTGGTTGAGTCAACCATTCTTGGTATCGTTTCTCTCTGATTTTTTCTCTTAATTCAGTCTTCTCTCAATTTGAAATTTTCGTGGGGTGCAACGGAAGATGGTAGGTAAGTTTCTCATCATCACTAGAATCCTAATAATTTTAAAAAATATATTTGAACATGATTAGTAAAAAATCAATGATATCAATAAGTAAGCACGTCAATGCGTGATTAGCTAGTTTGACATGGAAATAATTACATCATACCAAACAATTATTACCATCATTATCCTAGGATTATGGCTAGAAGATGGAATGTTACAATTGGCAGGGTGAAGCGGTTGTCCATTTTCATCTACCAACCGCCCCTTGCGTATGCTGCTCCTGATAAGAGCTTCCGACGTTTTGGAACTATTTGAATATGTTGTGCATCTGAACTCGATTCTAAATCTGCATGAACCTACAACTTTGTATACATTAATTTTATTTAGCTAATTAACATGGATAAAATAAATAAATTCGATTAGATAACGCAAATATAAATAAAATCTGAAGTAATTACGTCAGGAGATGGATAGGGAGAACTCCGTGATGGACTTTGAGAAATATTATGGAATGAGATGGATTTTGAAGAATTTTCCATTTGTTATAGTTATGATATTTTATCCCTACATTTGAGAAAAATCAAAAATAAATTTTAGTGTACATACCTAAAAGTAATTTCAGTGCCTTAAAAAGAGAGTTATTGTTATCGGTGCTAATGTTGTGTTAACTGCACCGGTGCGAGTTTATTACCGGATGGACCGGTACTCTTAGTTAACAAATGCACTGAATATCGGGAAAAAAAGCGCAACTTTATTTTTTTGAAGTGAAAAAAAAGCGGTAAATTGAAAAATGAGCGACAAATGATTTTCGGAAATATAATTTCATAAAAAAGTTCTTTAAATAGTAAAATTGATTCATTATTTCATTATTTTTACAAAAATTTTCAGGGAGGGATTTTCCCGAGAGACATACCTGAAGCAAGAGAGCACGAGAGCGCTGTGGAGTAGCAAAATAATTTCGAACAACAACACTATTCAGAGAATCAGAATTTGAAACATCTGGTGATTCGCACAAAAACATTTGTAGTATAGTAAAATTGTTAAATTTTACTGTAACAATTGTTTTTTTTACAGTTTCCGTTGGATTTAATACATGCACTGTAAAAAATTTAAACTTTAATGCGCATTTTACTAATAAAATCATCTACAATCTCTATTCCTATTTACATTTAATTAAAATTTATAAAAAAACAAAAAAATCCATTCTTACGTTAAACCCTTGTTTCTTTTTTTTTATGTGACTTCACAATTAGGGCTTTTTATTTTAGATTTATAGGTCAGATATATATATATATATATATATATATATATATATATATATATATATATATATATATATATATATATATATATGACATCTAACCCACAAGACCACTTCCAGAGTCAGATTCCAATCACTGTCGGCCGTTGCACGATAGTTTAAAAAAAAACTTTTGTCAATCGATGCACACTATTTAAAATAGTGCACCGGTGTGCGATTGTAGTATAGCACACTGGGCGCGTATTGAAAAAAAATATTGTTTGATAAAAACAATTTTTTATTAATTTATGTTTATGTTAATTGGTGTTCCGGTATTAGTATAACGCACCAAGTCTCCTATTGACAAAGGGCATCATACGATGTTTCTATTGTATTGGCGGTGCGTTTATAAGAACCTACCGAACCATTTTCGGTGCGTAAGTTGCGAAGTCACACCAGGCGTCTAATTTAGATAGAAACACAGTTTTCTTGATTTTTTTTTTTTACTTGAAAAGTATGTGATTTATTTATAAAATATATTAATGAATGGTACAAGTTTTATATTGATAAATAAATGGCTCACAAGAGTTCAAGTAACAAAAATACTGATAGAACATCTAGAAAAGAAAAAAATGCAAGTACTTTGTAAATTCTTTACAAAAATTATTATTTTTGAATTATATGTAAGTTTAAATAATATGTATTGTTTATTGCGTATCACGTAGAGCCACAAAATGACGAAGCTCAATAAGATTCTTTCTGATCTGAAGAGTGTAAAAACTTGATGGAAAAATTGTAGAAGGATGAATCAAGTGAATGAAAAAATACTATCGATCCAATTTGAGCTTCTTTTTTGAATTTTCATTAATAATATACTTCAAAATATTAGATAACATGTTTCAAACAATATATTAATTCATATATGTTTAATGTTCTATAGGGATAAACAACGAAGAAAATGAATGTTGTTTTAAGAAAAGGAAAAACATAGAACATGCAAATCAAAATGAATTGCTCCTTAGCTCATCTGAAGCGGTGTTGGAGGTTAACGAAAGGGGGGAAATTTTTTACAAAAGTTTGAGGGATCTAGTGGAACGAATGTATAGACGTTATTTCCACTTACAATACAAAATTCAGTCCAGTTATTCCAAGAACCAAATTTTATTTAAACTACAGGAAGAGTTTCTAGAGAATTGGTCAATGAGACATGCCAAACTTTTAATAGCAAAAACATACAACAAAAAAAAGAAGGATTGGAAAAGTAGTATTCCTTTAAATGTTTTTCTAGAATTATATGTATATATTACTACAAAGAAATCATTTATAAATATCACTTTTGTTGTATTTAGTTTTCATATATCAATATTAAAATTCAATACTTTATTGTCATGTTACTTTTTTAGGAAGATTGTGAAAATCTCAAAGGATGAATGAGCTGATTTCAGAAATATGCCAGTAGGAATGTCCAGAAAGGTGTACAAGGAGATGGTCAAAGAAATGGACATAATTGCATCACACGAGGAGCCATATTAACAACAACGTTCTTCAAATGTAATAAGTAATCATTGAATTTTTTGAATAGGTACAAAAAATAAATAATTTAGCATTAAATATTATTTTTCAAGTATTTTCTTGTAGAAAAGAAAAGAAAATGGAACCCATTTCACACATAAAATAGGACGACAAGGAAGAAAAGGGTTAATATCTATGTTTGTGAGTAATTTTTACTTCCTTATAACAACTTAACTAGATTTCATTTTTGTATATTTTAGGTTGTTTTACAACAATCATCATTGAATTTCTTCAAACAGGTGCTAACATACAAAGAAGAACCATCAGAAGAATTGATTGACATTATGTTAAATATGGGTTGTTAGTATATGTTGGCATATCAGAAATTAATTGTGGAATTTGTAAGTATTTATCTTGTTTTACTTAGCTTTGTCTATAATTGATAGAACAAAAAATCTTTTATATTAAATATATGATTTTTTATGGGCTATAAAACTTGCAGGAAACAAAGTATGGAACTGTGCCAACAAATAAATTGTTGAAATATGGCATGAAATTTGGTTTTGAAATAATGTATATAGTTCACAAGTCAATTCTTGCTATGGTAAATTTCTTTTCGATTTACATTGATGTATATTATTTAATATTGCAATTTTTATTATTCTCACCAATGTATATACACTCATACCACTTTATTTTTATGTTTGTAGATGGAACTTGAAGAAGAAGAAAAAACAATCAACACAATGAACAAAACATACATCCAAATAACCCAAGTCATAGAAGTAGCTCGAGTAGTGACAATAGTTCCAGTGAAGAATGATGATCAATATGTTTGGATATCAAAGCAAGGAATTGTATTTTTTGAAATATTTGTCTGTGAAATTAGACATTTTGTTTAATGTAATGGACATAGTGGCCCAATTGAAAGACAAAGGGATACTGATAACTATCACATTTTTTATGACAAAGAGTGTCTTATTCATATATATATAATAAAATATGTTTTAATTTATTCTATTGCGTTCTCCATTGTCACTGTGAAATGTTACACCACTGACTAAATATATGGATGATTACATATTATAATGAAGAGATGCGAAATATGATGATATGATATAACAAATTAATTCAAACATCACATTCAAATGAAATAATAATAATTTAATTGGTATGAATATTGTTATAAGATATGTGTCGAATTTTGATGAATAATGAATTTTAAAAAATCATAATAATTTCACTGTCATAGGTTGACGTTTCTAAAAAATAGAAAATGAACACCGGTGCGTGTGTATGATACCGCACACCGGTGCGTTTGTATTATACTACGCATCGGTGCATTTCTACAACCTATGAGCATCACACCAAATACCAATACTAATTAGGACGCCCAATGCGCTTTATCGACGACTATGCCCCAGGCGGATAAGCATTGCATGCATTGGTATGGTTTGCCTTTAACACACTGGTGTGTTTTTATAACTTAACGGCCCTGTGCGTTTTAATACCTTAACTGCCCGATGTATTTTAACACCTTAACGGTGCCATCGCATGAACCTTCTATCAGCCCGGTGCATATTTGTGGGTGCCACACACCGGGATGTTTGTAAATGCCCCGAGGTTTCCGAAATTTGTTTTCCATCCCAATGATTGGTATGCTTATAGTACCAGTGGATACAGGTTAAAACGCACTAGTGTGTTCACACATGAAGTGCACACCGATAAGAAATACATCCGTAAAAACATCCGGCTGCCCAGTTTTTTCAGTTGTGTTGAAGTTCCGTTAGAATCTCTGTCAAAACCTCTGTTACCAAAAACGAATGTTGTAGAAAATGTTTTTTTGACAATTTTGGACAATTTTATAACACTAAAAACCTCCTTTATAACCTATGCTAGAGGGTATTTTCCTTGTAGTGATAGTGTATATCCACATAATGTCAGAAAAAATCAAGGTTAAGAACACTTCGTGTATGCAAAGAACTCATTCGTTTGGAATTGCATTTTCCAAAAATAGCCAAAGTAATTTTCACCCAATTCCTTTATTTTACCTTTTCCTTGATGCAAATGAGTCTTACTATGCACTGTCACATTACTCAACATTTATTTATATAAACAAATCAACTATTAACTTTTCACACTAATGCCAAACATGTTGCCCTGCAACTGGCACACATGTTAGCCACACTTTCCAAATATCAAGACATCATATATAGTAATTGAAATTAACCTTTACCAAGACTATCAACCATGTCATAATCAACAATCAACTCATAGTCACAAATCATAACACTACAACTAGCAGTCACTTGCACTCAAGTACATATCAGTTGTCATAGCACAGAATGTGTTAGTACGACCACCTTAAACCAAAATCATTCCTTCCTAAAATCTTATGGACACATACTCATATCATGCAATTAAACAAATATCCAATAAACTTGTCAACATACCATGCTAAATAAACCAAATTTATGACATAATCAAACTCATACCTCAATTTATCTCAGGGAATGTTATCTCATCTACACAAGTCAGTCTAGATTAATGTGACACAACATCACAAGTATATCGTCACATACTTGAAAGTCACAACCATAACCATCTACACAAACCAATCTAGATCAACACAATACATATAACATCAAGATCTTAATGCAATAACCCTAATCATCAAGTTAACTAACATATAACAACAACAAGTTAACATATAACATACTCATGAATAACATATAACATAATCATCAAGTTAAATATCATATAAAAATCAAGAAGTTAACATATAAAATACTTATGAACAACATATAACATAATCATCAAGTTGAATAACATAAAACAACAACAAAAATTCATATAACAAGTTAATATCATTCAAAACTATTCGACACATGTGCATATGACCACACTAATTCACTAGCATCTACCATGCATGTAACCAAAACAACAATAAAATTACAAACATGTATATAACCCTAATGCATATAACAATCCGTTGACTAACATACCTGCATGCCTAAAATACAATACTATATGATTATCTACTCTTACCCCAAAGGCTAGTGCTGCAACCTTGCTCTAATAGTCTGCACCTCCTTCTCTATCTTAGCCAACATATCAGTTTCATATCTTAACAACAACATCATGATGAAATAACTACATACAATGATCTCACAATTCATATCTAACCTATTATGGATGCATAACCATAACCATAACAATGCATTCAGAAAAACCTATAGACACTGACATGCATAAAAAATGCATATAAAATCGTCACACATTCATTGCAAACACATGCCAACAACAACATCATCAACTTCCACATGGTGACACAATGAAAACAATGACCGCCACCATGCATACACAACAAGAAAATAGACCACAAGCATAAATAACACATATGCAACTGAAATGTATGCATGACAAACACCTTCCATCCATCTAGTCCAAGGGGTGAAAAATGCTCTGATACCACTCTGTGGTATCAAATAACACCCAAAGAGAATGTAACTTGCTCTGATACCACCCTGTATGCTCTCCTCCCACATTTACCCAAGCTCACTGTTCCACCAAGATAAACATGTGATGAATAGTTACTATGATACGATTCAAATCCATAAATGTAGTTAAGGAAGTTGAACTGATGAGCCAACAATTTACAAACCTCCCTCAGGTGCTACGGGACCCCTGGGAGCTAATTCGCCACTCCAGATTCCCAACCCCCGAGTTAACCTAGAATTTCAATGAATTAAACCCCCAATTTCTCGCATGACAAGGCATGCATGTGACTGAAACCCCCCAATCGCTCCCACAATGCCTGCAAGGGAGAGACTGCAATCTTTTTTAGTAGTTATGTGCCAAAGACTATGATATTTAAGCCGCTTTTTCAGGGCTAGTCTCCAAAACATTGGCTGAAACTTGATGAGGCTTTTCGAGACAATAAATGACACCAAGAAAAATCCTCTAACACAAAACTTGATCAATTACTTGACCTAACCAAGCCCAAACATGAAAATCATTTCATAAAACATATCACAAATACATGAAATCTACAGGTTTCAACAACAGATCTAAGCATAAGGGTCTCATACTTATCTTAGAATCATCAAGAAGGATTAATTCCTTCTTACATTAGATACATTATCATCTATTAGGTCATTCATTCATTATTGTTTCACATAATAATTAAAAGATGATGAGAGACATACATCATAATTGTCATAAAACATGCTTATAACCTGTAACCAAATTTATATCCATGAGGAAATAACCATTAAAGCCACATAACATCAAGTAGCTTTACTTATGATAATACCAAGGGAAAAATAGCTCTTATTAACATATGAAAATCCAGCTAAGTCAAAAACTTCCACGTAACACCCAACCATAGACCAGGTTGAACCAAATATTTCTTACAGCCAGTCACCCATGCTCCATATTACAAGCATGAATGTGGAATCTCATGAAACACATCAAGCACTACCAAACTAGGGCTTCCAGAGGCCAACCACCTTAACCCTAAACCAGTGCTTCCACCTCATGGTCATACATAACTAACCATAACCAAATTGGTCTATACCCAAGTTGTCAAGAGCCCTAAAGCATTTTTTCCAACCAAGGCTTCCAGGACTAGTAACTGAACTCACAACTGTTGTCAAGCTCCAGAGTGTTAGTATAACCAAGGCTCTAGGACTAGTAACTGAATTCACCAAGGGATCTAGAGAGTTTTTCCAACCAAGGCTCCAAGACTAGTAACTCAACCCAAGTTGTTACAGGACTCTAGAGTGTTTTTCCAACCAAGGCTCTAGGAACTAATAACTCAACCCACATCCAAAGGAACATGAGAACCAACCAGAAAAAAAAGGAAATAAACCCCGAACACCATGGATATCTAGGAAATGGAATGTCTAGGAAAAACCTTGGTCAATCCAGTCAATCCTCCATGCCAATGACAAATCATAACCAAGAAAACACATGCATGTACCATGCATGCCAAAACTAGTAAGGAAAATGTTGATTTGTGGTAGCATCAGATGTGCTTTGAGTCTGAAACTTTATTGAGAGGCTTAGACACATGCATTACAAATAACCCATAATGTTTTTTTGGAAATTCCACCCAGAAATAATTTTATTTGATAAATTAATTATTTTTAATGAGGACCCTAAGTCTAACTTAGGAAATTAAAATAATTAATGGTTATTAATTTAAATTGTGGGTGAAAATTCTAGAAAAAGTAGATCAAGTATAAATTTAATCTTATTCGTTGATTGGAGATATAATCTCGATCGTTGAAGTCTCAATGAGAAGACTATAAAGGAAGATTTGAGGGTCATTTGTAAGATACAATGAAAGGATCAAGTGATTGAATTTTTTGAAGTGAGCAGTGCTCAATATGAAAACCAAATCTAAGTGATTCTTCATTGCAGTGAGGGGTAGGGACAATATCCAGAGAGAAATCTTTCTCGACAGGAGAATCATCAATAGAGAAGGGTAGAGAGAGATCCAGAAACTGATGCACAGAGACAGAGATTTTGACGCAGAGCCATGTAGGGCTACACATAGGTTGCATAGAGGGCCAAAGGAAATTCAAGGGTTTGCTGAAAGTTCGATTTTAAAATCTGGAAGTCGGGGTGTGAGACTGAGAGGCAGAGATTAGAATTTTTGTGTAGCATATCAATTCACAAGTTTAGTGATGCAATGCCCATAGCGCTTGACGTTGGGACTTCACAGAGCCTACTAGGGGCACATCATTAAACGGTCGGATCAACCCGTATTTATAGTGATCGAGTGAGGTGACATCACTAATATTTCTATCAGTCATATTATCTGTAGATGATTTTTCCAGTGAGACAATCAGAGATGTATTCATATATCACTATTGCAAAATAATAAAACCCTCAAATCTATTGCACCGGTTTTCCTACATTGGGTTTTTCCGGGGACGTTTGTCCAAAACTAATGGTGTCCTAGGTGTGTTATTTCTCTTGCTTAGTTTACTATTTTCAGATATAATTTAAGTGAAGGTTGCTTCAATAACTGCTTCAATATTTTCATAAGTAATCTACAAAATAACTTGTTAAATATAATTTACATGTAGGAGAAGTAGTTTAGTTTGTTGCAGTAGGATTCCAGATCTAGGACTTGGAATTTTCACATGGTATCAAAAAATTGATTGTGGAACAAGAAGAGAAAATCCAACGCTAAGACAAAGGGCGAAGAGCTACAAAAAGCAACAAATCGAATCCCTAGAGGGATTACGCAGTCCAAGCCTGGAGGGATGAAATTTCTGGGAAAGTCTCTTTATGAGTGAGTCAACAGAGAGGAAGGGCTTCCAGATTGAAATCTTTTCGATCTAGATGGATTAACAAAGAGCCTCAATACATAGCTAGTGGGATACATTTTTCTGCAAGAAGAATTTGTTTTTCTGGGAAAAATTCGTTAGAAGAGGAAGAAGCAACACAGTGAGGGAATTTTCTCCCTTGGGAAGTTCCTAGCAGGGGAATTTCATTTTTTCCAAGATCTGAGCAGTAGATCCGAGTAGCAGATCTACAAACTCCAGAATGAGTGCGTAAGCTTTTCTACTGTTGCTTAGAAGGGGGAGAAGAGGAGCAAATTCGACATTCTTGATGACCTTGGCAGCTCACAGGCTTAGATATCAGGATCAGTTGGAGGGAGCCTTCAACTATGTGATCTAGAAGGAAAGACTCACGTGCCTTCTAAATGAATATGATCTCAATATTTTCGTGACGAATATGATAGTTTTCTGTGTGGATCTAGATTAGATGAAGAAGTACATGGATGATATGGCGAAGGCTAAAATGTTGCTCCTTTATGGATTCAACGATCACATTGTATCCCATATAGATGGCAAGGACACATCGAGGTAGATGTGGGAAGCCTTGGAAGTGCTGTATGAAGGATCTTACAAATAGTGGAAGATGTACTTAGAGCATAAACTAAGAATGATGCAGATGTAGAAAGGGGAGCGTATTGTTCCATTCCTATCAAAACTTTAGGAAATCCATGATCATCTAGTAGAAATGGGGCCACCCCTTCTCCTACAACAATGGTGAGACTGGCTCTTAACATAGTCTCTGAATAATGGCAAGTGTTTATCCAGAACATCCTGGGCAGAGCCACCTTACCAGTGTGGGAAGAGATGTAGGTTTCTCTTCATCAAGAAGAGCTAAGGAGGGACCTCGTCAAGTGTAAACTTGACGATAGTAGTGGTAGTAGATCAAAGTTGAAGGAGGAGGAGGAAGAAAATGTAGCCCTTGCATCCAAAGGGTTGCAAGAGCACTATGGACGTAAGAAATATGTCTCAAATATTAAGTGCTTCAAGTGCGGTGAACTTGTCCACTACGCTACCCAATGTCCCTTAAAGAAAAATGACAAGGATGAGAAGCATGATCCAAAGGCTGCGACTGCAAAGACCGATGAGGATGAGTACGCCACGAGTGCCCATGCATCTCCATGAGGGAGATGGGGTGATATTGAGCTGTAAGTTTGTAAGAACTTCAGTTGGGCAGGATTCTTGAGGAGTCCACCTCTTGGATGATATCCTTGCTATGGGAGCTCAAGATCAGCAGTAGCAGGCTTAAGGAGTTCTTAGTCAGTATAGAGGAGTGCATAAATGATAGATGCAGTGGTTAATAGTGCTAAATCTGATCAACATAGAGAAGGGTTGCAACAACACAGAGGGACGCAGTGCAGAGCAGTAGAAACACAGTGCTTCAGAGGGAAATCATGGGTCTAGCAGTATTCTAGCCTTGAGATGCATCCTAAACACTTTTTCATATTCATGGATGTTTTTCAGTTGCTTCTCTCAGCAACTAAGTTGTAGAGCATTGTTAGCAGTGGTAGTGCTAGCATCAAATGTAGCATTTGAGAGGGAGTTGTAGTACATATGTAGTGTTGATCATGGAAGGGTCAAAAATAGTATAGTTGCAGCAACAATGTAGTGTTTGATGGGCATCATGTCAGACATCAGCAGTGTAGAGGAAGATGCTTCAGAGTTAGAGCAATCTGCAGTAGGGAATATTTGCAAGAGCGCATTCCTCGCTAAGACAGAGTGTTGATTTGTGGTAGCATAAAATGTGCTCTAAGTCTCAAAATTTGTGTAGAGGATTAGACACATGAATTAAAAATAACCTAGAAACAATTTTATTTGATAAATTAAGTATTTTTAATGAGGATCCTAAGTCTAACTTAGGAAATTAAAATAATTAATGGGTATTAATTTAAAATGTGGGTGAAACTTCTAGAAAAAGCAGATCAAGTATAAATGTAATCTTAGTTGTTGATTGTATATATAATCTTAGCCGTTGAAGTCTTAACGAGAAGACTATAAAGGAAGAATTAAGGGTCATTTGTAAGATACACTAAAATTACTAAGTGATCGAATTTTTTGAAGTGAGAAGTGCTCAAGATGAAAACCAGATCTAAATAATTCTTCATTGCAATGAGGGGAAGAGACAATATCAGGAGAGAAATATTTCTCAACCGGAGAATCATCAGTAGAGAAGGGCAAAGAGATATATAGCAGTTGTTTAACAGAGAAAGAGGGGTTGATGCATATCCACGTAGGGCTACACAGAGGCTGCACATAGGGCCAGAAGAAATCCAAGGTTTTGCTAAAAGGTCGATTTCAGAAGCTAGAATCCGGAGTGTGAGACTGGGAGGTAGAGATTGAAATTTATGTGGAGAAGATCCAATCAAGAGCTGATTGATGTAGTGCCTAGAAGGGTTGACGCTAGGACTGCACATTAACTGTGCAAAGGCATTGCAGAGCATACCAAGGTTACATCATTTAGTGGTCAGATGAACCGATATTTACAGTGATAGAATTAGGTAACCTCACTAATATTTCTATCAATCATATTATCTGTAACTAATTTTTTCGATGATACAATCATAGATGTATTTAGATATTACTGCTGCTTCATAATAAAACCCTCAAATCTGTTGCATCGGTTTTCCCGCATTGGGTCTTTCTAGGGACATTTGTCCAAAAATAACGGTGTCCTGTGTGTGTTATTTCTCTTGCTCAGTTTATTGTTTTCACATATAGTTTAAGTAAGTGAAGGTTGCTTCAGTAACTTCTTCAATGTTTTTAGAAGTACTATGCAAAATAACTTGTTAAAGCTAATTTACAAGTAGGAGAAGTAGTTCATTTTGTTGGAGTAGGATTCCAGATCTAGGACTTGGTATTTTCACGTAAACCATACATGCAACTCGATACCTGCAAAAAAAGACATATGCATTTATTGATCCCTTTTTCCCCTTTCGATTTCCTTCTTTCCTTTTCCTTCTTTCTCCAAATCCAATGTATGCCACACTCCAATAAAACTCTAAGTGTCCAAGAGTAAGAGAGAGATACTAGAATGAGATCCATAAGTAAACTGACAAAAGTATAAATAAGCAAAAAATTTCACACTGATCCTTAGAAGAGGTTTTATTAATAAGGCCTCTATTTTCTTTGTTTTCCATTATTTTCCTTCAATTTCCTCCTCACGTGAAACATGTTACCTTTCACCCTCCTTTTCTCCTAATTTCCATTATTTTCATAAGTAAAATTCCAATTAATGGTTCTTGCATTTTCAAATCCTTTTCCATTTCCTTTTTCAATTTCCCTTCACCATAATAAACCAAAATGAACACCCAATAGGATTTTTTTCCCCACCATTTAACTTGGAATATGTGTCCCATGACCTTGGTCTTATATTTTTTTAGATGGATTTTTAACTAGGGTTGTTACACCACATCTCAAAAAGGAAAGGATCCAATCATTAAAAAAAAAAAAAAACTCTATAATTCTTCCAACAACCATGATATGGAAACCACAGTCTAAGACCTTGAAGTTTAAAAGGATTCATAAAATATAGAAATTTCATAATACTCGTAGATTCTGGCAGTGCTTGCAATTGTATAGATGTTGTTGCTAAAAAACTAAACCTTTTTGTATACCCCACCAAAGACCTCATTGTGATAGTCATTAATGGACAAAAGGTCTAATAAGTAGCAAAATATGATAAGGTTTCAATTAATATACAAGACTCTGACACAAACAAAATTTATGTTCTATCTCTTAAAGATATGGATATAGTGCTAGGTGTGAAATGGTTGTTGCACTTGGGAACTCATACTACAAACCTTGAAGCACAATTCATGGATTTTAATTGGCAAGGACAACAATATAAACTGTGGTGTTAAGCTTCCACTCTAAAAATTATGCAAATAGTACACACGAAATTCACCAAAACATAAAGTGTGAACGAAGTAAAACCCATAAACATAGATACACTTCATTTCACCACGGAAGACGTTCCCAACCAGAGAAAATATTGTTTCTTATGATTTCAGGACAAAGAATTATTTGAGAGGGAAATAATGTTATAAACATAATTATAAATATAATTAATTAATTAAATTAAAAGTTAAAGGGTGCGTACCCTTTCACCTTATGACCAGTCAATGCTATAAGTAAACCATCATGAGGGTTATTGTATTCATCATTCTTATTCATTATATGAATTATTTATCACTACATTTATATAATTGTAGATATGTTGTCTACACATAAAAACATCAATTTTTGTTACACATATACATAATGCTACATACAAATCTAATGGCCTATACTGGTTTGATTGGTGTCCTAAAAATTTTCATGGATTTAACCTAGCCAAGTCTTCATCTTTCTTGGCATACCCTTTTCCTTCTAGGTGTCTCCTAGGGATATTTAGGAGGTGGTTGCGCATTGGATTGAGAAGAAGATCAAAAGGTAGATCTCTAACCCCATATTATTGGTGGGAAATATCCAAATATGCACGAAAATAATGGTAG
The DNA here is from genome assembly GCA_034641835.2 of Pinus albicaulis. Lineage (NCBI taxonomy): Eukaryota > Viridiplantae > Streptophyta > Pinopsida > Pinales > Pinaceae > Pinus > Pinus albicaulis. Next base: position 570,580,800 of record CM076576.1, read on the forward strand.
AAAATCATGTAAAATATTTCTCTTATTGGGTTCTCTCCAAGACAACATAATCATATTTAAGAAAGACACTTAGGTATTTTATTTGGGCCAAAGTTGACAAATGGAAAGGGTTTTATGAAAATAATTAGGAGTTGTATTATACTTCATGAGATTTTTTTGGCTTGGGGGTTATTAGAACTAGGATTCAAGCACAAGAACTTTGTGTCAAGTGGATGGGTTGAGTTTTGGATCCATAAGGAAGCTTGGAAGGTCCTTCTAATGCATTAAATTTGAAAATTTTTTATACTTGGAAAGTGTGCATGACAAGGAAACACACTACAAATATTTTTTCTCACTGATTCTCATGTTAATATCTTTAATAATTTTGTTGTTTAGATAATTTTTAAGGCTTGGGAAGTAGTTAAAACCATTCCTCTCTTGGAAGGTGTCATCTATTTATTTGTCATGTCATTCAATCGTCATTATCTTTGTTGGTTACCTCTAAATATCTTTTAGGGGAAGCTTTTTCAAGTCTTAGTTCTCATCCTTACAACTCTTCATGTATGGTATTAGGCCTAAAAATGATAATTTGGATTTCCCTACTAGATCTTGGATCCTTTGGGTTATGGTTAGAAGAAATTTGTTTTGTCTATTTTTGATAAATTCATCTTGTGTTTCATCTAGGGGCTCATTCTACAAAGATAAAACTTCACCTCCTAACACCACGAACATGATGGTGGGTTTGGAATTGGGAAAATTCCATCACTTTCTCTATATATAAACTGATAATAGGTTAAAAGTAGATTTTATCCAAGACCTTCCTTGAAATCTAAACAAACAACCTCTTGAGGTTGAAACCAAAACATAAAACTTGGTTATTTATACTTTGCAATACTTGGAAGTTATTGTTGGAAATTTAAAAAGTATTATTTATTTGGGTTTTAGCCATGGGAGGTCTCCTACTATATAAGAGATTAACTTAACTATTTTCATCCAACCCATGTGGTCCCTAATTTGGGAGAGAAAAAACCTAGTAAGTGTCTCTTTTGGATTTTCCCTTTCACCAAGGTTGTTTGAGCCTTGGTTGAGTCCCTATGCAAACAATAGCAATATGCATGGTTGCCTATCATAAATGAAATAATTTTTTGGATTTGGAAGAAGATAAATTGTATTTTTTTTTAATGTGAATGCCTCATCACACAATGTTTCTCCTTTTTTCGATTTGGAAGAAGAGAAATGATATTTTTTTTAATGTGAATGTCACATCACACAATGTTTCTTGGTATGATGGAATATTGATATGTGTGAGTGTGTTAATTCCAATCATAGTGCAAATGAGCGTGTATCTCGAGATGAAGCATTCATAATAGTTATTGGAGTATTTTCCATGCACAATGAGTAGAGTGCCTCTTAGCTTAAATATTTCATATGGCTCTTGTGGCCCACCTATTCCACCTAGCTCACTCAAGCATTTTTGTTTTGCAGTCCCCATTATGGTAGACCTTAATATTGGGGTTTTTTTTAACAAGTGCGTCGAAGGTAAAAACACATATATAGTTGGTACATAAGCCCATCATGATACAACAAACAATTACCAATACTAGATTGTTTGATCTCCAAGGGGACTGTTACCACTCAAACTAGCAAGGGTCGTAGGAGGGGATCCTATAGAGAAACTACTAGGCCAAGGAGAAACAATAGAGTGATAGCCCACTGTCACCTTAGCTAAGGCTCCCTACTCTTTACGGACTTGCACCGATGGGAGGAGACCCGGTATAAGGGTCATCACTAGGAAGGATGGATATATGAATGGATAGTGACTGATTCCTAAGGCCGATTTACAAGAGAGACTCAATTAGGTAGCTTTCTTGCTTCAAAATCAAGGTGATATGATCTCTAGGAAGGGCTTAAGGGGATTCTTGAGTTTAGGTTTGGAGAATTTTCCTTAACTAGGGGCTTCCTAGACCTAAGGATCCTTATGTATAAGTGGCTTATATGTAATCCTTATGGAATTGGGGTTACAAAGTTGCGGGACCACACATAGCCAAGTGGATCCAAAACTAGGTCAAGGGTATGGAGTTGATCAAACAATGGGGGGCTTGACCTAATTAAGATAGGAAATAGGATCAAAGTAAAATTTTTCTTTTGATATTTGAATACAATCATCCCAATGAGGAAACTAACCGAAGTCAATCTAGGGAAATAGTTGGTCGTGTGGCTAGAGTGTGCTATATATCAAGATTCCATCGTCGAATTTGCTTCAAACTTGGAGGACCTCTAGAAAAAACCCCAATGCAGTAGTGGACCAAAATTCAAGGTGACTAGATTGCTAGAATGGAATTAGATTGATTACCTAGGTGACCTATTAGGGCTAGGAATAGAAAGAGAAAGAGAAGGTGAGAAAAATAATCTTTTATGTTTACCACCAATGGTTGGTCAGTTCCTTTCCTTTGGTAGAGATGAAGTCAAGGTGAATTTGTGATTCAGAGAGAATTAACCAAATCAAAATTATGACATGGCCCTTAGGAAACTTTGCATGGAAATTACGGCATGAGAGCATCTACCCAAGGACTTTATACTTTGATGTTCAAAGTTTGATGACTTATCAAACTATATTAAATAAAAATAGCCTCTAGGAACATTCACCCATTTATACATGACACATGCATTGTATGTAGCGCTTCAAAAATATTTCAGCATTTCACATAGAGTAGCAGTACATTTCAGAACTAGATAGAAAAAATCCCAATAACATTCATGTGATTTGATAAATAAAAGAATAAACATGAAAAATATATCACTTACATGTACAATGAGTATATCCAATCATCAAATTGTGACAAGAATGAAGCTCCAAGACCAAGAGAAAATTATCCAAACATCAAAATTCATCCATGAAACTAAACTCGTCCTTAAAAGGGAATGCAAAATTCTCCAAGTAGCTACTGATTCCAAATCCAGGTGATGATGAGAGAAATGAATCAAATGTCACCAATTTATATGATCTCTAAAGAGTTAGATTTTCCTAATTAGGCCTAATTAGGCTTGAAATAATACAATAATGTGCAGTAATAACACCCCTTGGTGACAAGCCCACCAAGATAGCTCAATAACATAAAAATAAGCCTATAAAGAGGCAAAAATAGTCAATATAGTGAGTCGTTGGGACATTAACAAGGCCTAATGAAGTCCAAAGTGTGTCATGGTGAGAGAGAGGAATCCAAACATAATGGACAAGGGTTTTACCCCTTGTTTTCCAAGAAAATAACATGTGGTGCTGCTAAGGGGGTGTGCGGGCACAAGAACATCCTCATGGGCCTCTAAGTGGATAGATGATGCTTGTAAACCATCTGTAAGGGTTAGGATGATGACATAATCCCTCCCTGTGTGTCATGCAATGAGACACATCCTCATATGTACACTGGAACATTTTTCAAGTGTAGGGTGAAGTGTGGAGCTAGTTGGGCATGGTGAGTTAGGTGCATCATCCTCATCCAAATGGGGGAACATGAGAAATCACTGAGTGGTGTTGTGGATCCATGAAGTAATCTCTTCTATGGTGGAGGCCCATGGCTCTCAATGCTCACCCTACGAGTGCCAATGTGGCCCACTTGAGGGTTTGGGCCCCATATAGGGAGACCAAACCACAAATGGAGACCCACCTATAATCCTACATAAGATCCAATGCGTCCCTTTTCCATCCAATACAAAAATAATTAGAATAATAAAAAAAATTTCTTACAAATCATGGAATAAATGGGTTACTTCATGGTGGCATGCCCTTCCATAGTGGGCTTTAACATGTGAAAGTGTCTCCAAGTTCAATAAGGGGTTTAAAAAACGACCAGGATTAGTTGTTTTCAACCTTTTGATGGGGTGGCGTGTCCATGGTACATCCATCATGTGGTAGGTGGAAAGTGATATAATGATGGTATGGAGTGGGGATCAGGGGAGGCCTCCAAGCCACATGTCATGGTACAAGGGTAGTTATGATCAGGGAAGCCCACACTTTGGTGTATAACTGTAGGAAGGATTACATCGTGGTACATTAGTTACTGGGGTCTTTATCTTTCCACCCTTATTCATATTCATTTTTCTTCAAAATTTCTCGGGGCTCCGGGGGATGAGAGCATGATGTGTAGGATTGTAATATTCCTAAATCATCCTACAACTAATGGGAATATTAATTTCTTTTTTGTCAGTCAGGTAGGTGAATAAGTGGGTAGGGAGACCCATAAAACTCTTTATTGTGAATAAAACCACTTCTCATGTGAAAGTGGATCATATTTTCAGCTTAATAAAGCACCCTAAGGTGTGGACAGGGGCTAAAACATTTTGACTGGGTCAAACTTGACCAAATCTACAATGTTGTCATGGAGGAGTGGCCATTAATGAGGCACAATGCAGTTTTAGATGGAGATGCACTGTGTGAAAGAAGTGATCTCATTAGAAGTGGTTTAGCGTCTGAAATTTATTTTCTTATAAAAGGAAGGGGATGGAAGAATTAGAGGGTTGTTTATGTTTATCATATTTTCTGAATATATGGTCTGTTTAGACATATATCTTTCTCTTGCTCTTTAGCTGAGATTGAATGTTGTTTAGCATTGGGTGTTGCTGATCAGGAATCCCACCTCTTCCCATTGAGTAGCTCTTGGGAGATTTTGTATTGCATTGTCCACTATCTAGCTTAGGTCCAAGCTTCTTCTTTCAACTACAACGCAGATCCTGTTGAGGGTTTGGTTGTTTTTTCAAGCTGCAGCAAGTGGAGACTAGATCTTTCAGATCATTGGGAGGATAGTATTGAAGGCATTGAGCATCATTTTCAGATCTTGGCATCAAGCCAACCATATTTTGATCCCTACATCACAATATAGATCCAGATCTGTGTTTTTCCTATAGGTGCAGTTGTAGGGTGGTTCAACACACCATTGGAGAGGTGATTTTCTAAGTGTTGGGGATCTGCCCTTCACTTTGGAGATCTATTGGAGGAGGCTATTCCATTTCCTATATCAATTCAACCACACTTTCCAGATCTATAATTTTTAGTAGATCTGCAATCTTAGATCTCAGATCTACATTTTGTACTTGGTGTTTTGCTGAAATCCCCAAGGGGGTTCTTTAGAGGATCCTGTATAGTGCATGGATCTGATATAGATCTAACTTTTTATACACTTATTTGTGCTAGATCGGATGTGTAATCTATATCTATTTCAGATCCAATAAAATAATGATGTAAGGCTTTTCTAGTCTTAATATATGGTTGCAGCACCTCATTTTGAGGGTTTTCTCTCATTCGAGGCCTCCTTTTCTTTTTATGCATCTTATGGGCCACTTTTTACATATATTTTGCTGCTGTAATAAAAAATGAAAGGTCTCCATATTGGTCTCTTGCTTTATAAAAGATGATTTGTGTTATTTTACTATCTTTCTGCATTGTATTGTTGCATTCCCCATTTGGGAATATTACAGTGGTAGCAGAGCATCATCTTGGCACAACCTATGCATTCTAAAAGCAATATGTCTTCTGAAGAAGGAGAGACTCTTACTGACAGAGAGAAGAGGTATAAAAGAAGAATCCACAAAAGAATTGATTATACAAATGAAAAAGAAGATAAGAGTAAAACCCCATTATCTAGAGGAATGAAAGGGAAGTAATTCTCAAGATTTTTTCTCCAAACTATGCATGATATTAAAAGAGAGATCAAGGTAATGAGGAGGGAAAGATTTGAAGATCCCTCAAGAAGAATTGCATATGAAGGAAGCCCCAGTTCTTCATATTATGTGTGTGAGCATTCAGCCACACAATCAGATCTGCAACATTATACTATGCCCAGATTTACTGCAAGAGAGATGGAGGAAGAAGATGCACCAAAGGAGGAGACTTTGAGTGATTATCTTCAGGAGTATGAATCTCAATATTTGAGGTTCAAGGAGCACTTGAACTTCCAAGAATTTTTCCAACTCAAGGAGGAAAGAAGACCCACCAATCACAATAGAAGCAGAAGAGGTAGATTCTTTCTACCAAATGTTTATCGGTCCTCCACATGCACAACCAAGGATTGGATAGATAAGCTAGACTCATATTTTTATCTACATCAAGTTTCAGAAAAGGAAGCCCTTAGGATAGAAACGCTGCATCTTGAAGGTAAAGCTTATTCTTGGTGGTTATTTGAATCTTTTTCATTAATAAATTCAAATATATCTACTTATGCAAGATTCACTAAGAGATTAGTGAGAGATTTGATGTAAAACAATCTGAAACATCTTTGATTGAGCTAGCAAAACATAAACATTCAAAAACTTTGCATGAGTTGGAAAGGTATATTACACCAACTCCATTTCAGAAAACTAATGAGGGGGATGGAAACTTGTATGATACCTTTCCAAGGGAAAGATCCCCATTGCATGAAGATATTTCTTCTCAAAAGAAAGACATGGAGATTCCTCTTTGAAGGGAAGGCCAAGATCTAGGATATCTCATTGTTGATGAGGTATTGTCAAATATTGATGAGGAGAAAGAGCAGTAAGGCAGTAACAACATTGTCACTTCAGAAGAAGAACCATCACCACATGGGGATGGACACGAATATATTGCTTCAATTAGAGGAGCTCTTGCATCTTTGCAAAAAATTCCCAAAGAGTAGCGTGTGACAGTAGTAATGGGCAGTAACACCTTGATCAAAGGAGGAGAAGAAAAAGTGGATCAGCATCCAAGGATGAGGAGCATGCACCCTTGTTTATTTCAAGGGGTTTATATTCAGAAGAAGGAGACTGATTTACGCAATAAAGGGAGGGACAAGTTAGTCCACTCATTTATACAGTCTACTTCAGATTTTGAAGTCTCTTTTCATGGAGGCATTCCACCAGGGAGACCCCCTGATTGGAAGATGAATAAAGAGTTCTCTCAACATGATGCAACACTTATATAATTGGCTAAGGAAGGAGCCTTGGGAGAAGCTAGCACAACGCAGAGAACCTTTGATGGGTTCAAAGGAGTAGTGAAATTTTTTATGATGTGGACATTACTATCTCCATCTCAACTATTTGCACTAAAAAATGATTCAGAAATCTATGATTACATGAGCATGGTGTCAAATGGCCAATCCATAGCCTTGGAGTATCAAATGATACTCCCACAGATGAGGAAGATTTCTGAATATGACAAGGGGTCATTGACACTCTTGCATGCATTGGCCAAACTATGGAAGTTTTGGAAGGGAAATTCCTTCCAAGAGGAGGTTGAATTCCATGCACTTCAATCTTGTCTTGAGAAAGATCAGCTGTAAAGGAGGTAGCAAAAGTGGGGTAGCAATACTCCAACATGTAGCGTTGGCGGTTGGCATGTCAAAGAGGAGAACTATGATATGATAGGTGCTTCATTTCAGATTTCTATAGCGTTGTCATTGTTGGGGAGCCTAGATCCATATTGGGAGTCCCAAATATTGGTGGAATATTCCAAGAACCTATTCACATGTAAGGTTATTGATGGGAAAGTGATAGATGGGAGGTATAGAGTGGTTGATGCAGTCAACTATCTCCATGATCAGATCTACTTGACTAGAGACTCCAAGCTCAAGAAGGAGATTCTACGTGCAGCATCTAAGGCACTCTCTTCAAGACATGTAGACTTCATTGAGTCTTATTATACCATCATGAAGGGATTCTATTGGGAGGATCTCAAAGAAGATGTGCACCAACATATCAGGAGATATGTAGCTTGTTTGATGTATGAGGAGGAAAGCAACCACCTTGCAAGGTTGTTTCAATCACTTCCTCTTTTGATGGAGAGATGGGAAGACTCATCTATGGACCTCTTCACCAACTTGTCTACAATATATGGTAAATATTGTGTTTTGATGCTTATTTATCAACTAACAATGTATTTGCACTCCTTTACCATGCATTTGCAGCACAATGCTCCACAAGAGAGAAAACCTCTTTCTGGATTTCATGGTCCTTTTGGGACTACATTCAATGATGGGGATGACCACTTTATGGAGGATTTTGGGCAAGACATGTTTTTCTTGGATCATATTCAGCCAACACCTAATATCCTCTAGTATTTTCAAGCTTTTGAGAAGCTTATGGCAGCAAGCAAGTGGTTGGATGGCCACTCATCACATCATGTTTGGAGACAGCAAGAAGAAGAACAATGCTGGTCTCACTTGAAGGACTATTGTCACCATCCAATATGTCATATGAAACTTAGTCCATGTTTCCTTTGGAGCCCATATGGTGATGATACTATGTTCACTATATGCATGGAGGATTGGGAAAGGAGGCTTCCTAGAACCAATGAGTGGAATCATGAAATTCCAAGTAACTTTTGGCTTCATGAGGACTATATTATTGCAGCCCAAGATCATAAGCTTCAAATTTATCATAAATGGATGGAGAGACAACGTAATTTGAACAATCTTATCTCTCATTTTCAGCCATGCAGCCCACACACATTGCATAAGCAGGGGATTGGTGACTTTTTCTATGAGCTACCAAGGATGTCTCACTTTGTTTGGATGATAGCATGGAGATTGAAGTTTATCATGGGGGTTGAGGCACCCAACATTTATCATCTCTCATGCCTTAAGGATGCCAATGGAAAGCTTATAACTCTTTCCATATATCTCCCACTTCTTCATGATGAGAGCCATTTGGTTTATCCACCAAAGTAAAACTTGTATTCTTGGGAGGAGACATATCAATTGGAAATGTTGCAGTATCCTTGTAGTTTCTTGAGGACAAGCAACCTTTTAGAGGGGAGGACTGTAATATTCCTAAATTAGCCTACAATTAATGGGAATATTAAAATTTTGTTTTGCCACTTAGATAGGTGAATAAGTGGGTAGGGAGATCCATATAACTCTTTATTATGAATAAAACCACTTCTCATGTGAAAGTGGATCATATTTTTAGCTTAATAAAGCACCCTAAGGTGTGGACAGGGGCTAAAACATTTTGACTGGGTCAACCTTGACCAAATCTACAGCGTTGCCATGGAGGAGTGGCCATCAATGAGGCACAATGCAGTTTTAGATGGAGATGCCTTGTGTGAAAGACATGATCTCATTGGAAGTGGTTTAGGGTTTGCAAGCTCTTGTCTTATAAAAGGAAGAGGATGGCAGCATTAGAGGGTTGTTGATGTTTATCATATTTTATGAATATATGGTCTCTTTAGAAATATATATTTCTCTTGTTTTTTAGCTGAGATTGAATGTTGTTTAGCATTGGGTGTTCCTGATCGAGAATCCCACCTCTTCCCATTGAGTACCTCTTGGGAGAGTTTGTATTGCATTGTCCACTATCTGGCTTAGGGCCAAGCTTCTTCTTTCAACTACAACACATATCCTATTGAGGGTTTGGTTTTTTTTGCAAGGTGCAGTAAGTGGAGACTATTTTAGATCTAGGCCATTTCAGTGCTCCTTTTCAGTGGAGGAGGTTTCTACTTCATTGGGAGGACAATATTGAAGGCATTAAGCATCATTTTCAGATCTTGGCATCAATCCAGCCATATTTTGATCCCTATAGCATAGTTTAGATCCAAATCTGCGTTATTCATGTAGGTGCAAGTGCAGGGTGGTTCAACACACCATTGGAGAGGTGATTTTCTAAGTGTTGGGGATCTACCCTTAATTATGGAGATCTATTGGAGGAGGCTATTCTAGTGCCTATATCAGTTTAGCCACACTTTCTAGATCTATAATTTTTAGTAGATCTACAGTCTTAGATCTCAGATCTACATTTTGTACTTGGTGTTTTGCTGAAAACCCCAAGGGGGTTCTTTAGAGGAGCTTGTATAGTGCATGGATCTGATATAGATCTAACTTTTTATGCAATTATTTGCTCTAGATCTGATGTGTAATCTACAGCTGTTGCAGAGCCAATAAAATAACGCTGTAAGGCTTTTCCAGTCTTAATATATGGTTGCAACACCTCATTTTGAGTGTTTTTTTTCATTGGAGGCTTCCTTTTCTTGTTATGCATCTTATGGGCCACTTTTTACATACATTTTGTTGCTTTAATAACTAATGAAAGGTCTCCATATTGGCCTCCTACTTTATGAAAGATGATCTGCATTATTTTCCTATCTTTCTCCATTTTATTGCCACATTCCCCATTTGGGAATATTACAAGGATATATCAATATATACCCCCTTCAAGGTGGGTCACTTAATTTTCCACCAGGTGTTGGGATTATCATGGGTTCCTTAATGTGGATGCGGCTCATATAAGGCCCATAGGAACCAGGGTGATGACCATAAATAAGTGGTGGAGCTCATGTTTGGCTTCTTCCCACATGCTAAATTTGTATGTCCCAACCATATTTTATATTTTAAGGTACATTTACTATTGAGAGTGGTGAAATTATTCTTTTTCTTTTATTTTTAGCTACATCAACCTTCGGGCATCGTTCCAAGCCCAACTTAAAGTGTCGCTAAGGGGAGGGGGAGGCTAACCCTATGTAGACCTAGTGGACTCATGTGGGAAAATAGATGAATGGTGTTAGATTGAGTGGAGGGGAGTGTTGTATATGGTGTTTGGAAGCTGGACCACACAACCAAAATCAGGATTTCCCATGTAGTTCCAACCCTAAAGCTAACAACCAGTAAAGGAGATCCCATGAGACTACGATAAAAGGCTAACCATCAAATCGAGTAGAGGAGACACGAGTACAGACCTAGCCCAATCTTTCTATCAAATCCTCCCACCAATCCATGCCCCAAAGTGTCCATGATAGGTAAGGAGAATTACTTTACTATACCAATGAAAATCCATAAATTTGGGGTTGGGAGGCCCACCTTCAAAGATGCAATCATAAAATATGGGTGAGGTACCATAGGTTGGATCGAGTGGAGGTGCTAATGGCACATTGATCTATCTGGTGGTTGAAAGGGGTTGCTAGCCGCCGGTTGAGAATCATCTAGTAAAAAAATTCTCCTATGTATACTACCCACAGGTGGTGGGTAACATCTAGCTCCAACTGGTAAATGAGCTCTAGGAAATGTGTGCAAAGCTATTCAAATGGGAGGTCATGAGAACATCAAAAATCTATTTGTACCACAGACTTGTTGCCTGTGCATATCACAAATCAATCACACAACGTAGCATGATTCCACAAAGTCTCATGATCACACATGCTTATATTAGGCCACTAAAAATGAAATAATAAATAAAATATAATCAAATTTCAAATAAACTTTTAATCTAAATGAAGCTAATTTAGTATTAAAATATCATATGATATTAGTTCTGATGAGAAAATCAATATGAAATGTGTCCTATCCTAACATGCATATAATACAGGGCTAATTCCAAGTGTAATCATAAATCCAGTGCAACCATCCTATCATCATATCAATATAAATGTGTCTTCCTATATGATTATTAATGTAGCAAGTCCCAAAGCGAACATAGACACAATTACATGGAGGATGATATGGGTGGGAGGTGGGAAAATATGATATCCATTCGATGTAAAAGGAAGTCCTAAAAGAAGGAAAATAATTTAGTGTTGAAGTGTGGAACTTTCCTTCTAAGCACACGGTGGAAGAATGAATGATCAAACTCAATAATTCCCTATCACAACCCTTTTTCATAGTGTTATTCCTCATAGATGCCACATTTTTGTGATGGTAAGAAAAATGAGACTCGGGACAATAAATTTGCTTCTTAATGGAATAATCGTATCCATAATATTGAGGGTATGAGGGGGAAGGAGGGATACATTTAATGGATGATTCTTACTTAATATCATACCTAGGAGGGGAAGAGGGATCATCGATGATGGTGAAAATATGAGAATGGGTGAGGCGAGGGCTTGTGGATAATGTGGTTATGCTATTTGGATCCTGAAGAAAGCATGGGAAAGTGAGGCCTTTGTTGGTATCACCATCATTGTCATAAATGGGGCCTGCCATTTCTAATAAACCTTCTTCACGCGTGGGAAAAACATGATCCTCCCTTTCGTTGGTGTGATTATGGATATAGTTATGGGTAGTTTCCAGGAGAAAAATGAGAAGCAATTTGATCTGAATTGGATCATTATATTATTTTTCATGTATCTTGATGCATTCAGAGTGGAAAAAGTAGAGGAATCAGCTAATGGGACCGTTTTTACTAGCGGGGCCCAGTTTGGAAAAATGGGGTATGAAACCTTCCAAGAGTGTTTTGAGGCATCAAACGGAATTTTTTGGGGGTTAAAATTTGGAACTTTAGCACCACATATTTTCATGCTATTCTACACACAAAAAACTTTCCAATGGCACAAGAAGCACGTCAATCAGAGTTTGTATGCAAACGTTATGTAACTCAGAAGTTGACCTTCTTGTTTTCATAGATATAGTTTGGGAGGATTCCACATCAGCCCCCATTATTCATCAAAAAGGGGCTAGCCACGTGCTTGTGATGTAAAAGAATCCAAAAGAGTTTATATTGTAACTCTAGTTAAGAGTTGATGTAGTCAAACTTAAACAATAGTAGTGTATCAGGTTATGTTATAACCGGGCCACTAGGAGGAAGATGCATTCCATTATTTCAAGAGAAATGTGTTCCATAGTTGAGAAAATATAGCCAAGAGGGACAAGAGGTAGAGCACACATGGAGGATTTTTGCACGATAAAAACCCATGGGCCACATGCCTTACTTATTTGTACATGCAACCATGTTTCGAGACAAAGAAAGAGAGCGATGCGACCTCACCTTCTAGTTGGGTTTCTCCTGAAAGGGTTTCCCAGAGCATATCTTGTGTGTTATGTGTGTGTGTGTGAGCTTATTTTTTCATTCTCTAGTTTTCTGCATAATTTCCATTTTCATGCATGCACTAATTACAGTTAAATCTACAGATCTTAAAGTTTAATAAAACTGTAATAATGCAGAATTTTAGATTTCTAATATAATATTATTAGATATGTTGTGATGAATTGTCTAGTGGAATATCCACAATAGTTTATGAACCATTTGGTATCAAAACCATGTTTCTTTGGTTATATTTTGGAGATTGCAAGGATCTAGATAAGCAGGGCCAGAAATCATAAAACCATAATCATGGCTGACAAATATGTAAACAAACCTCGTGATCTTGCTGTTGGGTCTGTTTACTGGGTAAACTAACACAAGTATTTTATTATCAATCCGGGTTTGTAAAACTTGGAAGCATCTCCAAAATATATGGATTTCAACTACAGTCAAGTTTAGAAGATGAATTATTGAATTTAAAGGAAATGCATATTACAAATATAAAACTTAACTAAATAATTTCTAATTCAATATGTAATAAGCAGAAGAAGAAGCTCCTAACTTAGGAGAACATGGTTGACCTTCTCTACAATACTACTTCATGAACAGAAACCAAAATCACTGATGAAAAATAGCTCAAGATGCATAAGAGAATAATAGAAGAGGCTCCTAACTAAGGAGGTCCTTGTTTTCCTTTATAAATTCATTCATCATTAATGCCATTGTAAGAAAACTGGAAATTCAGAAAATCACTTAAAAGCAAGAAAGATGAATTCTAGTTTCTAGTCTCTGATCAGATAGAAGGAGAGTTTAACCTAAACACTGGTTTGATCCTTCATATGAATATTAGAATTAAGATTATGATTCATCAATAATCATAACATATCATCATACATCTAATTAACTAATTAAACATGAAACAAAACTAGTTTAAGAAAATTCAACTAAATTAAACATAAAGTGCACTTAGCTTAGTGTGGGGGCCCTCCACCCTTGCCTCGCACACTGAAAGTACTTATTAGCTATAGGAACTCAATCAAGAATTCACCATATAGAACAAAATAAAATAATATATAACTGTTTCTTCAATTAGCTCCCAAAGTTTAGAAATATCAAAGTGAACTCATACAAATTCTACATATTCATGCCTTCAATGTTCTTGGCTTAAATAGAAAAATATGAAACAAACTTGAATAAAATGTCTCTAAAATCCATTTCTATCCTTATCCCATCTATTCTAGTCGAGCCAATCCATCCAATCACTCAAAATCTGGAAAATCCCATAAAATGCTAAATTTGGCCTATTTCCTAGGGATTTCCTGAATGACAGGTCATGTTTGACCAGCTTTGACCGGGCCTGTTTAGCTCAGTTTGATGGAACCAATAGGTACACGTCCATTATTAGTTCCAAATATTTTTAGATATGTTCTCATCTCATGCCCAGGTGTCCTACAAGTATGACTTTAATGAATCCATTACGAGATTTTTTGGTCTTGTCCAAAAATGCACTTAAAATCCAATTTTCACAAAAAATTCTAAAAATTGAAAAAAATAATTTATTTGCCTGAACATGAATAATAAGGTCAAATTAGGTCATATTTGGATGGTATAAAGTGGAAAATTATGGAAATTAGGTGGATTTTAATAAGAAAAATTTGATAAAAAACGAGGGCCAACACCTGTAGAGGTGAGTTTTATGCAGATAGAACAACAAGTCACATATATCGACTGCAATGTAAACCTCCTCATGGAGGCCTTGAATAGAAATATGGGTATATTTGGAGAATATGGGGATTCAAATGCAGAGGAAAATTTAAAATGGAGATCAAAATATTGGAGAGAAACGGAGAACCAACCGAAGAAAGAACTTGGAAAAGATCAACTAAGTTTGAGTGTCGTGAGCCAATCATAATCCCTGTTTAAAATGGAATAAAAGTTATATATCAAGCCATACCATAGCAATATTGATGCTCTAAAGATGAACCACTTGTTATAACACCTAGAAGTTTATTTCAGTTTCCATCACATCGAGGAAGGGAAATAGATCTCATTCACGCGACTAAAATTAGAGGGCCATGCAACAACTTGGTGGGAGAGCCACATGAAAACACTGAGGTTGGAGGGAGAACCTCCAGTAACTAAGTGGGAGGATTTAAAAACCCTCATTAATTCACATTTTTATCCCATTGGGTAGGTGGAGGACCAGTGGATATGGTGGCATTACTTCAAGAAAATGTTGGGCCAAAGCGTGTAGGAGTACACCACGTAATTTAGAAAGATGGCTATAACGTTGGGCACCAAAGAATTCATAAATATGGCTATCATGTTGGGTATCTCTCCAAATAATCTAGATGTACCCCTCAAGTATATAAGCGATTTGCACCACCATTTGTATGAGAAAGTGATGTTATTTAAGCCCAAATCTGTGGACGAGGCTTGTGTATAGGCACAATACTTGAAAAACATAGGCCTAAAGAGAGCGTAATCAAGTGGATCGAAGTAGAAGGAGAAACAAGATGTTTCTAAGGAAGCAAAGAAGAAGTGAAAAGGTGGAAAAGATAAAAGGATGGCAGTCACAGCACACCAATGCAAAGATCCTAGGAACCACTGCAACCACTGCAACATTGATGGCCATACATAGGAGAAGTGTTGGAAGTTGCATCCAGAGATAAACTCGAAGAAAAAGAAGAAATATAATAAGAATAAGAATATCATGGCCATGGATTCAAGCAACCAAGCTAAAATAAACTTGGTTGTGGATGAGAATATCGTATGTACCTTAGTGCAGAAAGAGGTCAATCTAAGTAGCCCTCAATAGAAGGAAGATAAATAAATGACCAAAATATTCCATATGAAGATATAGGTCAAGAAAACAAAGATTGATGCTTTGTTTGACTCATGATCGCAAGAGAATCTCATTGTAGTCGAGGAAGTCAAGAATTTGGAGTTGGAAGTTTGTGATCATCCAAACCCATATCCACTAGGATGGGTAAATAAGGATGCATAGTTGAAGGTAAAAAAACTATGTAAAATTAGATTTTCTATCATTGCTTATTTTATTAATGAAGTACAACTAGATGTGGTTCCCCTTTATGTATGTGGAGTTGTGTTTGGGAGTCCATACATGTACATGCGTGATGCAATATTCATGAGGAGATCCAACCATTATCGGCTCATAAAGGATGGAAAATATTTAATCAGCAACACACTAAACGGAAAGTCAAAAATTCCACTAGTATGTGCCAACCAAGCCAAGAAGTTGATTAGTTCCACCAAGAAGTATGTTTTATTTTTTTTTAAGAGAAATTCAATCTGAAGAGGATTCAATAAGAGGCAAGGCATCCCTGGAGGGGTGTACTAAGAAACAAAATGAAAAATTGGAGGATTTATTACAAGAATATAGGGATGTGTTCTGAAAGCATAAAGGACTACCACCTAAGAGAGAAGTGGAGTATGAGATCCAACTATTTACAGACTCCCCATAACCAAATATTGGGTTGTACAAGAATTCTATTATAGAAGCAAGTGAGGTGAAGAAACAGTTGCAGCAACGGCTGGAACACTGTGTCATTCATATGAGTACATCACCATGTGCGTCACCCATCATATTTTTGCAAAAGAAGGATATGGTGTGGCAGATGTTTATAGATTATAGAGCAATTAACAAAAATACGCTCAAGAATAGATACCATGTGCCCGGGATAGATGATCTGCTGGATAAGTTGCAGCAAGAAAAATACTTCACCAAGTTGGACTTAAAGTCTAAATATCACCAGGTTTGTGTCAAATAAGAAGATACATGGAATACTGCCTTCAAAATGAGGAAAGGTTTGTATGAGTGGTTATTCAAGCCATTTGGCCTATGTAATGCACTAGCTAAGTTTATGATATGAATGAATGATGTATTGTGCCCATTTATAGATTAATTTGTTATTGTCTATTTGGATGGTATACTAGTATATAGTTCTACCTGGGAGGAGCATATTTCACATTTGACGCAAGTATTGGAAACATTGAAGAAGCACTAGTTGCTATCAAATCTCAAGAAGTGAGAGTTTGCGTAGTAGTCTTTGGTGTGTCTAGGGTATGTGATCGGTGGAGGAGAGTTGAAGATAGATCCTTCCAAGATGAAGGCCATCATGAAATGGTCGATGCCTACTAATGTCTTTGAGGTCAAGAGTTTCATTGGGGAAGCACGATACTTGAGGAAATCCATAGCCTCATTTTTAGCGGTAGCAGCACCACTCCATGCCATAACAACAAATGGAAATAGTTTCCAATGGGAAAAGGCTAGCACAGGGTTTTCGAGGAGTTAAAGAAGAAGATAAATCAAGCAAGATAAGGAGCTTTATGCCATGGTGCAAGCTGTGAAGAAGTGGAAGCTTTATATGATGAGAAAAGAGACGGTAATCCACACATATCACTAGTCATTACAATACTTGCAGGACCAGAGTAAGCTATAACAGACCAAGCATTACAAGTGGATGGGGTTCTTACAACAATTTTATTTAGTGATGAAGTATAAGAAGGGAAGCACAAAAAAGTTGGTTCACATGCTTTCAAGGCCACCCACATCAAAGATTACAACTTTTGGGAATCTTATGCAAATGGATCCATTCACCCATGATGCATACAAAGAGGCATATTCATAAAATGAGGACTTCAAGGGCACGTATTAACAGTTGTAGAGCTAGAGTCATGTGCATGATGGCAACAAAACAATTGAATACCATCTCCATGATGGGTTACTCTACAGGCTGGATAAGGTATGTGTTCTTAAAGGTGAGCAATTGCAGCTGATTAGAGAGGCTCACACCTCCAAGGTTGCAGGGAACTTTGGTGTGGGGAAGACCATGTCTAACTTCCAAAGGTATTTGTATTAGCCTAAGATGCAAGAACATGTAGATAGGTTCATAAGAGGATGCATGCTTTGCTATACCAAAAATCCTAATAACAGGAATCAAGGTCTATATCATACCTTATCTGTACCTACTCGTCCTTGGGAAATAATTTCCATGGACTCTGTGGGAGGTTTACTGATGATCAGGAAGGGACATAACTACCTGTTCATGGTATTTAATAGGTTCAACAAGATGTCTGTTCCGATTCCTTGTAAAAATACCATCAATGGGTAAGAAGCAACAAAATTGTTCTTTGGACAGGTCTGGGTGCACTTTGGGATACTAAGGAGCATCATTTTAGACAGGGATACAATATTTGTCAGCGCATTATAAAATATAGTGTGGGAGAAGATGGACACGAAGTTGAAGAGATCTACAACATTCCATCAACAAACACATGGGCAGAGACATTAGTGCAGATTATAAGGGGATACAACCAAAAGTATCTGAAGACCTGGGATGAAAATATGATATATATACAACATTATTACAACATATAAGTCCAAAATTCTACAAGAAAGTCCGCATTTGAAACTTTTTTTGGATAGTTGTCGCCTTCATCATTAGACATTTCATATGGGAAGGAAGTAGGAGTGAGGGAAGAACTTACAAGAAATGCCTTGAGGGTTGAATAATTGATAGAGAAGATCAGGCATATCCACCTATAGGTATAAGAAATGGTGATGAAGTCATAGGAGAAGTATAAGGCCAAGAATGATCAATGCGGAATAGAGAAATCGTTCAAGGTGGGTGACAGAGTATGGCATTAATTGAAAAAGGAGAAGCTATAGGGGCCTGGTAAGAAGATAAATGCTTTGAGATATGGTCCCTTTGAGATACTCGAAAAGGTGCCTGATAGTGCCTACCGACTTATTTTACCATCATATATGTGAATTTAATCAGTTGTGAATGAGGAGAATTTGAAACTTTATGAGCCTTCCATGCTAGATCAGGAAGAGGGACAAGTCCTACCTTTTGTGGAGGATTTGACACCAGATGCTCAAGCAAAGATGCAAGAAGATACAATTTTGTAGAAGAGGTCCAGAACTACAAGATAGGGGCAGTATGACCTTTGGAAGATTGGATTGAAGGGACAACTTCTACGCAAAGCTAAATGGTACAACAAAGAGAAGTTGGAGGAAATTTTCCTCACCTCATTCAATATAATATTTTGGGGACCCAAATCCCCCCAAAATGGGGAGGTGTGATACGGATTGGATCATTACATTGTTTTTCATTTATCTCGATGCATTCATAATGGAAAAAGAGCAGGAATCAGGTCACGGGACCATTTTTACCGTGGGGACCCAATTTGGAAAAACGATGTTTGAAACCTTCCTAGAGTGTTTTGAGGCATCAAAATACGTTTTTTTGGGGTGAAACAGTTTTGATTTTGCACTCAAATTTTCATACTATTCCAAACACAAATATATTTCGAATGGTTGAAGAAGCATGTTAATCGAAGTCTGTATGCAAAAGTTATGCCACTTAGAAGTTGACCTTCTTGTTTTCACACCTATAATCTAGTAGGATGTTGTGTCATCCCCCATTATTCATGGAAAAGGGGCTATCCGTGTGTTTGTGATGTAAAAGAATCTAGAAGAGTCTATATTGTAACTCTAGTTAAGAGTTAATGTAGTCACACTTAACCACTAGTAGGCTATCAGGTTGTGTTATGACCGAGCCATTAGGAGGAAGATGCATTCCATTCTTTCGAGAACATTTTGTTCCATAGTTGAGGAAATATATTTAAGAGGGATAGGAGGTAGAGAACATAGGGAGGATTTGTGCACTGTAGCATCCCACGGGCCACAAGCCTTACTTCTTTGTATCTGCAACCATATTTCCAGACAGAGAAAGAGATCAACATGGCCTCACGTTCCAACTAGGTTTTATCTCGAAAGGGTTTCTCAAAGCATATCTTGTGCCTTATATGTGTGAGATATTATTTTTTCATCCTCTAGTTTTTTGCATAATTTTCATTTGCATGCATGCACTAATTACAATTAATATACATATCTTAAATCAAAAAAGCTGTAATAGTGTAGAATTTTCAGATTTATAATATAATATTATGAGATCTGTTGTGACAATTTTCCAGTGAAATATCCATGGTAGTTTACAGATTACAATTTCTACCTTGTTTTCCGCATTATGTCATAAATAGGGCCAATTTCAAAATGATGGTTTTCCACATCCTATTTCCCTTTATTAATGCACAAGAAATGAGAAATGTCATATTCACGAGAATTTACAATACTCATACCTTGAAAATCTCTTTATTGAATGAAATCCCATTTTTCATGGTGTTCATATTTATGGACTTCAATGGGGCCTTCATTCATATCAATTCCCTAATCAGGACCTTCCAAAAAATCTTCACTTTCTTGGTTATCCTGGTTTCTAGAAAAGTGAGACTCTTTCTCTGGGGCTTTTTCATATGTAATAAGAGGAGGATTCTCCCTAGGAATTAGCAGGACACTTGTATCCTCACCCTTGAAGGCATACTCTTCATTGAGTTTTTCACCAAGATCCATTTCAGGGATACTTGTCCCATTACTTGGCTCATGTTGATGATGCATAGAGGGTTCTTCTTGTATTTCTAGCAAGGGAGATTCCTTTGGGTCATGAAGAGTACATTATTCACTTAGGATGCCACCCGATATTCTTACAAATATATCTTCAAAACTACCATAACCAGTTGTTTAGTCAATTTAATGTCTTACATTGCTTACATAAATTATCAACCGAGGTTTGTAAACTGATGAAGTGTGGTGCATTGTATGTGCTTAGTTAACTTTCTTCTTACTTTGTTGTTTGTATTTTATGTTGTTTTGGGGGTTTTGTTCTTTGATGTATAAGAATGTTTAATCTAAAACTTTAAATGAATATAATGAATTTTTAAGAAGGAAGAAAGGGAAGTGTTCCCAAGTTAATCTAATTTACATAAAAATAAATCAAAGACTGTTGGCTAGTTGGAATCTAATCTGAAAAATAGAGTATCTATCTTAATTATTTCTATCTTAACATTAGTCCTATTCCATGCATCTAATTCTTATAACTGAGATTGAAATTGTAGTGTTTTTCTAAGTGAAATCAGAAAACAAATAATGTATATTTAGTTACCCCAACATTAAATATGAAGTTTTATCTTCTTAAGATGGTGTGTAAGCAACTATCTATACCTTAACTTCTAATGTTCTAGAAAATCAAGTAAAGTGTGCAAAGGAAAACAAATAATGTATATTTAGTTAATTCAGTCATTCAATATGAAGTGTCACCTTCTTGAGATGATATTAAGTAACCAACTATACCTAATGATCTAGAAAAGAAAGTAAAGTATGCAGAAAATATCTCAGTAATTGCATTAATTATCATTCAATCATTCAGTCTTGAAACATGATAGAATCAACTTCTTGGAATGACCTTTAGGAATATCAGTGATGCAACTAAATGAGGATCTAAAAGTAGATGTCAAAGAATGTAAAACTAACAGTGAACAACTAATGTATGTTTGATTTACTCCAACTTTCAATGTGAAGTATTACGCTCTTGAGATGTTGTGTAAGAAATCAATTATACCTTAGTTTCTAAGTTCCTAGAAAGCAAGTAAAATATGCAGAGGAAAACTCAATAATTGTATGAATTAGACATTCAATTATTTAGTTCAGAATCATCTTCTTGAAATGACCTTTGCGAACATCCATTGGCACAATTAATTGAGAATTCTATTCTAAGAAAGTAAATGACAGAATAATAAGAAAACTAGATAACTGTGTATTCTTATTGCTTCAAACTTGAGTCAAATTGAAAACAGAAAGACCAATCTTCACGAAATGTCTTAGAATAATAATAATTACACAGTTATGTTTTAATTATATGCTAATGAAAAAAACTGAAATGTAACATTAATCTACTCAGAAAACTGAATTAAAAAAAAACAGAGTAAGGAAAATTAAACTAAAACAACGCATGAAAAACCTCCTCCAGTGCAGGGGCCCTCTGCAACTGATTCGGCTGAAATATTAGCTAGCTAAAGACGCACTTAAGCAATCATTGGCATGAACACGGTATTTGTATTATGATAAAACGAAGTCTTAATACACAGTGTATCAACAAAAGCTTAACTTAAACTTAAAACTTAATTGTTCGGTTTTGTACAACCCGTATTTAAAGAAAACAAACATAACTGTCTATGAGCTAATTCTACTACAGGTGGCTAGTTCGAATTTTAGAATTGAAATTGGACTGTTTAACTCTTGATTTTCTATGATATAGAAAATCAAGAGTCTTTCTGTTCTCAGCTAACATCCTTTGACAACGCCTTTGACCACAATCTTAGGCCTCCTTTCTTATCGATCTCGACCGAGTGAATAGGACAAAATCCATGTGGATATGATTCTGGAAATGCCCATGTGGCTCAACTCTCCATTTGATACCTGGAACCTGTTAGACCATGAGAGTAGCTATGGAATCCACGATTAGCTGCAGAATAGGATGCGTTCCGTAGCCAAATCAAAAAATCTATTCGAATAGCAAGAACATGAGAACATAACATGGAAGTCATTTAGATGCATTCCTTGAGACAAAACATGGCAATTATCATTGATTGGAATATGTGATCTTATGAGAAAGTAAGGGAAAAAGGTGAGAAAGGATGTCAAAGAGAGAATAATTCTGAGGTTCAACATACCCCCACTGCGAAGTCATTGCATGTCCTCATTAAATTTTCCAAAAATGTGAATTCTTCCCTCCTACTGCATTTGTTCAGACAATTCTGCTAGCACATCCAATTTCCTTCTTTTATTTTTATTTGAAGTGACTGTTGTCCTGGGTTTTCTCATAATAAGCTTATATTTAAGATTAATGATTACCTTTTTTAGTAGCTTGTTCTTTCTTTTCAATTTTATGTTCTTCTTGTACCCTAGTCCTAAATGCATAATGGTATTGTCATGAATTACCTTTTCCAACTTATTCTGCTGCTTCAAGGTCTCATTCTCCTATTTAATATGCCTATTCAATATCTCTAGTTCATAAATTTCATGTTTGAGAGTTTCAACTAGAGGTTCTTGTGGATTGATAGGATTCACTGTTGCACTTCTCTTCTCCAATGATTATATGTAATCATATATTTCTTGTTGTGCTAGGTCTATGCTTGGAGATTTTCTGCTGGGGCTACCTTCAAAATTATGAATAGAGGACTTTGTGGAGGAGAAATATTGACAGGAGATGGTATTGGAGTTTCCTCATCTAAACTTACAAACTTTGTCTCTTTTGGTAGTGTTTTCTTCATCGAACCTCAGAGTCTGGAGCTCCTTCTCAGTTGTGGAGTATTTACATTTTCCTCATTTGTATTTTTTCTCCTCTTTCTTATCTTTCCTCCTATCTTGTTTTTTTTTTTTTTTCTGATCTCTGTTAGCTCTTCAGAGATGAGTTTTTCATCATTCTTCCTTAATAAAGATGCAGATCTATCTTCAATGTTTGTATCAGTCTTCTTCCTTCTGCTCTTTCTGACATTGTCTTATTTAGGTTGTTCTAGTGCTTCTTGAAAATGGTTTCTAATAAGAAAATTCTCCTAGGTATCTCTGGTTCTTTTAAAATTAAATTCAACCAGTATCTTTACCAACCCATGGTGATGCATGGTGTTATCTATAAACTGTATTTTTTTTTGCACATTTGTGGACATCCTTTTTAAGCTATTTAGCAGAAAGAAGGGGATATTTATTTCACCATTTTCTAAGAAATTCATCAGTAATCAAATATGGTATACATACATGCAACCAAACTTCCTTCACAGGTGATGAATTTATGTAAAATTAAGAGCATGTTCCTCCATTTATTTTTAAGAGCTGAGCTTGGGATACCTGTTCTGAAAACAGAGACATCCATACCTGGGTTTTTGAGTATAATTTTCCATGCTTCATTGTGAAAATATTTGTTTTTGAACCACCTTTCGCCAAGCCTTGGAAGTTTTGTGGCTTCGGCCATGAATGACTCAGTAACTGTGAATTTGATGTCTCCAATTTCCACTTCTGTGCCATCAAAAGACCGAAAAAAATATTTTGTAATCTCTTTGTGAAAACCATTTAGTTTCTCTATGAATTTGAGCCATCCAACTTTCTGCAACATTTCCTTGATTAGAGGGTATCCTTCCATAAATTTTGTTCCCACTGATTCTGATCTGACTATTGGTCCCATGCCTGTAGAGTTCTTCAACCTTCAGAATTACCCTTCTTTGTTTATGAAATGAATTGGGTTACGAAAATGATGAAAGTTATCAAGGGTTTGTATGAATAAATAGGTGGTATGGATTGGGGTTTCAAATAAAAGTAGATGGATATGTCACGTCAACAGGGCATGACCATTAATCATCAATGAGGGAGTCAATTATGGACCGTTATGAAACACAATGCGGAGGATGTGGCTGATCTGTGGTATGATGGAAATTGTAATCAAATCAAATAATGATCTGTCAAGGGAGCATATGACCATCCATATTATACATGCTCATGTTATAAACTTGGTATATAAATAAATTTTTGTAACTTTACCTTTTTAGAGCTAACCTTTTCGTTTGTTGTCTCTTTGGTGTTGATTCTTTCAGGTACCTTTTAGCATGTTGGTATTCAAAACATAAGTCTTCAATTTCATGTAATCATAATTTGTTTGTAGGTTGTACAAATGTGTCAGAGCTGTTGAATGAAATGTAATGTGGCTACAGAATAGAATTGGCTACAGACTGGAATCAGCTGCAGAATGTAGTCAGCTACAAAATGTGCTCAGCTGCAGAATTGAATCTGTAGAAAAAATGAAGTATGATTTGTGGAATGGAATGTAAGTGGAATATGATTGTGAAATGGAATCGAAGTGGAATATGACTATGAAAATGGAATGAAAGTGAATATGACTGTGGAATGGAATGAAATTGTAAAATGGAATGAATTTGTAGATTATGAGCTGCAAAGATGGAATATGAATGTAGTTTTGTGTTACTACTTATTGCAAAAAAGAAATGAAAAAAATAGGATGTCAGAAATCTCTAATTTTCACCTTGTATTTTCTGTATAAGTATGCCAATCATTGATTGGTTTTCACACTTATACACTTTATTTTATTTTTATTTTTATTTTTATATGTTTTTTTTTTTAATTTTTTTTTTATATAGGAAAAATAAAAGCTAAGTTAGTGAAGAAGAAGATTTCTTCTTCACTAACTTCATATCAGTATTATCTTGGAAAATATTGATAAACTCTTCTCTTGAAATTGGCTTATGATAAATTTTCAACCGATGACCATTCACAAGAAGAGGTACCTTTTATTCATATATTTTCCTTATCTTCGCTACTCCATTATCAAAGACTTTTTCAATCTCATATGGCCCAAGCCAATGAGTGTAAAACTTTCCTTGAAAATTTTTGAATTTTGAATCGAACAAAAGTGCCCAATCCCCTGCTTGAAAATTATTCTCCTTGATATACTTATCATGTCATTTAGCCCTTTGCTGTTGGACTATACTGGTTCTTTGAATTGCATCATGCCTGATTTCATCAAGCTCATTGAGTTGCTCCAATCTATGTTTCTATGCTTCTGATAAATCAAGTCCCAATTGGACTGCCATCTTGAAGGTTCGAATCTGAAACTCTATAGGGAACAAGACTTGCTTCCCATAAAAAAGTTCATAGGGAGTATGTCCTATTGTATTCCTCCATGTAGTTCTGTTGGCCCATAAGGCTTTAGGAATCCTTTCTTCCCAATCTCTTCTGTGTAGATGCACAGTCTTAGTGATAATTCCTTCAATCACTTTATTGATAGACTCTACTTGACCATTTTCTTGTGGATGATAAGGAGTAGAATTTCTGTGCTTGATCTTGTATTCTTCCACGAGCCTTTTCACAAACTTGGATGTAAAATGGGATCCCTGATCTTTCACAATTTCTCTTGGAACACCAAAACGAGTGAAGATATCCTCAAAAATAAAATTAACTACAGATTATTCATTAGCAAAAAGTAATGCTTTAGCCTCTACCCATTTAATGACATAATCAGTACATACCAAAATATACTTCTTTTGTTTAGATGGTGGATTGATTGGTCCAACAAAATCCAAGGTCCATTTTTCAAAAGGTTCATCGAGTACCTAAGGTTGTAATGGAATTTCATCTGAAGGAGCAGGTTTCCCTATCCTTTGGCAGTTGTCACACTTTTTGACATATTATTTGGCATCTCTGAAGATGGATGGCCAATAATATCCCAAATGAAGGATTTATAGGCTATCATCGTGTCAGTAAAGTGTCCACCACAAGGTTCATTATGAAATTCCTTAATAATTTCAGGAATTTCATCTTCTCGAACACATCTTCTGATAATGAGATCTGGACCTGTTTTATACAATTCATTAGTAATCCATGGGTATCTTGCAATTATTTGAATGGTTTTTCTTTTCTCCCTAGGAAATAAATGTGAAGGTAATTTTCCTTTAACTAAGTAATTAGAAATATCTGAAAACCAAGGAGTCTGAGTAGTTATTGAAAATAGATATTCATTAGGAAATTTATCTTCAACTAGAGTGTCATCTTTGATATTTTTAATTCTAGACAAGAAATCAACAACTGTGTTTTGTTTTCCAGGCCGATCTAGAACGGTGATGTTGAATTCTTGTAGGAGTAATAACCATCTTGTAACTCTGTCATTAGTAATAGATTTATTCATTAAATATCTAATTGCAGAGTGATATGTATCAACAAAGGTTTCATAGCCTGTTATATAATGTCTGAATTTGTTGATAACATGAACAAAAACTAAGAATTCTTTTTTAGTTACAGTGTAATTTAACTCTGTGGGAGTCAAATTCTTTCTTGTGTAATAGATGGAATAGGGGATCAAGTCTTTTTGTCCTAATATAGCTCCCAGAGCTGTATCTGAAGCATCTGTTGAAATGTGAAAAAGGTAGTTTCCAATTTGGACCTCTTAAAATGGGTGCTTTAGAAATTTTTTATTTTAAAGTCTCAAATGCCAACTCGCAATCAGGATTCCAACTGAATTCAAAATATTTGGTGAATAAATTGAAGAGTGGAGATGCTATTTTAGTGAAATTTTCTATAAATCTTGTATAATATCCTGTGAATCCTAGAAAACTTCTAACATCCTTTTGACAACTTGGAATTGATAGCTTGGAGATGACTTCAACTTTAGATTTATCAACTTTAATTCCATCTCCTGAAATGTGATGTCCTAAAACAATCCCTTCTATAAACATCATAAAAAAATTTTCATGGCTTAGTGAAAGGTTTTCTTTCTTACATCTTTTAAGAACTTTTTCCAAATTTTCTAAAGCTTCTTCAAATTTATTCCCATAAACTATAAAGTCATCCATATACACCTCTACACAATCATGTATTAGATCAGAAAAAAGTCCTAGTACTGCCCTTTGGAATGTTGTAGGTGCATTGCACAATCCAAAAGGAAGTACTTGGTAGGCATAAGTCCCCCATGGACACTTGAATGTGGTTTTATCTTGATCTTCAGGTGCTACATGAATTTGATTGTAACCACTAAAACCATCCAAGAATGAGAAATACTTCTTACCTGCTAATGTATCCAATACTTGATCTATAAAGGGTAAATGAAAATGATCTTTTAGGGTAGCTTTATTCAATTCTCCATAATCAATGCATACCCTCCATTTACCATTCCTTTTGGGCACAACCACTAAAGGATAAACCCACTGATTGTCTGAAATTGGGTAAATGAAGTTTACATTCAACAATTTTTGCAACTTTTCTTTCAAAATTTCCCTGAGATTTGGATTCATCCTTCTTTGAGGTTGTCTGATAGGTTTACAATTTCCCTCAATATAGATGTGATGTATACAAGTCTTAGGACTAATTCCTTTCATGTTAGTGTATTCCCATGCATATGCAGAAGAATGTTGTTGTAATGTTTTGATTAACTTTTTCTGTTGTAATCTCTCCAAGTTATTGTTTATGTTCAAAGTTTTTCCTAGAAATATTTCAACTGCAGAGCTACCAAATTCTTCCATAGAATAAAGAGACATCTGCCTAGATGAAAAATATTCAATATTGGATTTTTCTTGAAATTTATCATGTTCATATTCTAGGGATGATTCAAAATTTTCCATTGAATTTAAGATTTGAATATCTTCACTAATGGGTGGAATAATAAAGAGGGGTTGTATATCATTTTCATCATCAATCCATTCTTTTTCATCTAACTCTGTGATTGTTCTTACTGGAGAATATAGAGTGAATTTTTTTGTTGAGTTACCATTAGAGATATACATGTCACCAGATCTACAACTAATGAAAGCATGAGCTGTAGCCAACCAAGGTCTTCCTAATATAAGTGGATGTCCTCCTAGATTTTTCTTAGGACTTAATATCATAAAATCAACAAGATACTTTCAAGAGTCTAAGGACACTAAAATATCTTCTAACACACTATTTGGCTTGATCACAAATATGTCTGCTAATTGCAGTACTGTAGGTGTATACAGAAGATTAGGAAGGTTGAGTTGTTCCATGGTTTGTTTGCTCATGATGTTTATTGCTGCTCCTAAATCAATCAATGTATTTGGAATTTCAACTCCATTGATATGTTTTTTTACAACTGGACTTCCTGGATCTAAATATTTTTTGTATGGAAATTTTTCCCATCATTATGTCTGCAATTTTTCCTATGAGTTGAATTCTTTTTATTTCTTTTGTTTTTCTTCCTGGTTTCTTCATGCTCAACTCCTTTATTGTTTTGGATAGAATTGGAATCTCTTTAATGGCCTGTAACAAAGGAATTTTGATACAGACATTTTTCAATTCATCTAGAAAATCATAATTGGGCAACATAATATGTTTCTCTACCCCTCTATCAACTTGTAATATTTCAGGAAAAGGAGGTGTAGAAGTAGGTACTGATGGTTGATCTATGATAGGAGTTGATTTTACTGGTTCTTTTTTTTTTCATTTTCATAATTCTTGTTTTGAAGAGATGTTCCTTGCTCAAAAATTTTATTTTTCTGTAGAGAATGTCCATAATAATTGTCTTGTTCTTGAATAACTACAAAAGGCTTTTTACTTTCTAATATCCTACCAGATCTAAGTTGGATATCATTGATATCTAGAGGAGTGATCATGTAAGTTGGAAATTGATGCCCTTATATCATGTAGGTATTTTAAGGATTTTTATTGTTAGGGTTTGGTAATGGTTGGGCAGGTAGCTAATTTGGTCTTTGTGGAAATGGTAGTGAAAGTTGTGGATTTTGGTTTTGGAGTTGGGGTTGTTGATTTTGTTGAGGAATTTGTTGGGGAGGATAGTTTGGATATGATGGAGGATATTGGTAGTATTTAGAGAATCTTCCATAGGGATTTTGCATTCCTTGAGCCCAAGATTGAGATTGAGATTGAGATTGAGGCTAAGGTTGTTGCCAAGAATTCCAATTATTTGATGGGGGCTGAGTATACATTTGATTGTTAAAGCCTTGAGCTTGTGGCCCCTACCATGGTCTTCTAGAGACAAAGAAAAGAGATTCTGTTGGATTTGAAGTTGTTTCTTCTTGAAAAACAACCTTAAGACCTAGAATTGAAGGCCAACTCTTAGTCTCATGACTTTCTGAACAAATCATACAGGTCTTTATGACTTTTGCATCAAGAGGACATTCTCTTAAAGCATGCTTCTTTTTTCATTTGGGACTGAAAATAGCTAAAGCATCAGTCTCAAATTTCTGCTTGTTTTGTAATTTAAGGGCGCCTATCTGTTCACTAAGACTCCCTTAAATTTATTTTTTAAATTCATCAAGCATGTTTCCAATTTCTTCCCTACTCATTGTTCCAGTTGCACATCTATTTACTCTATCAAGAGAATGATCTCTTGGATTTTTCACAGTTTTTTATTTTCCCCTTGAGAGATGGATACATAATTCACCAATGTTAGATAATGGAATTTGAGAGATATCCCCCTTCCCCATCATGTTTAGAATGTCTATCCATTCACCTCTAATGGATTTTAATAAAAGAGCTTTTAAAGTATCTTGATCTAAATTATCCATTTTTTCTCTTTTTATGTTATAATTGAATCTTTCAATTAAATCCTCCAAATTCTCATCCCCTTTTTGCATCATTTTAAACACTTCATCCTTGTGATTTATGTGTATACAATAATCCAAATACCTTTCTAAAAATTCTCTCTTTATGTAATTCCATGTTCTGATAGATCGAGTGATTAAATTCATGAACCATTTTAGAGCTGCTCCTTTCAATGTTGAAGGAAACAATTTGATTTTTTGAGAGTCTTGTAAATAATCATAAGTTCTGCATAAGACTTCAAATTCAAACAAAAAGGTTTCAGGATCTTCACTTTTTAATCCATGAAAACTTGGGAGGACAGAAGGTGAGATATTTTTCATTGTGGCATTTGTATCTTCATCAACTATAGGGAGTCCAAAATAAATAACAATTAACCTATTTCTTCTGCCTCCTTATGCATTTCCTCTACCTCTACCTCTATCTCCTCCTCTACCTCTACCTCCTCCAAATATTACATTTTCTCCATTTAGAATTTCTCCTTCTCCTTCTACTTATTTTCCTCTAGTTCCTGCCATTATATATTCTTCAGAGCCAATATAAGATTCAACCTGCAAGGTTAATTTCTATTCCTCTGGTTCCTCTATCAATGGTATGTTAAAGAAAGGGTCTTCTTCTTCCTCTCCACTAGGAATTTCTAACTCTTCAGCTAGAATATGTTCCCCTGTAGAGGTGAAAAAGGTTACTCCTTCTGTTGGAGATCTAGGATCTTCTTCCTTTAAGACTGCCTCAGTGGATGAAGTAGGAGATCCTCCTAATTGGATTTCTGACCTTAGAAATTTGAGAAGTCTATGGCTAGTGAAATATGGAATATGAGTTTGAGATGGAGGTGTATTACTTCGTAATATTGGTGGAGTAAGTGGTGTTGTAGGGATTAAACTCCTACCTCTAGCTATGAACCCTTAAAGTCTATTTCTCTATGCATATCATTTTTTTTAGATGTAAGAAATGAGGCTACCTAATTACACTTCCCCGGAAATGGTGCCAAAATGTTTAGTCAATTTAATGTCTTAAATTTCTTACATAAATTATCAACCAAGGTTTGTAAACTGATGAAGTGTGGTGCACTGTATGTGCTTAGTTAACATTCTTCTTACTTCATTGTTTGTATTTTATGTTGTTTTGGGGGTTTTGTTCTTTGATGTCTAAGAATGTTTAATCTAAAAATTTAAATGAATCTAATGAATTTTTAAGAAGGAAGAAAATGAAGTGTTCCTAAGTTAATCTAATTTACATAAAAATAAATCAAATACTATTGGCTAGTTAGAATCTAATATGAAAAATAGAGTATATATATTAATGATTTCTATCTTAACATTAGTCCTATTCCATAGATCTAATTCTTATAACTGAGATTGAAATTGCAGTGTTGTTCTAAGTGAAATTAGAAAACAACTAATGTATATTTAGTTACTCCAGCATTCAATATGAAGTGCTATCTTCTTAAGATGGTGTGTAAGCAACTATCCATACCTTAACTTCTAATGTTCTAGAAAAGCAAGTAAAGTGTGCAAAGGAAAACAACTAATGTATATTTAGTTACTTCAGTCATTCAATATGAAGTGTCACCTTCTTGAGGCGATATTAAGTAACCAACTATACCTAATGATCTAGAAAATCAAGTAAATTATGTAGAAAATAACTCAGTAATTGCATTAATTAACATTCAATCATTCAATCTTGAAACATGATAGAATCAACTTCTTGGAATGACCTTTAGGAATATCAATGATGCAACTAAATGAGGATCTAAAAGAAGATGTAAAAGAATGTAAAGCTAACTGTGAACAACTAATCTACGTTTGATTTACTCCAACATTCACTGTGAAGTATTATCCTCTTGAGATGCTGTGTAAGAAATCAATTATACCTTAGTTTCTAAGTTCCTAGAAAGCAAGTAAAATATGTAGAGGAAAACTCAATAACTGTATGAATTAGACATTCAATCATTTAGTTTAGAATTATCTTCTTGAAATGAACTTTGAGAACATCCATTGACACAATTAATTTAGAATTCTAGTCTAAGAAAGTAAATGAGAGAACAACAAGAAAACTAGATAATTGTATATTCTTATTGCCTTCAAACTTGAGTCAAATTGAAAACGGAAAGATCTATCTTCACGAAATGTCTTTGAAGAATAATAATTACACCGGTTATGTTTTAATTTTATGCTAATGAGCAGAACTGAAATGAAACATTAATCTACTTAGAAAACTGAATTAACAAAAACAGAGTAAGGAAAATTAAACTAAAACAATGCATGAAAAACCTCCTCCAGTGCAGGGGCCCTCTGCAAATGATTCGTCTGAAATATTAGCTGGCTAAAGATGCACTTAAGAAATCATTGGCATGAACATGGTATTTGTATTATGATAAAACAAAGTCTCAATACACAACGTATCAGCAAAAGCTTAACTTAAACCTAAAACTTAATTGTTCTCTGTTCTGTACAATTGGTATTTAAAGAAAAAAAACATAACTCTCTATGAGCTAATTCTGCTACAGGTGGCTAATTTGAATTTTAGAATTGAAATTAGACTCTTTAACTTTTGATTTGCTACGATAGAGAAAATCAAGAGTCCTATGGTTCTCGGCTAACGTCCTTTGACCACGCCTTTGACCATGATCTTAGGCCTCCTTTCTTATCGATCTCGACCAAGTGAATAAGACAAAATCCATGTGGAGATGATTCTGGAAATTCCCATGTGGCTCATTTCTCCATTTGATACCTAGAACCTGTCAGACCATGAGAGTAGCTACGGAATCCACGATTAGCCGCAGAATAGGCTGCGTTTTGTAGCCAAATCACAAAAATCTATTCGAATAGCAATAACATGAGAATATAACATGGAAGTCATTTAGATGCATTCCTTGAGACAAAACATGGCATTTATCATTGATTGGAATATGTGATCTTATTAGAAAGTAAGGGAAAAAGGTGAGAAAGGATGTCAGAGAGAGGATAATTCTGAGGTTCAACACCAGTGATAATTCTAAGAGGGAAGCTAGTGTTGGAGTTCCCATGTTCTGGCCAGATTGGCAAGACCAAAAGATGAGAAAACATCAGAATCACTTTGGGGCCCTAGGATCTATCCCTCCTGGACCCGGAGAGGGATCTCTCCATAAAGCAAATAATGATATATATCTTTGAAGCTCAAAATGAGGTATTAGGATAGGTATGAAGCACGAAGGGGGGCTTTTAAATGATTTGGTTAGTTGTTGGGTTGAGTCATGAGATCATAGACTGGGAAAGTAATGGAAGGAAAGGAGTGAAGCAGTAGGATGTTTCAGCAAAAGAGGATAGATTAGAAATGTGCCATCCATTGGGCTATGGATTCATGAAAGGAGATTACTTGCAAACAACAAGCCAAGGCTTTCCATAGGGCAAGTCATCTATACTAAGGGATCTTCAATGGTAGATGGTGGAATGGAAAATTAAGGAAAGAAAGGAGAGACACGAAGGGAAGCTTAAGATCGGACTAGAGGTCATCTAACTCCAGATCTGCTTCAGCACACTCTTAAAGGGAAAATACATAATATTTAAACACAACACTAGGCCTAAGGTCAGAGAAGGACTTTGAACCTCCAATGCTTTGACACTAATTCAAGAGATCTTTGAAAGGCCAATCTGTTTGAAAAGGACCCCAGTGGACAGGGTTCATACTGAATCCCCGGTATCCCAATTCTTGCAGCTCAAACCAAACAAGAACAAATAAGCAGCAAACCCCGAATTCACACATCAGGTAGCAGTGAAATAACAGCTACTACACTGGTTAAATTGCATGAATTTTCTCTTAGATTCACTATCAGCAGAAAAAATTAAAGGTAGGGAGAGCAGAAACATAGGGTACCATGCGAGGGTATATCCTATGCCAGATTTCTTATGCGTACCAGAAGACCAATGAACAACATGAAAAATGTAATAAAACAATGTGATAAGAGGAACATTACCTGTAATAATAGACTAGGATCCTGTGAAATTTGCTTGATTAATTAATGAAAACCAGTCACATACACTGAGCTCAATGGCTGAATACAGTCCAAACTTTCTCCTCCCAGCTTACTACATTTCAACCTACTCTGCTACTCTCCCCCAAAACTGTTCTAACAGTAAAAAATGAATCCCTACAACTACAACTACAACAATGCAACCGAACCCTTTACAATGTGTTCTTCAGGGGTTCTTATAGGAGAATGAATAATAGCAGGAGTAGATGTGAATTTATTGGATTCATTAAGACAAAGTGGAGGAAGTATCCACGCCCACTCTACTTAATAGCTCTACGTTGTACTCTGTGGTCTGGTTCAGAGTCTGTCAGGTCGATATTGACCTCTGATGTTTCTTTGGAGTCCTTTCTGGCTGTAAGGCACTCTGTTCTGTCTTTTGAAGCAAGTAAGGTGACTGAAAGGTCTTTTGGACTTCCATACCTCCATTATTGTTGTCTTGACAGTATTTGGAAGCTTTCTGTCAGTGAAATTTCCTTTCGGAGTTCGGGGAGGCATGGATACTCTTGTTGGAAGGCATACTATCTGAGAACATGTACTGCTAACATGAAAGCAGATATGGCTTGTTTCATGTGCTCTTTGATCTTCAAACTGCGCCTTAATTATTTGATCACGGGATTAGGTGCTAAATATGCAATTAACAGGCCCAAATCCCTTAAACCTCTACTGCTGATACACTGGATGCTGAAGAAATGGCCTCTTTGCGTTTTAAATCATAGTACTTGTGACTGTGGAGGAAGAGTGAAATTTCCACTCTGTAATCCCTGCAACAATGAAATAGTGGAAGAAATGCTGTGGAGGCCTGGAGGAATGGTGGCGCAACTGTGGAAACAGTGGATGTAATGGAAAGCGGTGGAGAAATGTAGTGATACGATGGAGAATAGTCGATATGCAATGAATTTTAATGTAAAACATTAAGGTTTTAATGTCGGGCGTAATGATATAATGCTTTAATATAAAACATTATGATTCGGGCCTTTGAATCGAAATACAAAGGAAATGCGATGAAAAAAATATGAAATGACTATGAATGGTGGGACCCGGCCATGGGTGGAGGGCGATTTGGTCAAGGCCGTTAGTTCTCAGGAGGAGATCAACGGCTACGATGATCCGATGCAATCCCATGGTAGAGAGATGAAAAATATGAAGGGAATGCGAGATGCAATAAGGACCGTCGATCTGGGATCAATGGATGGTGGAGATTGATTATGGAGGAAATGGGACTATGAGAGGAAAAGTGGTTTTGGATGGGAAAACCACCAGTATCACGTGGCTCTAAGGTGGTTTAGAAAATAGCCCAAAATCATGCGATATATGTCGTTGAGCGACACGTGGTCCTGGAAAACCGCTTACATCGTGTAACTTTCCGGCGTTAAAGTTTGGACACAAAAAATGTGCGATATTGACGATGGCCGTTAGATATGAAGCGGGAAGATCCGACAGTGATGAAGGAGCGCAATACGAGGAAAGTGCATGGTCAGTTAAATGGTGAAAGACAAAGGCGGGTTTAATCCTGGCCGTCAGATCTGTAGAGATCGACGGTTGCGATTGGGTCGGGGATGACCAATTGGGAGGCACAGGGTGGAGCGAGGAGAAATATGGACCATTGGATCGAGCGAGATGGATGTCTCAGATCCAATTGGGGTGCGACAAATTGAAAGGGCCGATGACTCGGGATTGGGCAATTGCGATGGTGTGATTAAACGGCTGCCATCTGATCTAGAGACAGATCGACGACTCTCATGTAATCGGAGGAGTGGATGGATAGGGGTGATGGGCGCGATGCGATTAGTGCCAGGCCATTGGATCTACATAGATCAACGACTTAGATTGTGGTGGGGTTCAACATAACAAATACACTATCACATTGGAGGTTTTCGTTTTAACACAGAAATGCGCTCCGACTAATCCTCCAATGCGTTAAGCGCCCAGGCCTTAAGCGCTCGGTCTTAGCACTCGAGTTTATGGGGAAAGTGGTTAAAGGGCTGGCCAAAAAGGGGCTTAAGCCTATCATATGTTAAAATATGGGTTTTTCAATCCAAAAAAGAGGATTTCAAGGCTAAAGAGGGAATCAGTAGAGGAAACAAAGGGTTTAAAAGCCAAATAAGGATATCATAAGGCTTAAAAGAGGATCGAGGATGATTCAAAGGGTTAATGAGGAATTAAGGGAGGGAAAAAATGAAGAAAACAGAGGTTTAGTGAGGATGAAAAAATGGAAAATGGAGTCCTTTTGGGCATTCTTCTTCACAACAGAGAGGATTTTCTCATGGAAACAACAGTGAGGACTTGTCAAGGAAAAAAGGCACAAGGAGGCTTCAACGATG
Source organism: Pinus albicaulis (assembly GCA_034641835.2). Taxonomy (NCBI): domain Eukaryota; kingdom Viridiplantae; phylum Streptophyta; class Pinopsida; order Pinales; family Pinaceae; genus Pinus; species Pinus albicaulis. The sequence continues at coordinate 570,616,834 of CM076576.1, forward strand.
ATGCATTTTCAAAGGAGATGCATTCCTTGAAGGCTCAAAAAACATTTTAGCCCCCTGTTTTCTTGTCAAAAAAATTCATAGGGGGCTAACAGTGGCTCCACATGGGGATGGCTTCTTCTTGAAGGAGTCAAGAATTCAGAGAATAATCTTTGGTGTAGGCCAAATGCCTGGTACTTGAAACATCCATTCTCTTTCTTGGGTCAGCTGCCACAAATCATGAAGACATCATATCAACAGAAATATTCTCCCAAACAACTACCTACCCATACTATAGTCCTAACATTTTTCTTCTGGGTGCATTTAGACATGCAGACCCTTTTACATCATCAATTTTTACAAACAGGAAAATAAACCTATTCTATTTCTACCCTTATCACTCCATGAGACTAGATTAAACTATTGGCCTCATACTTTCTCTACCTAAACTAATGTTTGCTAGGATTAAACTGTTTAGTAGACTTCTTCTCTAAATTCTAAGATAGAAATTTGAAAAATAGTCAAGCCAAGATTATATTGTCTGGCTTACTGTGAACCATGGCATAAAGACAACACTGCTCATAGACTGAAAAACTTTTCAAAAATTCAAAACTACTAACTGACTAAATGCTCACAGACTGAGCTTTATTGAGCCTTTCCTACCTACCCTACTCTAATTGGAATATTCACAAGTCTAGCTTACAAACATCGTCTTCCAATGCAACCAGTCCATCAAGTGATCCCATGACTGGTCTTTCTTGCTCAACTCCTTGAGCATACTGGATAGGCAGGGCTGCTACCACTCTTTTTGTTCCACAACAGTAGCCTTTAAAAATTTTCTCGCTGTATGCAACATGCTGCACACAAAGAACTTTGATCATTCTTTGAATGTTTGCAGGAAATAAACATAAGGATCATGAAATGATACCTGGTTATGAATGTTTGGCAGGTAGGCTTCAACCATGATTTCTTCTTCTTCCACTGGATTAAGAACAAGACTCTCTTTAGACAGAGTGTCTCCTTCATCTTCTGAACTAGAGGACTCATCGTATATTGCAGCTGAGATCTCTTGGAGCTCTGATATATTCTGCCCTGATGTGCTGAGCTCTATGAAAAGATCTATGTATTCTTGACCAGGGGTATTTTCCATTGCCTCCTCTTTTTCAAGAGAAGGCTCTTTACTTTCATCATGCCCAAGAATCTCTTCTTTGCTTTCTTCCTCATCCTCTGGAATGAAAGGTTGCTGACTTCCAGTCTCTTGGAAGTTCTCACTGATGATCTAAGGAAAAGTAGGATGAAGATTCAAAGAATCTTCATCTTCTATTACATTGTCGTCACTCTCCCCATCAGTGTCATAAATAGGCTGGCTCGACCAAGTCAACCATTCTAGATGCTCAACAGGTCTTTCTTCATTGAGCTCCATAGAGGAGTTCTCCGGATCTATGAAATCAAACTCATTAGGTGAATGAGCAAGCACATCTATTCTATAAAAGGTTTCAGAGGTGGACTGCGCGTTTAATATTGAGTTCATCTCTTCTTCTGTCAACGCAGGAATTTCTTTTTTAACACAGACAGAAGAATAACGGTCCTCTGTTTCTTGTACTAGGTGATCTGGAGGCTAGATGTCTTCTTGAGCCTCCTCTGTGGCATCTTCACTGGAACTAGCAGGGAAAATTTGAGGAATTCCTGATGCTTCCTGATCTTCTTCTGCTAACGCATCAGATTCTGAATATTCTATGTGGTTTCTTATTTCCTCAAAGCAACCTTCTTTGTTAGCTCTTGCCATCAGGTCATGGTATTTTCTAGCACAAGACACAGGTAGGCAATCAGGCAGTTCCTGATTACTTTCCTCTCCACCTTCTATAGACTCTTGAGCATCATGCATGTCTTGCTCATAGTCTTGGTATTGAGTTTGTTCGCTTTCTGGAAAAGGCATGGGCTGCTCTAAATAATCAAAATTTTTATTTAAATTAGCCTCATACACTTTTATTATTACTTCACCAAACATGTTTTCTAGTTTGTTTAATTGGTCGCACAAAGCATCTAGCTTTGCATCTTTGTCGATGTCTGGATCCATCATTGTAAAAGAGGTCACTGCATCTTCTCAACCAGTTCAGGATCTTCTACCAGTGGAGTCATTATGTCTTTTAGGAATTACAGGGTGTGGAGTTGCCAGGTGGATGAATTTGCATGTTTGAAACAAGCTGTTGTCCACCATGAGAAATGAAATACCAATCTAAAGCATTGGTCTGAGTTGTTCCCCAGTGGAGTCGCCATTATGTTGGAGTTCCCATGTTTTGGCCAGATTGGCAAGACCAAAAGATGAGACAACATCAGAACCACTTTGGGGCCCTAGGATCTAGCCCTCCTGGACCCGGAGAGGGATCTCTCCATAAAGCAAAGAATGATATATATCTTTGAAGCTCAAAATGAGGTATTAGGCTAGGTATGAAGCACAAAAGGGGGTTTTTAAATGATTTGGTTGGTTGTTGGGTTGAGTCATGAGATCATAGACTGGGAAAGTAATGGAAGGAAAGGAGCGAAGTAGTAGGATGTTTCGACAAAATAGGATAGATTAGAAATGTGCCATCCATTGGGCTATGGAGTCATGAAAGGAGATTACTTGCAAACAACAAGCCAAGGCTTTCCATAGGGCAAGTCATCTATACTAAGGGATCTTCATGGTAGATGGTGGAATGGAACATTAAGGAAAGAAAGGAGAGACACGAAGGGCAACTTAAGATCAAACCAGAGGTCATCTAACTCCAAATCTGCTTTAGCACACTCCTAAAGGGAAAATACATAAGATTTAAACATAGCACTAGGCCTAAGGTCAGAGAAGGAATTTAAACCTCCAATGCTTTGACACTAATTCAAGAGATGTTTGAAAGGCCAATCTGTTTGAAAAGGACCCCAGTAGACAGGGTTCATACTGAATCCTCGGTATCCTAATTCTTGCAACTCAAACCAAACAAGAACAAATAAGCAGCAAATCCTGAATTCACACATCAGCTAGCAGTGAAATAATATCTATTACACTGGTTAAATTACATGAATTTTCTCTTAGATTCACTATCAGCAGAAAACATTAAAGGTAGGGAGAGCAGAAACATAGGGTACCATGCGAGGGTATATCCTATGCCAGATTTCTGATGTGTAACAGAAGACCAATGAACAACATGAAAAATGTAATAAAACAATGTGATAAGAGGAACATCACCCGTAATAATAGACCAGGATCCTGTGAAATTTGCTTGTTTAATTAATGCAAACCAGTCACATACACTGAGCTCAATGGTTGAATACAGTCCAAAATTTCTCCTCCCAGCCTACTGCATTTCAAACTACTTTTCTACTCTCCCCCAAAACTGTTCTAACAGTAAAAAATAAATCCCTACAACTGCAACTACAACAATGCAACCGAACCCTTTACAATGTGTTATTCAAGGGTTCTTATAGGAGAATGAATAATATCAGGAGTAGATGTGAATTTGTTGGATTCATTAAGACAGAGTGGAGGAAGTATCCACGCCCACTCTGCTTAATAGCTCCGCGTTGTACTCTGTGGTATGGTTTGGAGTCTGTCAGGTCGATATTGACCTCTGATGTTTCTTTGGAGTCATTTCTGGCTGTAAGGCACTCTGTTCTATCTTGTGAAGCAAGTGAGGTGACTGAAAGGTCTTATGGACTTCCATACCTCCATTATTGTTGTCGTGAAAGTATTTGGAAGCTTTCTATCAGTGAAATGGCCTTTGGGAGCTCGGGGAGGCATGGAGACTCCTGTCGGAAGGCATACTATCTGAGAAAATGTACTGCTGACATGAAAGCAGATATGGCTTTTTTCATGTGCTCTTTGATCTTAAAACTGTGCCTTAATTCTTTGATCACGAGATTAGGTGCTAAATATGCAATTAACAGGCCCAAATCCCTTAAACCTCTGCTGCTGATACACTGGCCGCTGAAGAAATGGCCTCTCTGCGTTTTAAATCACAGTACTTGTGACTGTGGAGGCAGAGTGAAATTTCCACTCTGTAATCCCTACAACAATGAAATAAACCAATTATAAAATCCATGGGTGGCGAAAGAAATGTTGTGGAGACCTGGAGGAATGGTGGTGCAACTGTGCAAATAGTGGATGTAATGGAAAGCGGTGGAGAAATGCAGTGAAATGGTGGAGAATGGTTGATATGCAATGAATTTTAATGTAAAACATTAAGGTTTTAATGTCGGGCGTAATGATATAATGATTTAATATAAAACATTATGGTTCGGGCCTTTGAATTGAAATACAAAGGAAATGCGATGAAAAACATATGAAATGACTGTGAATGGTGGGACCCGGCCATGGTTGGAGGGCGATTTGGTTAGGGTCGTTAGATCTCAGGAGGAGATCAATGGCTGTGATGATCTGATGCAATTCCATGGAAGTGCGATGAAAAATATGAAGGGAATGCGAGATGTAATAAGGACGTCGATTGGGGATCAATGGACGGCAGAGATTGATTATGGAGGAAACGGGACTGTGGGTGGAAAAGTGGTTTTGGATGGGAAAACCACCAGTATCGCGCGACTCTAAGGTGGTTTAGAAAATAGCCCAAAATCACGCGATATACGTCACTGAGCGACACGTGGTCCTGGAAAACTACTTATATCGCGTAACTTTCCAGCGTTAAAGTTCGGACACAAAAACTGCACGATATTGACAATGGCCGTTAGATTTGAGGTAGGAAGATCCGACGGTGATGAAGGAGCACAATACGAGGAAAGTGCATGGTCAGTTAAATACTGAAATTCAAAGGTGGGTTTAATCCTAGCCGTCAGATCTGCAGAGATCGACGGTTGCGATTTGGTTGGGTATGACCAATCGGGAGGCACAGGGCAGAGTGAGGAGAAATCTGGACCGTTGGATCGAGTGGGATGGATGGCTCAGATCCAATTGGGGCGTGACAAATTGGAAGGGCCGATGACTCGGGATTAGGCGATTGTGATGGTGCGATTGAACGGCCACCGTTCGATCTGGAGATAGATCGACAACTCTCATGTAATCGGAGGAGTGGATGGATAGGGGCGATGGGCGTGATGTGATTAGTGCCAGGCCGTTGGATCTACATAGATCAATGGCTCAGATCGTGGCGGGGTTCAACATAACAAATACACTATCGCATCGGAGGTTTTCGTTTTAACACAGAAATGCGCTCCAACTGATCCTCCGATGCGATAAGCACCCAAGCCTTAAGCGCTCGGTGTCAACACTCGGGTTTATGGGGAAAAGGGTTAAAGGGCTGGCCGAAAAGGGGCTTAAGCCTGCCATATGTTAAAATATGGGTTTTTCAAGCCAAAAAAGAGGATTTCAAGGCTAAAGAGGGAATTGGTAGAGGAAACAAAGGGTTTAAAAGCCAAATAAGGATATCATAAGGCTTAAAAGAGGATCGGGGATGATTCAAAGGGTTAATGAGGAATTAAGGGAGAGAAAAAAAAATGAAGAAAACAGAGGTTTAGTCAGGATGAAAAAAAGGAAAATGGAGGCCTTTTGGGCATTCTTCTTCACAACAGAGAGGCTTTTCTCATGGAAACAATAGTGAAGACTTGTCAAAGGGAAAAGGCACAAGGAGGCTTCAAGGATGATGTGTTTTAAGAGGAGATGCATTCCTTGAAGGCTCAAAAAGCATTTTAGCCCCCTGTTTGCTTGTCAAAAAAATTCATGGGGGGCTAACAGCTAGCATACCAATATTTAACTTGACCTTCAAGTGATAAAGAAAATAGTCTCATTATTGTGTCATCATTCTCAATCCTTAATTAGTTTGGTACCCAAAAGAAGTCATCAATGTGGACATGGGCATCTTGATCAAGACTCCTTTTGAACCTAGGTATCCAACCTCTAAACCATCCCTTTATTTCTGGAAGCTCTAGAAGTTACTTAGGATCAAGGTTATCATAGGGAGATGGAGGGATACCATACTTTTCATAAAATTCCATTTTTCATATTGTGCATATTAGGATTAAAATGGAGTCATCGGGGTGAAAAAAATTCCTTGATAAATTCTCGCTTCACCCTACAAGCATTAACTTTGAAGCTTAATGAAGAACTAGGGAGTTTTTCTTCCAATGGAGTCGCCAAATTGATATGTCAATAATTTCGTATGGGAAACAAGACAGATGTGTCATGTCCCCAACAAAAACACCAAAAATTTATTTCTCAAACTAGCAGGGTTCCTAGGAGGGGATACTATAGAGAAACTAGTAGGTCAAGGGGAAATAGGGGAGCGATATCCCACTGTCACCTCAACGAAGGCTCCCTTATTTTTACAAACTTCCAGCGATGAGAGGAGACCCAGTATAAGGGGAACAACTAGGAAGGATGGAACTATAAATGGATAAAGAGTTATTCCTAAGGTCTAAGGGGATTCTTGAGTCTAGGTTTGGAGGATGTGCCTTAACGAGGGGATTCCTACACCTAAGGATCGTTATGGATAAGTAGCTTCCATGTAATCCTTGTGGAATTTGGGTTACAAAGTTGTAGGACCAAATAGAGCCAAGTGGACCCAAAACTAGGTCAAGGGTATGGAGATTGATCAAAAAATGAGGGGCTTGACCTAATTAGGATATGGAATAGGATCAAAGGACTAATTCTCTTTTGAGATTTGAATGCAATGAACTCAATGAGGACACTAACCCAGGTCAATCTAGGGAAATAATTGGTCTTGTGGTTAGGGATTTCTATATCTCGGGATTCCACCATCATATTTGCTTCAAACCTGGAGGACCTATTGAAAAAATCCCAACGCAGTATTGGACCAAAAATTCAGGACATTGGATGGCTGGAATGGAATTTGATTGATGCCCTACGAGATATATTAGGGATAGGCCTAGAAAGAGAAATAGAAGGTGAGAAAAATAATCATTTAAGTTGACCACTAGTGGTTGGATCATTTCCTTTCCTTTGGGAGAGATGGCGTCAAGGTGAATTTTTTATTTAGAGAGAATCAACCCAATCAAGGAGGCCTCTAGGAAATTTTGCATGGCAATTAGGGCATGAGAGAACCTACCCAAAGAATTTATACCTTGATGTGAAATTTTTGATGACTTATAAATGTATATTCAATAAAAATAACCTCTAGGAACATTCACCCATTTATACGTGACACATGCAATGTATGCAACACTTCATAAAAATTCCAGCATTTTGCATAGAGTAAAAATAAATTTCAAACCTAGATAGTGAAAATGCCAAGAAAATTCATGTGATATGATAAATAAAAGAATAAACATGGAAAATATATCACTTACATGTACAATGAATATATCCAATCATCAAATCATGAAAATAATGAAGATTCAAGACCAAGATAATATTATCCAAACATAAAAAAATCATCCATGAAACCAAAATCATCCTCCAAAGGGAGTGAGAGCTTTTTCATGTAGCTACTAATTCCAAATCCAAGTGATGATAAGAGAAATAAATCACGTCTCACCAATTTATATGATCTCTAAAGAGTTCCATTTTACTAATTATGACCAATTAAGCCCCAAATAATAAAATAATGTGCAATAATAACTGCCCTTGGTGACAAGCCCACCAATATAGTTCAATAACATAAAAATAAGACTCTCAAGAGGGCATAATAATCAATATAATGAGTCATTAGTCCATTAAGAAGTCCTAATTAAGTTCAAAGTGTGCCAAGGTGAGAGACTGGAATCAAAACATAGTGGACAAGGGGTTGGCCCCTTGTTTTCCAAGAAAGTCACATGTGGTGCTCCAAAGTGGGTGTGGGGGCACAAGGACATCTTCATGGGTCTCCAAGTGGATTGATGATGCATATAAACTATATGTAAGGGCTAGGATGATGACATAAGCCCTCCTTTTGTCTTCTATAGTGAGACACATCCTCATATGGAACCTGGAACATATGCCAAGTGTATGGTGAAAGTGTGGAGTTGGTTGGGCATGGTGAAGGAGGTGCATCATCCTCATCCAAAAGGTGGAACAGAAGCAATCATTGAGTGGTGTTTGGGATCCATGAAGTACTCTTTACTATGGTGGAGGCCCATGGATATCAACACTCACCCTATAAGTTCCAATGTCACCCTCTGGAGGGCTTGGACCCCGTATAAGGAAACCAAACCCCAAATGGAAACCCACCTTCAATACCGCATAGTATCCAATGCGTCCCCTTTCCGTCCAATACACCAAATAATTAGAATAATCAAGTAAAAGAGATTACAAATCAAGGAATTAATTAGGTATTTCATGGTGTCGTGCCCTTCCATAGTGGGCTTTGGCATGTACAAGTGTCTCCAAGCTCAATAATGGTGTTAACAAAGGACCCTATTAGTTGGTTTCATCGTGTAGATGGTGTGGCGTTTTCATGGTACATCCATCAGGTGGTAGGTGGAAAGTGATATAATGATTGTATGGATTGGGGATTAGGGGAAGGATCCAAGCCACATGTCATGGTAAAAGGGTAGCTATGATGAGAGAAGCCCACACTTGGGTGTATAAGTGTATGAGGGAGTAAACCATGGTACATCATTTACCCTGACCTTTAATTTTCCACCCTTATTCATATTCATTTTTCTTTTGATTGATTTTTCTTCATAACTAATCAGGGCTCAAAGGGATGAGAACATGATATGTAGGATATAGTAGTAGATACCCCCTTTGAGGTAGAAAAGTGCATTTCCCACTAGGGTTTGGGACTATCATGGGTTCCTTAATGTAGAGGGGGCTCATTTAGGGCCCATAGGAACCAGGGTGATGACCATAATAAGGACTAGAGCTCATGTTTGGATTTTTCCTACATGATAAATTTTTATGTCCCAACCATTGTTAGCATAAATTCTTAATGCAAGTGTATGAAAATAGCTCACTTTAGCTGTGTGTGACAAACAACCCTAACAACAAATGTGTTTGATTAACTTATTTAGATCTGCAATTGATAGTTAAAAAAATGCTGCAAAAAACCAGATCTATTTAGTAAAAGTAGTTAAACATTGAAAAGAAATTAGAATTGCTCCATGCATCCAACAGAGAAGACAAAATATAAGGAATTTTGAATATATTATAACACCTGGGAAGGGAAAAAATAATAATATTACCAATCCACCTCAATGGGATGGGTTCTTGACTGTCCTCAACATTCAGATCCAAAAGTTTCTCTCTATCAATGGTGTAGAAAACCCAAAATGTGTTGAACTCTATGGGAGCTCAAGAAGCAAAGAAAGTAGTAGCAACAATGTGAATGATCAAATCGCGACAGTGAAAGTGATCAAAGTGATGAATGAATGGAAAACCCTCCTATTTATAACAAACTATTGAGATATCCTCGATAATGGTGAATAATAAAATATTATTAAACAAAATCTAGATCTAACCGCTTGGAATATTTTATTATATTTTGTTGGAGGGAAAAGATATTTAAATTGGTTAAGTACTTTTATTTAGAAATAATAAACAAATAAATGATTTATTTATCATTTCAAGAATGTGGCTAAGGAATAATTAAAAAATAATGATTTGTTTAATTATTTCTAGGTGATTTAGTCAAATTTAATAAGGAATAATAACTAACTAATGATTTAATTATTTATTCCTAGAGAAAAATAAGAAAAATAATGATTTATCTAATTATTTCTCATAATTGGATTAAATATGACTAGGAATATTATTTAAACAGTGGTTTAATTAATTATTCCTAGAGGAAAATCAAATAAATAAGGATTTATTTAATTATTCCTCATGGGTTTCTAGTTTTAACCAGAAATAATTAATAAAATATGGTTTATTAAAATATTTCTTATAGTGAAAGCACTTTTACTATGTCAAAAGCGGTCTTACATGATGTACTTCGATATATCTAATTGTAAATGGTTAGATGACCAAATTCCGGTGTGACAAATTCCCCCCCAACGTGCGAGCGTTAGGAGCTAATCATATGACCGAAGTACGTTGTAATAACACAATCAGTAGACACCAAAGGGGGGTCAGAGAGAGATAGAGATACATAGATGGAGTGAAGCGAGAGAGGAAAATAACCGAGGGGGAGAGACCTACAAATGATATAAGTCTCCTTTAATTTTTGGGCAACTGTTCTCAGTGAGGTCAGAGATGCATACCTATGCCTGCCAAGATGAAAAAGTACAAAGAATAATGGTGCGCCCAACAAACTGAAACTGATAAATAAAGTACATGATAAATGGTACATGACATGTTGGCATAAAATGGGCCAAAAAAAGATATAATGGATCCCACATACGTACTAAGCCTAGAAAAACATGAGTCAATATTGAATACAATAATATCTGAGTACATGAGACTTAATAACAACCAAAGAAGCCCTGATAAATAGGAAATGGCTCTGAAAATATGAATGGATCATCTGAATCATACATGCATGCTATGGGCACTGCAAGTGGCTGTAACCAAACCCATCAAATTTTCGGAGCTGCATATGAGGTTGTAGCATAATCTGAGGTCATTCGGGCATGTGGGGGGCTACCTGAAGGGCCACCCCCTCATGAGGTCTGAAACATCTTACACACACCCAAGAATCACTGGTACAATCTACTGAATCACCGAACCATTGAGTATACAAATCTAGATCATGCAATAATGAGCTGAAGCTGAGTGGATGAGAAACAATCAAGTCAAAAGGCAATGATGAGTCCCTTTTCCTAATCCGAGGCACCGAACAAAAATGGAAGATGGAACCAAGGTACACTACCCTCTAGACCTTTATTCTGGAATGAATGTGATGATGTCGACAGAAGGAGGTCCGCCATAGGTGAGACAATGAGGAATACTCAACTAAGGCATGAGGGATCATAATAAAGTGATTGATCAACTGACACCAGGGATGATGATGGAATAGGGGATACTGAGTAGAGGACGGACGACTTCCCTTGTCAGAGCATAAAAATCATGGATGAACTGGCATCGACTGGCTCGATTCCATAGGGGATGGGGGATAGTATGAATGGAGGCCAAAATGGGTGACATGAGAGAGGGACAAGGAAAAAATGGATGGAATACTGTAGCAGGAGGCAAAGGGACTCTGGATAGACTCCATGAATGTAGTGGTGACTCAACTCAGATGCTCTGAATAAGATTGGCTCGATGATGCTACCACACATAATAGGCCCGGTGGGGACCATATAAAATGAGAAAAATATGGTTACTCATGACGAAAATCAGCACATGCGTTAACAAGTATGAAGGGAAAGTGGTGCCCTAAGTACAAGAAGCACAAGTGAAGATATTTGATTTTAAGAGGCGGAAAAGTGACCCTTCGTGGAAAAATGGATTCCTCGTGAAGTGTCAAATTACCAAAAAAAAAAGGATACCCATTATAGTGCTCAGTGAGAGCTCTCCAAAGGTGTTGGCAGTTCATCAAACCGAGCTACAGTTTGGTCGCAATTGGCGAAAGACAATTTAAGGTTTTTATTTTAATAGGGCGATTTCCCTCCAGTTTGATTCATTTTCTAGTGGAGATGTGATAAATTTGGAGAGGAGGAGAGGGCCCTAAATCTTGCGGCGATCGTAGCGGACAAACCGACCATTAGAATTAGGATCTGTCAGTTGCAGGAAGGTGGCCTAGCCTTACTATTCATTTTTAACCGTTCAGTTTTTCAAATTAGGTTCCCGGGGCTCAGAAACAGACCTCTACCCCCCTCACGGCCACCTCGCACCTTCTGGAGCCTCTACTACGACCTGGCTCACATTTTTCAGAGGGGAAAACTATGAACTGGAAGCTGCAGGGATTTAAAAGCACGAGTTGGCCCAGAGATGGGATTTTGGCTGAGGACTAGGACATGATGTTTGATGACGCAATTTACCTTCTCTGAGCTGAAAAACATGATGGTTTTGTGCAGGTATGGAAGATTTGAGGATCAACTAACGAGAGAGGGATTTGGATGCACTTCGTGCCGAGATCCAGGGGGATCAGGTGTTACGAGGAGCACTTGAGAGGTATGAGGTTCTCAAGCTGGTTGAGAACCCACTGATGAGGGCAGGTGAACCCTTACTATCCAAGATAGTCAGCTATTGGGATCTAGACCAGGAGGCATTTATAGTGTGTGGGCACATGATCGGGTTTACCATTCAGGACATCTACTTCTTAACCAGACTCTCGCCACTAGGGGTGGTGGGAAATATACATCTAGTATTACCACATGGGTAGAACATATCAGAGTTCATGGAGTGCCATTTTAGACCAGATGTTTGTTATAAGGGCATGACCATTCCAATCAATGATCTAGAGAGGCTAGAGACATGGGTTGTCACCACAACAGTACTGTAGATCCTGGGCAACCAGGCATTCCATCACATCACTGGGGGGCAGATGATGTTGGTAGAGAGTGTTCTGAGTGGGACCTACTATGGGTGGGCCTAGATGATGATGTCTTCAGTGAAATGAAATTTTTCATTGCGCAAGAGACAGGTGAACCATGACTGTGCTTTTGGTACGGTGTTATGTTTGTTCTTCTTCGAGAAGATCCCCAAACTTCAACCTCATGTGAAGATCTAGGATGGAGGCCCACAAGAGCCCAGGATGCGTTGCTGCAGAGAGGAGGAGGTGGGGGAATCAGATTGGTGTTCTGACTCGAGTTCCTCACACATTGGGATCAAATTCCGCTGTACATAGATGACTATCTAGATAACGGTATGAAATTTCAGGGGTACCCTAACTTTTCACTTCTGTCAGGTCGGGCATGGCGACCAGATGATAAGTGAAAGTTTCGGCATATTATGATGCATTTAAAGTTTTTAGTATATGTATGTGATACTAATTTGTTACTTTTGATATAAAAGTATAGCACCAGTGAAGCCGACAGGCTATATGGGACGAACATCGTCTCTTGGAGCTACGGAGTCTAGTGGAGCGAGAGGAGACTAGAGACCTGAATATGAGGCTCTGCAGGAGGTGTGAGTTGTTTCTGACCGGTGTATCAGAGCGCAGATGGCATGATCTTGAGGACCAGTACATTGAGGTATGTATAGGGCTACCCTCTAAGTGGCGAGGTTTCATGTGGTGCATGAAGATGGATGGATAAGTAGTTCGGGATCTATGGGATGGTGGAGTTGAGCCATTGGCTCATGACCCTCCAGATAGTGATTAGATGAAGGGGCATGAGGTGCCCCCAATTTTGATTATTGTAACATGCTATGGGCATGTCAAAGGTATTTATATTAGTGGACTCCAAACATTTATGATTTTTTCGATACATAATATGGATATGCATATTTTTATATATGATGATTATATGGTTCGCCATTTGTTTTATGATTTTCTTGTGTTAAATGCATGTGATAAGTGCCAATATAGAATATTGTTTGCAATGCTATCTACATAGTGATTATGGGCTCTAGGTACATGACTGAATGTAATGGTTTCAAATTCACGCACTAAAAGCTTCACTTGTAAATATCTTCTAAAAAGGACATGATTACTCACAATACATGCCATTCAATTGCATGACAAACATAAAGGAATCTAAATGAACATGAAGATGAAGGATGCAATGATCAAAGGCATCGACTAACAAACCTATCACTGCATCATATTTAGCTTTGTTATTGGTGGTAGATCCAATGCATACGTCATTGAAGAAGAGTAACGAATGCAAGGGGGTAAAAATGGCCCAAGTTGCCGAGGCTAGATTCCAGGAGAAGCGACTTACACTACCGGCATAGCTGATATACGGTGTGGATTATGGATCCATTTGAAAGGTGTCATAAGAAAACAAATGAGATGATAGTGCAAGCTACCTAAATGCATGACATAAATAAAACACACATGTCTATGGGAGATGTTATGGGTAGAATCTCTTGAGGTAGAGTGCATTGTGAGGCTTAGGAATGAGTTGGCCTTCGAAATCCTCTAGAAGGTATGCCCCCCTTGCCCAAATCCTTACTAATGATGTAAGGCCCTGGCCATAATGATTCAAACTTCCCATGAACAAGGAAATCATGAGCCTGGTCATACACTAGAACAAGATCGCCTTTGTGAAAGGTACGAGGGTGGACTTTTCAATCATATTTAGCTTTGGTGCACTTCTTGGCTACTTCGATGGTTTGCAATGCAAAATGATGGTCTTTGGAAGCATGCTCAAGCATTATAAGTATTTTTTCTAAAGGTTGGGTGCCAAGGAGAAGTTCGGTGACTAGGTGAAGAGAGGGGATTTCACACTTGATCAATAAGACTGCCTCCTTGTCAAAAACAAGGTGGAAAGGAGTAAACCCGGTGGCTATTTTAAAAAAATTTCTATAGGACCATAATGTAGGGAAGAGCATAAGGTGCTAGTTGGTCTTGTTATTGTTCACTGTTAGTTGAAGCATAGTTTTAAGGATTTTATTGGCCGCTTCCACTTTTCCATTACCTTGGGGATAATAAGACGATGAATATTGGTGCTCAAAGCCCAATGGAGAGGATAGCTCACACCATATCTCATCTTCGAAATGTTGGCCATGGTCAGAGACCAATTTTTGAGGAACCTCGAATCAAGAAATAACATGGTTAAAAAATAAGAGATGCGGTAGTTGTTGTGTTATTGAACATTGGCATGGCCTCAACCCATTTGGTGAAATCGTCAACCGCCACAATGATATACTTGTGGTTACCAGTAGGTGGAGGTAGAAATTACAGGAAGTCAATGGCCCATTTACAGAAGGGTTCAACTGATATGACATGATGGAGGGGAGAGGGTGGAGATCACACCTTTGGAGAGAATAGCTGGAAATTGGTGACGAGCTCCATCATTAAGTACATTTGGAGGGGTTAATGGTCACCTTTTTTCCTTATTAAGTCTCTTTTTCTTGCATTTTAATTATACTATGGTCTTATGATGCTAGTGTAGGTGGTGATTGAGGCTTAACATACTTCGAGTACCTAACATGAGTTAAATGTAGGAAAATCATGAAGATATTGAATTTTTGTGGAGATTCTGTCATAAAGACTCAGAGTAGACAACAAGGAGAGATTCTAGGGGGTTTTTGACCCTCCTTAACTCCCAAAGGAAACCAAGGGATCCTTGAGGTTCCCTCCAACATCTCGAAATCAAAGGAAGCCAAGAAAACTCAAGATCAAGTGCACTCAAGCCATACTTCACTTGCAGTCAAGTGGACGCATCACCTATTTTCTAGGGATGTTGGTATCTACCCTTTTATGTTAAATAGAGCTTAGCAAGAGATCATTAGGATTCGAACTTTGGAGAAAGAAATTAGGCCCTTTGCTTTTGTAATCAGTTTTCAAGACTTTTATATTGATGTAATGAGACTATCTTTTGAAATGAAATGAGTATTTAGACTTTGCCTTACTGATCTAGTTTTAGAAAGCCTGGCTTGTGGGTTAGGGCCCAATCCATGTACCTCAGCCTCTCTTGTGTAATCATTATTTACTTTCATGTCATTTACCTAGTTTTTCTTATAAATATTTAGCTATTTTGTTTGTATTTTCATTTACTTCTTTTAGTTTGCTTCCATTTGTCTTTTGTTGTAGATTTAGTTTTCTTACATGTTGGTAGAATAGGTTATAACTTCAGAAAGCAGTGAGTCAAGCCTCCCCCTGTCATCTCTGTCTATAGAGATTGAGGAGGGTAGACCTTCCCCACAAACCAAAAATGCTTCTTATTTTATGATTTCTTGGAATGGATGATATTATTTTTTGTCATTCCATGGATATGTTTAGAATGTTGTGATAGATCTCTGTTTGTAGATTAGAGTATATTTTCTTTACAAATTCAAGTCATCTTTTAAATTATCTTTATCATGAATTTGTCCATTTATATTACATGAATAAGCATTTTTCTTGTAGGCACAGGTAGCACAGCCAAGGAGAACTTCACCAACACCTTTGACTTCATCTCTCATCCTTCATCATCCCTTTGTTCATCAAAATCACCATCAACCCTGTTTTCGGATTTTTCATCCCTACACCATGAGAAAACCATATGGGTGAAAGAAACACCTCACAAGAGGTTCTAATATTGGCCAATTGGTGGGCCACCTTCCACTCATCCTAATCCACCTTCACTCCACCTTCCCTACCCTTTATCCACCTATTTTTGGCCTCGGATTTCCCTCGAACTGTTTCATGTAGCAATTGAGGAATTTCTTGTAGCACTATAGAAAACATGGAGAAACAATTGAAATAACACTTGTGGGCCCCTCCTTAAGCCCATAAACCACCATCACCATCCTTTAAACCTGCAAAAACCACTCATACACCTCCAGCCTTGCCCCCATGTGTTCAAGCCTTCCATGCGCCACCTTAGCACTTTCTTCTCCTAGTTGCAAAACAACACATTTTCAAGCATAGTTAGGTCATGAATAGTTGCAAGATTAAAAGAATTATAGATAGAGCATAAAATAAGTAAAGTGTTTTTATCCGTTTGTCCCAGAAAAGTGTGATTAGATTAGTTTCCTTTATTCCATTTCAATTTAGAAATTTACTTCATGCAAGATGCATGTGTTGCTTTTCAATTCTTATCATAGTCTAATAAGAATATTTTTTTCATTTTAGAATAGTTAGATGTACTTGTTTGCTGTAGTATAGTTTTTTACTTGCTGATAGTGGCATGGATTTGAATCATTTGTATCCCTAGGCCTAATTTTAGAAGTGTGTCAGACTTCATCTAGAAACCCTAGAATTAGCACCCTTTTATAAAGCTTAGAAGAGGATGACATGAGTAGAATTCATCTGATATGTACATAACACTGTCACCTCTAAGTTTGTAAGAACCTTGGGTTCATAAAGTAAAGTAGGGAAACTTCTAGGAGTTGCAGCATTCTTGGTGCAATACCAGGGCTCACCACTTTTTGGCATCGTTGCCGAGGAGGTGTCTAGTAGATGATTTGATTTTGTTTTAGCATTCTTTTATGCTTTCATTTTACATGTTGTTTCAAAAATATTGAAAAAAATACAAAAATATATCATTTTCATGCCTCATAAGAGTAGGGATACTCAAGAAAAAGTTTTACCTAAAACCCCCACATCACCACATAGTCACCCTTCACTCTTCTTCAGTGGTTGTGAGGTCGAACACACCATAGGTGAGCCTTCTAAACTTTTTTAAGAACCTATTGGTGAAGAAGAAGATGTTTTTTCACCTGAGGAACATGCTTCACCTATATCAACCATAGTTGACACCAAAACCTAGGAAGCCTTTCCCATTAAATAGGTAGATGGGGAAACTAAGATGAAAAACATTAACCCCTCAGCCCTTCCACACTTTCATGGACTTACCTCAGAATATCCTGACACATTCATGTTTAAATTGTTTGTTGTTTGTAGGACCTATGACTATGCCTTAGATGATCAGAAGTTGAAGTTATTGCCATCCACCCTTAAGGATGCAACCTTCCGCCAGTTCATGGGTCTACCTGTGAATATCATCACTACTTGGGCACAGTTGCAAGAGGCCTTCAACAACAAGTACAAAGACTATTGTAGGTCCAAGTAAACTAAGGATGAGATATTCAGGATGACTCTAGGGCCAGATGAATCCCTAGAAGACTATGAAGAGAGGTTTCAGTTAAAATGTAAGAGAGCCAACTGTACTCTTGATCCTGGACCACTTAAAATAGTATTTATCCTAGGGTTCAAAGAGGAGGTGATAGAAGCCCTCAATATATTATCAGGAGGAAATATCTACCAACTGCCTTATGAAACAATAAAAACTGTCTTCAGGAACCATTCTAGGGCAGTCAGGAAGAAAGGAAGAGCTAGCCAAAGTACATCCAATAGCCCTTCCTCTTCCACCTCCATCAAACATGAGATTGAAAATATGCTGGAGGACTTCAAGACTGACATGCTACACAAATTTTCTTTGCAAATGGAAACAATGTAGGTCAAAAGGAAGGAATAGGAATCAGAAAGATATTTGGCTATATTTTTCCCTAGATGTACCATAAATCACCCTTGAAATTAATGTCCACTAAGTGTCATAGAGTTTTTCTTAGTCTGCGAGGAGAATCATGCCACAAAAAAGTGTCCCTCCTTACCTTGACTTAAAGTTGTTTATCAAGGTGGGGAAGTAGGGCCCAGGAAACTCTGTTTCATCAACCAGAGAAGGCCTCAAGGCCCTAGGTCATATCAAAAGGGTATGCAAGTTGCACCTTACTCTTAATATCACAATAATCAAAATGCACCCATGAAACCTTGGTACACCCCCACTCCTCCATCCTGGCCTACACATCCTACTTGGCCTACAATCCTCCATATCATCCTCAGCCTATGAACCAACCATTTCAATATTATGTTCCTCAAAAACCTCAGTTGAACAATCCATCCCAAGGGTGGAGGCCTCAACACAATCAACCACCTACTCTAATGCATCCACCCTAACCTCAACCTTAGCTTACTCATGCTTCTCCACACAAGATGCCTCAAATGCATGTTGTTAGAGTAAATTCTAATCGCAAGCGTATGAAAAAAAATCACTTTAGCTGTGCATAAGAAACAACCATAACATCAAATGTGGTTGTCAATTTCCTTATATCTGCAGTAAGTGATCAGAATAAATGCTAGAAAAATCCCGATCTATGCAGTTAAAGACATTAAGCAGCAAAAATAAAAAAGAGTTGCTCCATACATCCAATAGACAAGACAATAATTTATAAAGTTTTTTTTTACTATGACACTTGGGAAGGGAACACAGAAAGATGTTACCAGTCCCCCTCAATGGGATGGGTTCTTGTATGTCTTCAGCGCTTCAGATCCAAGATCTCTCTCTCTTGATGGTGCAAAAAACCCAGAAAAAATAGAACTCAAAGGGAGCTCACAAGCAAAAGTAGAAAAAATATGACAATGATGGAGGATCAAAGTCAGACCAAAAGTATAGATCAAAAGGTGATAAAAAAGGTAGTGAATAAATGGAAAAACTCTTCTATTTATAACAAAATATTGAGTTAGTCTATATATTGGTGCATAATTAAAATAATATTAACCAAATCTAGATCCAACATACTTGGAATATTTTATTATTTTTGGTGGAGGGAAAAGGAATTTAGAATTGGCTAAATCCCTTTATTTAGAAATAATAAATAAATAAATTATTTATTTATTATTTCAAGGATGAGGTTAAGGAATAATTAAATAAATAATGATTTATTTAATTATTTAAAAATGATTTAGTCAAATTCAACAAGGAATATTATTAAATAATGATTTAAATAATTATTCCTTGAGAATAATAAGATAAATAATAATTTATCTAATTAATTATCATGTTTTGGGTTAAATATGACCATTAATATTAATTAAGAGGGCGTTTAGTTAATTATCCCTGGAGGAAAATCAAGCAAATAAGGATTTATTTAATTATTCCTCATGGGGTTTCCTATTTAGACCAGAAATAATTTAATAAACTATGGGTTATTAAATTATTTCTCATCGTGAAAGCAATTTTACTATGGTAAAATTGGTCTTACACGTTGTACTTTAGTCCATCTAATAGTAACACGTTAGATGACCAAAAATTGGTGTAACAGATTTTCCCCCAACGTGCAAGCATTAGGTGCTAATCGTATGACCAAAGTACGTTGTAAGAACACAATCACTAGACACCAGTGGGGAGTCAGAGAGAGAGAAATATAAGGTCACGGACTAAAGCAAGAGTGGACAAGACCTTGAGGAGGCGAGACTTACAGGTGCGAGAAGTCTCTTTTATGAGTGAGTACATGTTCTCAATGAGGCGGGGGAGGCATACCTATGCCCACCGAGATGAAAACGTACAAAAAATAATGGTGCGCCCAACAAAAATGGGAATGAGATATATAGTATAGGTTGGCATAAACATGGGCCAGATAAAAAACATAATAGATCCCACATACATATTGTTCCTGGGACAACAAACATGACTTATACAATAATATCTGAGTACATGAGACATAATAACAACCAAAGAGGCCCTATAACACATGAAAGGGCTCTGAAAATCTGAATAATACATGAAAAAATAAAAGGGCATTGCAAGCGGCTAAATCCAGAACCATCAAATCTGCAGAGCTCCATCTAAGGTTGTATAAAAGAGGTCATCTGGGTATGTGGGTGGCTACCTGAAGGGCCACCCCCTCATGAGGTCTGAAACATCTCACACACACCCGGGAATCATTAGTACAATCTGCTGCATCACTGAACCATCAAGTATACGAATCTCTATCATGCTATAAGGAGTTGGAACTGAGAAATAATCAAGTCAAAGGGAAATAAAGGGTCCCTCTAGCTGATCTGAGGCACCAAACAAGAGTGGAAGCTGGAACCAAGGTACGCCACACTATAGACCTGTCTTTTGGAATGAATAAGATGATGTCGACAGAAGGAGGTCCACCATAGGTGAGGCAATGAGGAATCCTAAAATAAGGCACGAGGGATAATAGTAGAGTGACTGATAGACTGACACCAAGGATGAAGGTGGAATTGGGGGTACTGAGTAGCGGGCTGATGACTTCCCTTGTTAGAGCATGAAGGGCATGAATGACTTGGCAGTTACTGACTCGACTCTGAAGGGGATAGGGGACAGTATGATTGAAGGAAAAAATGTGCAACACAAGAGAGGTACAAAGCAATGAAGGATAGAAGACTATGATGGGAGAGAAAAGGAACTTGGGACAGACTCCATGGATGCGATGATGACTCAACTCGAATGTTATAAACAAGGGAAAATTGATGATGCTTCCACACAGAATAGGCCCGGTGGGGACCATAAAAACATGAGTAAATGATTGTTACTCATGATGAAAATCGACAGGAGCATCGACAAGTATGAAGGTAAAGTGGTACCACAAGTACAATTGCCGCAAGTGAAGAAATTCGATTTTGAGAAGCGGCGAAGTGACCCTTCTTGGAAAAAAGGGCTTCCAGGTGAAGCATAAAATCACCAAAAATGAAAGGATACCCATTTGAGTGCTCAGTGAGAGCTTTCCAATGATGCTGACAGTTCATCAAACCGAGCTACGGTTTGGTCGTAATTAGCAAAAGAAAAAATTGGGGTTTTTCTTTTGATAACGAAATTTCCCTCTAATTTGATTCATTTGCAAGTGTAGTTGTGGTGAATGTAGAGAGGAGAGAAGGCCCTACATCTTGCAGTGATAATAGCGAACAAACCGACCATTGGAATTGAGATCCGTCAGTTGTAGGTAAGAGGACTAAGCATACTCTTTCAATTCAGTGGATTGAAGTTTTAGATTAGGCACCCAGAGCCTAGGAACATACCTCTGCTCCTCCTCATGGTTGGGTCACACTTTTTGGGGTCTGTTCTGTGACCTGGGTAGTAAACACTGGGTAGAAAACTGCGACCTATCCTAGAAAATGGCTTGAAAAGTGCGACTGTCAGAGAAAGGGGTTTCGGTGTTGTTTTTGGCTGAGAGCTGGGATTTTATGGCTATGATGCAGTCTTTCCTTTCTGTATGATGAAAAAATGATGGTTTTGTGTAGGTATGGAATATTTGAGGATCAACTGGAGAGAAAGAGACCTGGATGCATTATGTTCTAAGATATGAGTGGGTCATGTAGTTTGCGCCGCATTGGCCAGGTTTGGGGTCCTAAAATTTGTTGAGAACCCATTGATGAAGGCAAGAGATCTCTTGCTAGCTTGTATAGTCATATATTGGGACCCAGATCATGAGATCTTTATAGTGCAGGGGCACTGGATTGAGTTGACAGTTTAGGACATATATCTCCTAACCAGTCTCCTACCACTGGGGATGGTCGGAAACACACAGCCAGTGTTACCACGAGGGCGGAACATTATGGAATTTTTAGAGCACCATTGTCGAGTGGATTTCCATGTGAAAGGCATGCAGATACCTATCGGAGATCTAGAGAGGCTAGAGACTCATGTTGTGGCCGTAGGGGTATTGCGGATCCCGGGCAACCAAGCGCACCTCCACATCACCGAAGGGCAGATGATGCTGGTTGAGGGTCTGTTAGGTCTCTATATTACTAGTGTAGTCCCTTATTGTTGTTAATGTATCCCCCTTATTGTTATTTTTTTACCCCTGTAACCCCAATATTGTTATTATTGTGCCCTTAAATTATTATTGTTATGTTGGCTAGGATTATATTGTGACCCCATGGACTCTTATATATAGAAGGAGGTTTTTTCATTTGTATCATCCAAGAATTTTTCATTTATGTAATGTAAATGAGGTTCCCCCCTCGAAGTGGCTTATTTCTAAGGCGTTGATCTCTCTTTTATTCTATTTTTGTAGTTGGTTTCATAACATTTGGAATCAGAGCTTTGGATTCTAGGGTTCCGTTGCTCCAAACAGATTATCGTGGAATTTTTTCTATAAATTTTGTTCTACGAAGGTTAAGAAGTTGAAATTTTTACAGAGAAAAGCCGAAATCCTGAGGAAATTTGTGTAAAAATTTTAGATCTTGGTTCACAATATTTTCAGAGATATGATTTGTGGAAGTAAGGGTTTATTCATACTCCTAAATTTCACCTAAATCAGATCATTGTGGAATTTTTGCTATAACTTATTTTCTACGAAGGTTTAGAAGATAACAAGTTTAAAGAAAAAAGTTGAAAGCCTGAGAAACATCGTGTAAACATTTCAGATCTTGGTTCGCAATATGTTCAAAGATATGATCTATGGAATTCAGGGTTTGTTCAGGCTCCATAATTTCATCTCAAAGAGTTGACCGTGGGAAAATCATCATAACTCTCTCTCTAAGAATCAGATTAGAATTATGTAAAAAATGGTTGCAAGTACATGGACTATAGTTTCCTTTATATCTATTTGAGAGACAAAGGAGGAAACAGTGACACGTGGCATACCATACAAGTTCGCTCTACTGAACCAGTCCATAATTAGGTCATTGTGGGATATTGGGCATAATTTTGCCTTGAAGAATCAAAACCAGGTCAGGCCTGTGGCATTCGAAAGAATATTCAAAGGGCTACTACAGAGCTGAATTTCAGATATTTAAGATCCTAAATGTTATGAAAGCAACTCCAAAAATAGAAGAAAAGAGAGATCAATGCCTTAGAAATAAGCCACTTCGAGGGGGCAACCTCGAATACATTACATAAATGAAAAATTCTTGGATGATACAAATGACAAAACCTCCTTTCTATATATAGGAGTCCATGGGGCCACAATGTAATCCTAGTGGGGCCACAATGTAATCCTAGCCGACCTAAAAATAATAATTTAAGGGCACAATAATAAAAATATGGGGGTTACAGGGATACAACAATAACAATAAGGGGGTTACACTAATGACAATAAGGGACTATACTAGTAATATAGGAACCTAACATGCTCCTCGCCTTCAAAAAAGTGTTTTTCTCAACACTTGAGTAGCTCCGGGTGCTTTTGTATAAAATTCTCATCCTCCCATGTAGAATCTTCAGTGGGTAAGTTCTTCCATTTGATGAGATACTCTAAAATTGATCAATTTCGTAGTTGTCGAGTTCTTATTTCCATGACTACTTCAAGTTCCAATATCATTTTTCCTTCCTCATCAAGTTCTGGCAATATTGTTTGAATTGGAATTTTGTCCCCTATAACCTTTTTTAAGCATGAAACATGGAAAACTGGATGCACTCACGAAGAAGGAGGAAGCTCCAATTTGTATGCCATATTACCAATCTTTTGCAAAACCTTGTAAGGACCATAGTACTCTGGTGATAATTTATTATCCTTCTTAGCTTGCTTGAGGGAAATTTGTTTGTATGGTTGTAGCCGTAAAAATACCCAGTCTCCCACATCAAAAATTCTCTCACTGCAATGTTGATCTGCCTTTTGTTTCATTCGATTTTGCTCCAAATTTAGGTTATCGTTTAAGAGTTGGAGAACTTCTTGTTGATGCTCGATGTGATCCTCCACTGCTTGAACCCTAGAATTTTCCCTTAAAGAAGATGTGATGGATGGTGGATGATATCCATAAAGTGCCATAAATGGAGTCATTTTTTCTGTAGTATGGAAGGAAGTGTTATACCACCATTCAGCGAGAGGTAGCCACTTGACCCATTGTGCTTGCTTATCAGATACAAAACAATGAAGATATCTTTCCAAACATTTATTCACTATCTTTGTTTAACCATCGGATTGAGGATGATAAGATGAGTTATGAGCTAGTTGAATACCCAAACAAGAAAATAATTCTGTCCAAAAAATTTCTTGTAAAAATGGGATCTCTGTCACTTACAATAATCTTCGGGTTTCCATCTAGCTTTTGAATTGTTTCCATAAATGCAGTAGCAAATGTACTCGCTTTAAATGGATGAGATAATGCAAAAAAGTGTGCATACTTGGTAAGTCTATCAACTACCATCATGCTGACACTCTTTCCTTCGGACTTAGGTAAACCTATTATAAAATCCATTGAAATATCCTCCCAACGTTGACTTGGAATGGATAAAGGTTGTAGAAGACACGGGGTCTTAATTGTCTCAATTTTATCTTGCTGGAAAACCAAAAATTCTGCCACAAACGTTTGAATATCAGATTTAAGGCCATCCCCAAAAAAATCTTTCTTCACCCTCTGGTAAGTCTTTAAAAATCCCGAGTGTTCTCCTAAAGGAGAAGTGTGCAATTCCAAAAGAATCTTTTATTTTAGTTGAGAGTTCTTGCAAATATATAAGAGACCTTTGTACCATAAGGAATCATTTTTCCAACTAAATGTATCATATGTACTAGGATATTGCTGCAAATTTTGAATGAGAGTCCACACTTCTTCGTCCTTCTTCCATTCATCCCTTGCTTCGGTTATCCAATCTGGTTGGATAATTGAAATGGTACAAAGAAATGCTTCCACCTCTTCATCCTTTCTTGAGAGTGCATCTGCAACAACATTTAACTTCCCTTTTTTGTAGAGGATTTCAAAGTCATAACCCAACATCTTTGTGACTCATTTTTGTTGCTCTTCTGAAGATAGTCTTTGTTCCAAAAAGTGTTTAAGACTATCATGATCAATTTTTACCTTGAAGTGTCTTCCAATTAGGTACGGTCTCCATTTCTTTAGTGCATGTAGTATTGCCAACATTTCCTTCTCATAAATAGCATTTTGTAAATATTTTCCTTTGATTGAAAGACTTTCAAAATCAATGGGTCTTCCTTCTTGCATTAAAACAACACCAATTCCATTTCCTGAGGCATCACATTCCAAAATAAAGGTTTTTTTGAAGTCTGGCGTAGCTAAGACTGGTGCTAGGCACATTGCCTCTTTAAGATTTTCAAAGGCCTTAGTTGCTTCAGGAGTCCATGAAAATGAATCTTTCTTCAATAATGTTGTTAGAGGTGCTGCTGTTCTCCCATAATTATTCACAAACTTGTGATAGTACCCTGTTAACCCGAGAAATCTGCGCAACTGATTTATGGTTGTGGGGACTTTCCATTCCTTAATGGCTTTAATTTTGTTAGGGTCTACCTTAACACCCTCGTGAGATACAATATGACCTAGATATTCCACCTCTTGTACTCCAAAGAAACATTTGGATGTTTTTGCATATAATTGTTTCCCTTCCAATAGTTTGAGCACACTGTCAACAATTGAACATGAACCTTCCAAGACCTGCTGTAGATTAGTATATCATCAAAAAATACTAGCACAAATTTTCTAAGGAATGGTTTGAAAATGGAATTCATCAACCCTTGAAATGTAGAAGGTGCATTGGTAAGGCCAAAAGGCATGACCAAAAATTAATAATGACCCTCTTGAGTCCGAAATGTTGTTTTTGGAATATCTTCAATCTTCATTCTAATTTGATGATATCCTGAATGAAGATCCAACTTGGTAAAATAAATTTATCCATGTAATTCATCCAATAATTCATCAATCACAGGAATGGGAAATTTATCTTTAATAGTGAGCTTATTGAGCTCCCTATAATCCGAACACATGCGCCATGATCCATATTTTTTGTGCACCAATACTACTGGAGCAGAGAAAGAACTTTGACTAGGTTGAATTATACTAGCCTCTAACATTTCTGCAATCATACGTTAAATTTCGCTCTTTTGGACATAAGGATATTTATAAGGCCTGATGTTTGGAGGAACACTTCTTGAAATCAAAGCATGATCATGATCACGCATAGGTGGGAGTCCTTTGGGAGTATTAAACACCTTGGAATGATTGTCAAAGAATTTTTGGAGATCTGGAGTCACTAGAAAATTTGGCTCAATTTCCGACGGCCACTTCGTTGCTATTCCGACACATAATCGTTGCAAGAGTGACAATTCAAGGACGGAAAAAACGTGGTTAGCCATTACGTCGCAATTCCGATGCCTTGACAAAGTGTCGCAATACCGACACTTTTTCTGTCGCTTCCAAACAAGCGTCGCTCTTCCGACGTTCCCCAAACCATCTCTCTTCCGACGTTTGCAAACTGTCGCAATTCCGACGAAATGTGGTCGGACGTTTTGAGTGTCGCTCTTCCGACGTTTTCATACTATCGCTCTTCCAATGTTTCTAAAATGTCACAATTCTGATGCCTTACAAAGGTGTCGCAAGACCGACGCATTGCAAAATTGTCGCAAGACAGACGCTTTCCAGAAGCGTCGCAATACCAATGCTTTTCAAAAGCGTCGCAATACCGACACCAGGAAGAACTGTCGCAATATCGATGGACGTCTCAAGACTGACGGAAATGGAAATCGTACCAATGTGTATAAGGCGTTAGAAGAGCGATGCTTACAAAGTGTTGGTATACCAACGGCAGGTTCAATTTAAAAAAAAAAAAAATGAAACTTTAAAACAGGACAGTAAATCTCCAATATTTGTTATGAATTGTGGGCGTTCCAATTTCCTGTCACAACTGTAAAGCTGTTGTACTACAGAATAAAAAAATTTGAACCTCTACCTATGTGTAAAATGCCTCCAAATTTTCCTGTCCTATCATCTTCACAATCTGTGCAAACTCAACCTGTTTTATTTCTGGGACTGGCCAATTAAATAAAACTCCAAGCCAAGGACTGGAAATCTCACTACTTAATTTCTTCTTTCTGATTTACTTATCAATTTCATAGAAATTGATAAGTGAATAATTTAGTCTAATATTATATTAAACCCAAATAATGAGGCTCCCACGCTATACATATTCCCTTTTGTAAAATGCTTTAACCATGGCACGACTCTTGCATCAACTTTACAAGGCCTTCCAATTGATTTATTAAAACCCTGCTCAGACCTTCGGAACTAATTTATCTTGGGTTATAACCGGAAACACGACTGTCAGATCAAAGTCTGTGATACTGTAACAATGTCCAAGACCTTTAACAACCACCAACACTCGGGCTTATAAAGGGACTTTGATACAATGTGCAACCTTATTTTGAACAGTCCCGGTCAATAGAAATTAGAACTGGGGCCCAGCACCAACGACCTTGCCACATCCAACGGTGGATAATACATCGCACTGGCCTTGACGATCCAACGATCCAACTGGATATCGCACGATTTATTTGCACGATCGTTAAGTCGCGATGAGAGTGGTTTTTGGAACCCACGTTTAGCCAGGCATCAATCAAAGGCACATATCGCGTTATTTTGTCAATTACAGCTTAAAACCTTTGTGGTCGCATGATGTTGAGGAGGTAAATCCCCTCTGCGGACAGAGGCGATCCCTACTAGCCCAGCAGGGGTCTAGCAACAATCAAACAATGTTATGACGCAAGCTCCTAGTTACGAATGAAAAGAATAGGAATAGAAGCCTACCTGGATTCCAACGCTATGATCTGAAGAAGAAGCGTCCCCGTTCCTCAGCCTCGGCAGATCACAATCCCTCCACGATCTCTGCGGATGAACACCTGCACATGGAAAAAGCGGACAGATACAAGCATAAAATCCGGCACACGTAAC
Source organism: Pinus albicaulis (assembly GCA_034641835.2). Lineage (NCBI taxonomy): Eukaryota > Viridiplantae > Streptophyta > Pinopsida > Pinales > Pinaceae > Pinus > Pinus albicaulis. The sequence continues at coordinate 570,644,625 of CM076576.1, forward strand.
TAAACATCAGTCAGAAAGGATGTTACTCACATTAACATGATGGAAAACGGAGTGGAACCATAATCATAATCATCTATTAAATAATAAACGAAGAAAGATTACAACCAAGTTCTGACGTCACAGTCTCCTTCGGACGGGTCTCCGGTCGTCCACGTCTCGCAAAGCTCACCAAGGAAAGGGAAAACCTCTCCGGAGTCTCTCGACAATGGTCTCCTTACTTGAGTCGGCCTTAAGGGAAAGAGAGGATTCTTTACAGCACAAAGGCTCTTGGGAATGTGGAGATTCAAAGCTTAGGGACTTCAAGACTAGCTTGCCATGGGATTGAGCAGGCTTTTATAGATGGGGAAGGAGGGAGTTGGGATCCCTATTATTATGGGATTGGCCCTATCAACAAGGAAGGTTCCATAGGAGGTGGCAAAACTACTTCCCTTCCATAGAACTTCCGCAGCCAAACCTCCCAACTCAAGATAGGCAATGGTTTCTGAGTTTGTTGGAACTCAACTTCCGCCATCTTTATTTAAAAAACAGTCCCTAAATTGGGTGGCGCGACTACTTCTCTATGAAAGAGCGCCAGTTGGCGTGACCTCTTTGCAGGATTTTCCCCATTGGCGCGAGTACTGAACTTCCTGCCCGCGCCAATGCCAAAAGGGATGTTTTTCATGACTTTTGCAAGGAGATGTCTCAAGGGCAAATGAGGCTCATGCTTAGAGGAATGCATTGATGGAGTTTTCAAGGCATGACAATGTTCACAGGTCACAAAATGGGTCCTCCATTGTGCGGGATAGGGAATGGTAGGGACGGTGACAAATTACTCTGTAACAGATGCCCCCTAAAGTATGAGGCCCAAGAGAGAGAGGGATGAAATGCTTTACGAGAACATGTTCAACAGAAGGCCCGCCGTCGGAAAACCTGCGCAGAAAGATACAACTGATATCTCAAGTACATGATGCATACGTGGTATGGACGCAGCCATCCGAAACAGAGTATGCTATAATCCGGATCCAGGGTATGGGCGCAGCCATCCAACTAAGATCAAACAAATAGACTCAGGTATGGTCGCAGCCATCCAATCAGTGAGTCATGTACATAATGATAATAATCCACAATTGCAGCCTGGATTACAACAGACACAATCCAGGGTCTTGCGCTCCATCTCGACCCAAACAAGTACAAGTTCGAGCATGTGAATATGTGAGCTGATGTCGAACATGCAAGAACATCGTCTAATTACCAGCCAATGATGAAAGCTGTTAACAGACGCGAGAGAAACCACCAATAATGACAATGGTCCTCAAGGTACTACAGGTACAATCTACGGCGTGCCAATAAATGAGTTGACGTCGAACACCCGCAGAATCACTCAATCGGAGGTCAATAATGTAAACCTCACGTCGAATGCGACGAACCTGCCATTGAGGCATGCAGGCTCCAAGGTACCATAAGGAGTCTCTAGACCAACTTCCTGGATAATGAGTTGAAGTCGACAGGAAGTGACCTTGATCGAAGGTGGGCCATAATGATTCCCACATCATCGACACGAGACAGAGGAACATGATGTTTTGTTGTGAATCAGGATCGTATGAGAAACAGAGGAAGGTTGATATTTGCAGAGGCCAACTTCTCTTGAACACATGAACGGCACGACAGTGGACTTGGCAGTATTTGACATCAACGAATCAGAGGTCATGGCGACGAGGCAGTGAACAGATGAGAGGTCAAAAGGGATTACCCAAACCCATGGAGGAAAAGTGAAGCAACGAGATGAGATGTCCCCAACCCGACACGAATGCAGACAAGTGCCATGTTCAAGAGCGACATACTGCCGACGACAACGATGATGGTTCCATTTTTCCCCCACCATTTCTGGCGAGTACCCCAATTATTTTTGATAACAAGCTTGAAGGGGATAGCATATGCTTGCAATATAAGTCCACCCTTCGGGCGAATCCATCCTAGTGCATTTAACGAGTCCTAGGAAGGAGGAACTCGGAGAACGTCATTTTGACTAGATCCGATGTCATCAGGGTTTAACGAGTCTGACAAAGGAAGAACTCGGCGTCTTTTCATGTTTAGAGAGTTTGAAAAGACAGCGGAAAAGAAAACTCCACAGGTCCCTTTTCATAAATAGTTCCCCAGATCCGAAAAGGTAGAAAACAATATCCGGGAAAACCTCCTAGTCGCGATAGGCTAGGGTATTCCTTTTTCGTAATCAATCCATCCCAGCCTGAAAAAGGGTTAAACTTATACTGGGTGGATGTCGATTCATGTCCATTTTAACGAGATTGAAATGACAAGGGCCTCGGCAATATTTTCATATTTAGAGAGTCAGAAAAGAGCTGAAAGATGACTCCAGAGTGACTTTTTCGTGTATTTACCGAGTCCGAAAAAGTATAAAATACAACTCGTTTCCATCGTTTAAGTCGCAAAAACCTGCTGCTGCACATACCAAAAAAGCGTAAAATCCATTTTCAACATAACGTATGCAAATATTTGATAAAAATAACTTTTAAAACTCATTTAATGTCGAAAAAGTTATAAATATGTCAAATTGGTAAAAATAAAATTACTTTTTACTATTTACCTTGGTGGAAAGCAACAATGGTCCTTTTGGAGCAGAAACTTCTGACGGTGATTGCGACAAATCCAGTCGATCATTCAACTTCTCGTCTATCACAGGTAAGAGGCGCTCTTTTGCTCTTCATTTTCATTCATTTTTTAATAGCTTTCCCTTGAAAATCAGTTTTGTGTGGTCATTTTTAGAATTTTAGGGCTGCGCCCATTGGTGCGGGTATCGGGCACGGACCGGCGCCAATGAGCTCTTTTTTATAAAGGGCTCGCGCCATGTGGTGCGACTGTTCAGAAAACGGCCGCGCCAGCGGCCGAACCCCAAATTTCGCCCAAAATTTTGACATTTAGACCAAATTGCATGGAATTCGAAGCTCATCAAAGATCTAACTAAGGGTTTTTGACCATGTGAATGCAGATAATCACTCAAAATGGAAATCGAATGGAAGGAACGAGAGCACGGAGAAGAGGATGAACAGGCCATGCAAAGTCAAGCTTGCATGAATGCACTTAGAAACTGTGGATTGAAAAAGTTCTTCCTCACGCCATGTTTAAGAGCTCAGCCCGAGCTCCTCCAGTATTTAATCAGTATCTGGGACGAACAGGAACAGGTGTTCAGGTTACGAGACCAGGTGTTAGAACTGGAGGTCACCGACGTTTATTTCATCACTGGATTGTCCCACAGAGGTCCAATCCCTGTACTGACTGGAAGCAGACCATCTGGGGAAAATATGGAAGAAGTAATGGCATGGGTGTGCCGCGGGGCACAAACAGGATCAGGAAGCAAGAAGGTGGATATCCACACCATTCCTGATCTAGCACTGAGAGTAGTTCTCCATACCATTACGCGGGCTACTGGGTCGCAGGCTCCACACGAGGCCACGAAGACCCAACTCCTGCTGGCCTCAGAATGCATGGGTTCCTTACTGTTCAACTGGGCAGAAGCAGTAACTATCAACATGAAAAGGCAGCTCACAAAGTGCAAACAGGGGAAACTGAAACAGTTCGGTTATGGTTCCATCTTGGTATCGTTCATTCTGGAACGCTTACCAATCTTCCAGGGCCAAGAGGCCACAGTGGCGAGTCCGATACCACGAGAGCCAAGAATGGTTCGCTGGGCAGCATTGATGCCTAGATCTAGAGGTGGCCAACAGATGTCCTGGAGGCCAGAGTTTTTTAGGTGGTTACGGCGCCAACTGATTGTCGTGGAAGACTGGCCCTATGCAGGAACTGACTTTACTGGGGACCCAAATCTCCCACTACCAGAAGGAGATGACTGGGACGAGGAGCTGGGTAAGACCTCATATTTTTGATTTTATGTTTTATTGTTTTTTTTTTGTTAATACACATTTCGTCTTAACACAATTATATATGCATGCAGATGTGGGACCTGAGAGACCAGCTGGGATGTCTCCAATCTCTCGGAGGACACAACTCGCCCCTGAGATTCAGGGAGAAGGCACCGGAGGAGATGAACTGATCCAGAACCTCGAGGGGATTGCCCACGGGATCCCAGACTATGTCCGGCTAGCAGACGTACCGATGGCATACCAGCGCCACACGGTGGGAGTCCTGAATCGGATCCACCGAATTCTGAGGCGCCTAGTGCGTGCAGTCACGTGCTATCATGAGCACCATGTGGATTAGTCCTTAGGATTTATACTGCACCTATTTTTTGAGAGACATAGCGTCTCCGGATGTACTAAGACGATTATGTATATTTTTTGAGTTTTATGTGACACACTCTATGTAAACATTTCGATATCTATATATATACATATCTATTTCTGGATGAGTCTTTCTTTACATGTGATGATGATTTATAAATTGCGCAAATGTCTGTCTAATACCAAATTCGCTACTGCATCTGTTAATGTATTCAAATGCCTGGGTATATGATAATATGTAATATAGTCAAAATTCCTTTCCAGTAACCGAATACACAAATACAGACGTAATATGGACGGGTTCCTTACCGAATAGTGTCCGTTCAGCTGTAACACTACAAGTTGTGAATCTAGGTACACGAGAAATTCACGGATACCAAGGTTTATTGCCTCGGTTAATAATTCCAACACGGCGCTATATTCCGCAATATTGTTTGTGGTACGTCCTAAAAACACACCTTGTAGGTCAATCAACTCACTAGCAAGATCGTAGATTACCCAGGCTGCGGAAGACAGATTCCTGGTACTGCGGGAGGCACCATCCGCGAAACCAACAAACGGATGAATAGACATCTGCACAACCAGGAAGACCCGATCAGCAGAAAGATGTTTACAAAGCACACCACACTATGCACACAAATGACAATCACACACCTATGTACACACACCACACCAAGAAATCACTTCAGGCATAGTACTTTTTAAGGTACAGCCCATTTCTGGGCTGCACCAGTGGAACTCCTTCATAGTCTATAAGCTCGTAGGCCCCATTTTTCAAAACGCGCTTTACTATATAGGGCCCGTGCCACATAGGCTAGAGCTTACCGGCTCCAAGCTTATCATGTGCCTGATCGTACAAGAGGACGAGGTCTCCTTCAATGAAAGAACGAGGAGAAACAGATTGATCAAAATGAGTTTTGACCCTCTTCTTTTGTGCTTCGATGATCAAAGCAGCTAGACGACGGGTTTCATCCAACCGTTCGAGATAAAGAAGACGTTCTTCCTCAGGAGAAGTATCCGGTAAGAGCTCCACAACTAATTTAAGTGAAGGAATTTCACATTCAACCGGTAGAGTAGCTTCCAGACCGTACACCAATTGGAATGGTGTGAATCCGGTTGCACTCTTAGCAGATGTTCGGTATGCCCAGAGAGCTGAGAACAGTTGGAGATGCCAACTAGATTTATGAATCCCAACTGTTCGCTGAAGCATAGTGACCAAAACCTTGTTCATCGCTTCAACCTGACCATTCGCTTGAGGGTAGTATGGTGTTGAGCTGTCGTGACGCAAGCCCAACGCTGAAGTCAGCTCCGCCATCATGTAATCGCGGAAATGAGTACCGTGATCAGTGATGATAGCTTGAGGAACCCCGAATCGTGCAATAACATGGTTGAATAAAAATGAAGCAGCCGTTCTTCCGTCAGCAGCTAGTGTAGGCATCGCCTCGGCCCACTTAGTGAAGTAGTCGACGGCGACAATGATATACGCATGCCCCCGGCCGAGTGAGGGTTACACGTCATAAAATCCACGCCCCATTTCGCAAAAGGGCCGACGGTAATAACGGGATGCAATGGCAACGGCGGCGCGCGCATCTTGCGCTGAAAAATCTGGCATGGATGACATTTACGGACTGCAGTGATACAATCCTTGAATATGGAAGGCCAGAAATAACTTGCCCGCAGAATCTTCTGGGCAGTAGCATACCCGGACATATGTCCGCCACAGGCGCCACTGTGGCAGTCATTTAAGACTTTCTCAGCCTCTTCTAAGGTAAGGCATCGTCGGAGCACCGAATCTACTCCAATACGATATAAGGTATCTCCTACTATACGGTAGGGTTGGGACTGGTGCCGAATCCGTCGGCGGGCAGCAGTTTTATCCAACTCAGACCGAAAAGTCGCGGTCTGAAGATACACTATGATGTCACCGTACCAAGGATCTCGAGTACTGATAAGAAAAAGCGTTTCATCCGGTATATGGTCTTCAGAGTGTGAGGGAACAGAGTCTGTAGGGAGAGAACATATCAAATCCGCGAAGACCAGTGATTTAGTTGACTTGGCAGTGGTGAACTCCAAGTCAAAATCCTGCAGGATCACAATCCATTTGGAGCACTTGCCCCCTAGTAATTGTCTAGAAAGAATATACGTCATAGGGTTGCAGTCTGAAACCACTGTTATCGTGCGCAAAAGGATGTAATGGCGAAAGCGTTGTACGGCGTGTACTGCTGCTAAGGCCAACTTCTCGACATGTGCATAACGCGTTTCCGGGTCGAGAAGGTTCCGAGACAGGTAATAAACAACATGTTCATCACCGTTATCATCATCCTGCACCAAGACCATGGCGATGGTGCTAAATGCGGCAGCTAGATACAAAGTAAAGTCGCGGTGGTAGTCCGGAGGACGAAGCAACGGAGTATTGACTAGAAATGTGTTCAGCTTCTCAAAGGATTCCTGAGCAATTTCGTCCCAGTGAAAGGGAACATTCTGCTTTAACAAACGAGTGAATCCTTTGGCCACCTCGGCATAATTCAGGATAAAGCGCCTAAGAAAATTCACCTTCCCTTGCAGACTCTGTAACTGATACAGGGAGGAGGGTGATGGGAGATTTACGATGGCCTCAACCTTTAGAGGGTCAAGGCGAATTCCGTCTTTTGAGACTATAAAGCCTAAAAGACGGCCAGAGTCAACGCAGAAGACGCACTTATGAGGATTGAGCCTGATATTGTAGCGTCTGCAACGAAGAAATATCTGGCGAAGATGCTCAGGATGGTCCTCTCGCTTACCCGAATGGGCTGGCAAGTCATCCAGATAAGGCTGGACAATATGGCGAATGTCATGAAAAGCGTAGGACATCGCACGCTGAAATGTAGCGCCAGCGTTTTTTAAGCCGAACGGGAGTTTTTTGTACGCGAAAGTGCCCCACGGACAGATGAATGTAGTCTTATGTTGATCCTCAGGTCCAATATTGATTTGGTTATAGCCTGAGAAACCGTCCATTAAGGAATAGATCTCACTCCCGGCACATTCGTCAATAATCTGGTCGATAAATGGAGTGGGATAATTATCCTTAGGACAGGCGCGATTGATATCGCGATAATCCACACAGACTCGAATTGTACCCTGTTTTCTATCGACAGGGACAATATTAGACACCCATTCTGTAAGGGGGATAGGATAAATAAAACCCGCGTTCAGAAGTTTTTCAACTTCTGCCTTGATAGCGGCGGCTTTCCGAGGATGCGTGGGACGTAAGCGTTGGCGCACGGGTTTCGCACTTGGATAGGTTGAAATCTCGTGCACGACAATACTAGGATCAATTCCCGGCATTTCCTCGTAAGACCATGCGAAAACATCTCTGAATTCTTTGAAAAGCTTAGTATAGACTTGAATCTCCTCGGGAGAACAAGTCACACCCACATGAATGTTCTCAACAATCCCCGGTTTAATGGAGATGTTGATTGGAACAGTTTGAGTAATGTTACTCAGATTACCCTCCGAAAAGACCTCATGCATTAAGATCGGTGTTTGAAGAGGAGGGGAAGGAACCTGAGTAGCATAACGCTCCAGACAATCAGTCATTGCCCCCAAGCTGGGCATAAACGAGGAGCGATGATGTCCATCGCCCCAGGGCAGCTCCTCAAGAGACATGGTTTCAATGATAGCCTCATCTGAAGGAAAAGTCTCTCTGAGAGGATCAGGTGAATCAGCCTGACCAAGCTAGGGGGATTGCGAGTAGACGTCGAGAGCCATGCTCATGGGAGCATGCTGAGGAGGTGGAGGGTCCGATGCCGCAACAATCTCACAATAGCTGATCTCTACTGGCGTTAAAGGCATGGATTCTCCAAACTCATATACCTGCTCAGGTGTAGGAATAAGCCAGGGGTCATCAGTCCTAGACAACATGTTGACTTGAGCGGTATTCGGTGGCGGTGCGGGGAATATACCCATGAGGACTGGGTCTTTGAAAAGACCAGGTCCTATGCTATCTGGGGGATTCGAAATTTGATCCACGTATGGCACGTTGTTCTCAGAGCTAGAGGTGAAAAATGACAACTGATCTACCGTGACAATCTTGCCCTCGTGAGGGAACTTAATGAATCGAAAGACGGTAGACGGCACGCAGAGCATGGCATGGGTCCAGCTGCGGCCAAGAAGTATGTTGTAGTTGAGTTTAGCGTCAACCACTTCCACTTCCACGTTGACAGTTTTTCCCTGTAATGTGATCGCAAGACTCTCGAGAACTCCCAGGGGTTTAGATTCCCGACCATCAAATGCCTCAAGGGCATTGGGAGATGACGATAAGGCTGGAGAGCCAATGGCCTTCCAGCAAGCGGAGGACATAACATAGGTAGATGCACCCTCATCTATGATGGCCCTATGAATTTTCAGACCGTTAATCCTGACTTGAATGACCAAAGAGATTTGATGTGGAAGTCGGGGCGTAAAATTCTCCAGATTGAAGGTGAGAAGGCTCGAGTCGGCGGGATCGATACCACCGATTGCAGACAGTAAAGCCTTCCATTGTGAAGGACAACTTTGAAGAACCTCGAGTGCAGACATAGCGCATGGTGCCTGTGCCAGATCCTCAACAATGCTGTAATGTTGAGCGGCACGAGCATTTGGATTATAAGAGGATCTTCGAAGAACACCTTTGGGAGGTGGTTTCACAACGGGTTCGGGAGTTGGCTTCTCGATTTCCAATGGACCGGAGGCAGGTGGGGGAGGTGGCCCATCCGCAACTGCCTTCCCGGGCGCCTGCCGTGGTTCATTGTAATCCTTCGACCGCGTAGCGATAGTGATAGGTGCATTAGTCTTCATCATGAAAACCTGAGACCCAAACGGTGCAGATGGTGACGCTTGTTCGACCATCTGGGTCTGCTGAGATGGAAATGTCTCTTTCAAAACAGCCGGAGTCCCTTTAGAGCCTTTAAGAAGTTGACTAACCTCGGACCGTTGTGGACAATCCTTAGTGTAATGGTCACCTTCACAGATGAGGCAAGGGAATTTCGGCTTACGTTGGGAGCCATCCTCAGTTCGAGATTTAGATTCCGGTTTCGGGGCATCAGATTTTGATTTGCCTTTGCCCTTCTTCTTCCCCTTGGAGGATTTGTCTGCAGGATTGGCCTGAACAGCATTCACCTCCGCGGATTTACCAGAATCGGATGAGGCGGGATTAGCAGAGGTATTGTTGGAAGAATTAGCCTTCTGCTTCCCATTCGAAGACTTCTTCGAATTTTGAGAAACGGAACCAATGACACCATCCACCGTAGGGGTAGGCGGAGCCTTAGTGGTTCTGGGCCGTGGAGCATCAGTCAAGATGTCATAAAGCGTGCCAGATTGCGAATAGACAAGATCCAGGTACTGGGCACGTGCGATAGCTTGTTCCTCCGTCACACACGCTCCCATCGCGATATCCTGAGCGATTTTATTCACAAAGGAGGTGGTGAACCAGTGAGTTAAAATCTGATCAGGTATGTGAAACTTGATCAGTCGACGACGGCGCCGCCACTCATGAATGTGATCTGAGATGTGAGTGGCCGTGTCCTGCTTCAGAGAAGTCAGGAGGTGCGTCCCGGCCTCATACCGGACCGGTAACTGGAAGTGCGTGAGGAAAGCCATGGCTAACGAGTTGAAATCTTGAAAAATACCACAGTACAGCTCTATGTACCACTTAGCAGCAGCTCCTGTTAAAGTACGCTGGAAAAGACGCAAACGGATCGAATCGTCGACCCAAGAGTTAGATGAACACCAGAGGTGATACGTCATCACATGCGCCTGGGGGTCTTCGCCAGCTTTTCCCTCAAACTTGGGACAATCACCTGGTATCTTGGTGGGAACTGGAGGCCAATATGGATTATGTGAAATCGGATCATTGGTCAACTTTGAAACGTCCGGCAGTTCCAAGGTAGCCAGGAACGGCAATGGAGGGTTAACTGCCATGCCAGTCCCAGGATGAGGTCCGGTACCCATGTTCCACGATGGTTGCGAATATCCCTGCCCCCACGGGTTCTGTCTCGCAGGATTCTGACCGTAGGGGGCATAGTTCGTATAACCAAACTGATTTGGATTATGGTAACCATAGTGCGGGGCTTGATAACTAGGGTTCGGGCCCTGATTAGGCGTCTGCCCCGTATAAGCAGCGTTTGGATTTGGCTGCTGAGCGTAGGTAGAACCGGGTGGAGGAGGATAATACTGAGAGCCTCTAGGGTGGTTATAGTTCGGTTGAGACTGACCATGAGGATAATAACCACTCTGAGGGTGAGTAGGCTGCTGAAAAGTGGAACCCTGCGGAGCCTGGTACGTAGGGCGCAGCTGTTGATTTGGCTGCGGCATTGAATGAACAGGCTGCTGAGCAGAGTGAACGGAATGAGAGGGTTGCCCTGAATGAACAGGTTGACCCGAATGAGAGGGCTGACCTGAATGACCAGGCTGACCCGGATAAACAGGCGGCGCCGGTTGCGCAGGTTGACCTGGTTGTAAGTGAGCCCCAGTTTGTGCCGGATGAGCCGGTTGGCCTGGAGGCGGGAGAGGACCAGGTGCTTGCTGGAAACCGGTTTGACCTGAAGCAGAACCATAGGATGGTCCTGGCTGATATGCAACGTTAGAAACAATAGGATACTGTGGTTGCATCGGTAAAGAAGACTGAATTTGCCCCCTAGGACCATAGGCTGGTCCCGGTTGATACCCCGACTGAGGCTGAGCAGGTTGACCAGCAGGGCTATAATATGGTCCTTGCGGATTGTACAATGGCCCTTGCTGGCCCGCAGGGTAGCCTTGGATGGGCTGTCCCTGTGGGTCATACAGATAGCCAGGTTGGCCCACAGGTTGGCCTTGGAAGGGCTGTCCCTGCGGGTTATAAGCCTGGTTGTACGGTAAACCTTGAGCATACAGATAAGCCTCAGGAGCAGGAAGGCGCAAAACCTCCCCGTGCTCGTCAAACTGACCTGGGAAAGCATACACGGGAGTACCATCCTGTGCATAGTGCGAAAAGAAAGATCGGTAAGGATCTTGGGGAAACTGTCCAGCTTCGGCGTTCGGCTGTTGCAAGGACAACTGATACTCCTCCGGAGAGATATTCTCCGGTATAGCAGTAGCTAGATAAACATCTTCAGGAGTTGGCCCAGCCCTGGTAGCTGAGACAACAAAAGAAGAGGCAACCACACAAACAGTGGGCCGAACAGGAACAGAAGTGACGGGCGTCGAAGGGGACACCCCGGGTGTAGTGATAGCTGGCCTCGAAGCAGGAGATGATATTCCCATAGAGGCTGCAGCTGAAATGATCTGACCCAGAGATCTGTATCCCTATGGTAAAGAAGGACTGGCTGACGACATGGTAGCCAGCTCAGAGTCGTCTCCCTCAAATAATCTACGCGGGATGCGCTGATAGTCTTCACCAGGAATTTCCTCACCAGAATCACTCATGGTTGATCCTGCCGTTAAATCACGCAAAATACGGCGAGGACTAGGAGGAAAAACAATAGCAACAAACGGTGAACCTGATGTAAGAGAAAGGAAATCAGCTCCTAATCTCAATTCAGACACAGGGTCCGAAAAGGGCCAATTGAACTCAACTGGTCCTCCAAAGGGTTGCTCGGTGAGAACCAGTCCCCCGTCAGGAAACTCGGAAACAACAGGCTGCTGTGGTTCAACAGAAGGCTGAGAAGCTTCTGAAGAATCGTCCGTGTAAGGACTACCAGTAGACGAAACCGAAGGTTCCGCCACTGTGGCAAGAAACTAGAAGAAAAGAGCAAACACACACACGGGCTGAAAACGAGTTAAGACACACGATCAAACAGTCAACAAGCAATGTCTAAACAGGTGTGTAATCGTGGGCGATTAATTTTACCACATTGGAAAGTAAGAAATTCTACCGTTTCATATTTTAAGAGTCGAGAAACGATAAAAGATGACTCTATCTCTTTCAGAGTTGACACAAGCGTGAAAGGACAAGCGCTTGATGGTCTTTTCAAGTTTAGGGAGTCAGAAAAGACCAAATGACTGCTCAGGAAAAACTAGGCACAAAGGGTGTACTAAATATCCGTGAACTGCAATATACACCTTGGTTTCAATAATGAAACAGAAATCGACCAAGGACTTTCCGTACGTGCAGGTAGTCTCCCCGAATGCTGTGTTCGGTGTATCACGGGTATGGGGCGGCAGACTCGGCTTCCTGTGGATAAAGGATTGAAAACCTAGAGGGGTCTCTCTTTATATACGCGACGGTACGGGGAGCACAAGTCCGTACTAGCGCTGTCTAAAGCCAACAGGCGAACGACAGCTGCTAGGTTTAACGACGCCGGAACACGTCTCTAGCCTAGACCTTCTAAATATGTTTCGTTAAGTTCCAATGCTGCCTTAGGTTAATTGAAATAAATTTTACAGTTGATCTTCAATTAAGTTTCAATTTCCAGGCCCTATCGTATGTAGTGTCTCGAAAGACTCCTAAATGCAAAGCTATATGCCACAGTGCAACATTTCGTTCGATGAAAACTAGTTAGAGAAGAGTTGAGAGCTTTTACACAAAAGAAATGAACGGAAGACAAACAATGAGATCTCTAATGCAACTAATGCAATTGAAAACTTTTCATTCAAAGCACTAATCACTAGCGATATGGAAAAGATCACAATTTGCACTAATTAACAGAAGCAAAAGAGATTTTTTTTTTTTTTGATTTTCAATGTTTAATAGCTAATATGCACTAAAAAAACTTGAAAACAAACGGAACAACTTGAGAAATGATTTCCAAGAGAGCGAAACAAACAAATTTCACTCAACAACACAAGCAATCAGATCCCCAAATCGACCAAAGTCTCTCAAAACGACGAAAAGACTCAAAAGCTTCCAATGGACCGTGTGATCTAGGCCCAAGGCAAGACCAAATGAATTTCGAATGAAGGAATGAACAATCACCCAAAAATCGCAATAAAACAATGAACAACTACTTAGAGGATGTGGAGAATCAATCAGATAGTTGACAGGATAATCAAAACACCAAAACTCCCAAGGAGGGCTCGATACACTAAGCCACTAGATGCCCTAGGGCTTAAAACGTGAAATCGGTAGATAAAAGCAAACAACCAAAGGACAGAGGTGAATTCCCAGTCAAACAGGACTCCAACACACTCAGGCAGTCGGAAAATCCAGAAGAAAAACACTGATCAAATCCAGAGAGCTCAAAAATGAAGAAACTCAAAAAACTTACAGGGGTGGCGCGACTGTAAGTGTGAAACTGGCACCAGAAAGCAATTGGCGCAGGCTGGACAAAGGCAACGTGCGCCAATTGGCGCGAATGTCGGGTTTAAAACCGCGCCAGTCGAGTTTCTCAGCCAAAAATTAAAAACAAGCTGCTCCAGAAGCAGACCAATGCAAGCTAAGCAAACTAAGAAGAAAAAACAGTGAAAGAACCCAACCCAGAAGGTTCATCAAGCAAGGGAAAACATAAAACAATCAAAGCGAGACAACACAAACGAGACAATGAAATCCGGACGATCCCCAGTGGAGTCGCCAAATTGTTGAGGAGGTAAATCCCCTCTGCGGACAGAGGCGATCCCTACTAGCCCAGCAGGGGTCTAGCAATAATCAAACAATTTTATGACGCAAGCTCCTAGTTACGAATGAAAAGACTAGGAATAGACGCCTACCTGGATTCCAACGCTATGATCTGAAGAAGAAGCGTCCCCGTTCCTCAGCCTCGGTAGATCACAATCCCTCCACGATCTCCGCGGATGAACACCTGCACATGGAAGAAGCAGACAGATACAAGCATAAAATCTGACACACATAACTAAACATCAGTCAGAAAGGATGTTACTCACATTAACATGATGGAAAACGGAGTGGAACCATAATCATAATCATCTATTAAATAATAAACGAAGAAAGATTACAACCAAGTTCTGACGTCGCAGTCTCCTTCGGACGAGTCTCCGGTCGTCCACGTCTCGCAAAGCTTGCCAAGGAAAGGGAAAACCTCTTCGGAGTCTCTCGACAATGGTCTCCTTACTTGAGTCGGCCTTAAGGGAAAGAGAGGATTCTTTACAGCACAAAGGCTCTTGGGAATGTGGAGATTCAAAGCTTAGGCACTTCAATACTAGCTTGCCATGGGATTGAGCAGGCTTTTATAGATGGGGAAGGAGGGAGTTGGGATCCCTACTATTATGGGATTGGCCCTATCAACAAGGAAGGTTCCATAGGAGGTGGCAAAACTACTTCCCTTCCATAGAACTTCCGCAGCCAAACCTCCGAACTCAAGATAGGCAATGGTTTCTGAGTTTGTTGGAACTCAACTTCCGCCATCTTTATTTAAAAAACAGTCCCTAAATTGGGTGGCACGACTACTGCTCTATGACAGAGCGCCAGTTGGCGCGACCTCTTTGCAGGATTTTCCTCATTGGCGCGAGTACTGAACTGCCTGCCCGCGCCAATGCCAAAAGGGATGTTTTTCATGATTTTTTCAAGGAGATGTCTCAAGGGCAAATGAGGCTCATGCTTAGAGGAATGCATTGATGATGTTTTCAAGGCATGACAATGTTCACAGGTCACAAAATGGGTCCTCCATTGTGCGGGACGGGGAATGGTAGGGACGGTGACAAATTACTGTGTAACACATGATACACCAGAATTCTATCTTGAAACCATATTTACTGTGCGGTCTTCAGATTCCGCTTTAAAGTTTAAGCCCATTAACTCTGCTACCTTCCACAATTGATAAGACCTGACAATCTTACTTCGTCAACAATGAATCGACCTTATTTTCATCACAGGTAGAGTTTAATGCTCCTTGAGCATACAAAATATGACTTCCGGTTGTTCTCAGATGGAGCCTATGTTTGCCCACTCCAAACCAGAACAACGCGTTCTACTTATTCACCGAGGATAAGAATTTGAGGATAGAAAGAGATTTATGGAAATTCACCCAGGACAACTACAATAAATCTATTCACAGAAGATGTGTATGTAAGGACAGGCATGGAGGAAACAAGAGGTTTCCTCGCAGAGTCTACACGCAAGAAACGGCCAGGGTTAACTCAATTGCGCCCTCATCAGGGATCAAAACACAATTGAATTCGCAATTCCCTTTCGCGGAGTCAAATCGAACTTCCACAACATTATATGGACAAACCTTACACCTCTTCTCCTAATTATCTCTTAATTCAGGGGTTTAGAAAGCACTGTTCTCACCACAGAATTGCCACACAATCACTCCTTGACACACAGTCTAATGTCATGGCTCTTAACATGATTTCTACCATTCATATTTCCATACCCTTGCTTATCAGATTCGAGCTCAATTACACAGAAATCCATTATCCTTCATCAAGAAAGCATATATACATTCACAAGGAAAATAATTTTTTCTTCTACAAGACAATGCCACTGGCTTATATGTATTTTGGTGCCATGTGGCATATTACAAATGTGTATCAAAATTCACTGACTGCCATGTGTAATCTTACTAAATCCCTCGATAAATGTGTGGTCCTCCTATTGAACACAAGGAAGTGTATCTAGTCAAGAGATCTACCAGGGATTTGTCGGTTGTTTTGGGAAGGTGAAAATACACCTTATAGCACTTGTTGCTCCTAAGAGTACCATAGAGGCTTTAACACAAATACTCTTCTTTGTAGCTTGTGTCATCTTCGTCAGTTTAAGTGAAGTGTTACAGATACTTACCCAATTCTAGTTAACCAGATGGGCGATGGCATTTAGGGTAATTCCAGTTACGCAGATGGACGATGTAATTTAATTTATATAGAGACCTACCCAATTCCTGTTAAGAAAACAGACAATTGCATTTAATTTATATGACTGTCCTACTTTACTAGGAGGATGCTGTAACTAAAGTCTTATGCATTCTTACCTAATTCGAGTCACGTAAATTGAGGGTCTATACTGTATTGGAATACATATCTTGCTAATAATGGTGGAAGGAAATTACTATGATAAAAATAACTAGAAGTTGCCACAAAAGGTGCAAAGAGAGGCCGATAGGTTTATCTGACTTATTACGCACCAAGAGGGATAAAAAAACTACATAGGATCACACCTCTCAGAGCTTAACAAATCTGGTGCTAAAAAATATGTATGCTACTCTAGATCTATCGATCTATATATATAACCTTTTTATGCTAGACAAACTTAACGAGAGACCACGATCTCCCCCAACCCGCATTGTAGAGATCTTACTTCTCTCAAGAGCCACCAGGCATCTGTGTTTTTCCTTCATAAGGGGATTTTTATCATGATATAGAAGATAATACCAGCTAAGCATTTACACAAACTGCGATGTAATAACCTTGAGTATTCTAATAAAATGGGTCTAGTGATTTGAATCTTCTCTAAAAATAATTAAATCCATTGCTATTAACATCAAGTATTCAAAAAAAAAGTGTATGCCCTGCTTGTCAAAATCCAGGAACTAACAAGAAGCTAAATCAGGTATTCTTATTCCGTAATATCAAGCAAGCATCAACCAAAAAAATTCCTAATCCCATGTTAGCCCTATAGTTTGTAAGGTCTAGTCATTTGGAATCAGTACAGAGACTTGACATACAAAAAAAAATATCACAAATCGATGGAGTGCAACAGCAGGTTAGGATCCAACCATATAGGGTCACACAGAACATTATGAATTTTTTCTTCCCATTAGATGAGACCAATATGGCCAACAAAACAATAACTCCAAAATATGTAGATGTCAATGAATTTTATTTAGAAACTCTACAATTCTATAAGTAAATACAAGAAGATGCTCCGAATTCCTTGAAGGGAAACATTGGATTCTGCAGCCCTGCCTTTAAAAACCAGGGTAGATAGGTCAGATCCTGCTTGGCTATCACATCATTTCTATATCTTTCTAATTGAAAAACTTGAAATCTATACATGTATTTGGAACCCCGAATTGACATCCTTCCCTGACAATAGGGGAGGGAAAAAGAAAAGTGACTATGAATATTTTCATGGAACTACTTGTCGAGTAGACTTGCGGAAGAGTTGTTTCTCAAGAATTTACAATCAACCCATCTTAATTACGGAGGGCTCAATTTAAGGGCATAGGCATCCAATTTATGGAAAATATTGTCAGGGGATTGAATCATTGAACAACTCATGCCAAGTAGCAAACTTGTCTGAATCATTAAGCAATGAATCGGTAGCCAATTCACTCTGAATCACTATATAAAATTTCCATGGCCTTTAGTCCCCTTGGTTTCTGCAACAACAAAAGATGGTTCAGCCAATTGAAACGAGTCCTAAATATTGATTTAAGCATAATTTTAAAGCGAGACATTAGAAAAGATTAATAAATCATGGAAAAACATAGCAATGTCACAACAGTTGACAAGAAACCCTGCTTGAAGAGAATATACCTTCTTTATGCACTTCTTTTCTCTAACCTCATACCGAGCTCTGGTAAGATCAGAAAACCAATTCCCAGGAAATAAATACTGCAAAACAAAGGATAAACACATTAGGTACAAATCACACCCCTTTTTATTATTCTCAGATACATGCCAACAAGCTAGACACCTAAACAAGGGAAACTACATTTTACAACACAGTAGTCCAGGTCCTCCCTTTATGATCTACAATTATCACACAATCAGGAGCAAGGATGAAAAAACTCAACATTTCTCTTGATCTCTAGTACGAAAATTGTGAAAGACTAATATGATAACATTTCGTTGCATCATCAGGACCTCGCTTGAAAGGCACTTGTTTCTTACATTTGCACCATTTCCTGAAGCAGACGGATCTTCTGAATTTCTGTAAGTCGCCAAACCCAAGGTCAATTACACAAAACTGATAGCAAACATAGAGTTTTGAAAGATATTTACAAGAAAAAAAAGGAATCCTAGATAAAATATCAAACCACAAACCTGTTGTTTAAATAGGGCATGTAAGGATCACAGATAGGAGTACAAGGTCTTAATGATGTGCTTCTTGGGTGAGCTGCTAATTGGGCTTGAGTAGATGGAGTCTGCTGGTCATGCCTTCCATTTTGTCTATCGATCCGAATAGTTTTCTTAGCTTGAATAGAATAGAGCAATAACAATAGGGTTCCTACAGCACCCTGTCACGGGTATCACAAGAATTCCCCAGGCCCTTCGATAGTCGAGACTGGGGCCTCTGGTTTAAGAAAACCACTCTAGCACTGTTGGTGATGTAGGTATACAGAAAAAAACATTAACATTATAATCAGTACCTAATTACAGTCATTTAACCTACATTTTAAAATTACCGATATGCGTGACAACTTACCTGTACCAGAGAACAGTCTATTAGCTTCTACATGTCCTGAAGCCGAATAACATCATGGTAGACATACCTTCGAACCTGAAACATAAAACTCTTTTAGGGCATCATAAAGCTCATTTGATGCATTAATTCATGCTAATTAAGGACCTACCTTTACATGGTTTTGCGGATTACCTGCAGAAGGCGATGTGAACTATGGGAATAGAGACAATGTTGACAAATGTTGGCACTACAATCCATGCAAAAGATGTTGACTTCATTCTTCTTGTGCTCCAAATGAATGGAACAAGGTGTAAAGAATTGGTCTGTTAACAGAGCCTCCAGCCATGCCGGTTTTTGTGGAACAACGGAGAGAGCATATCCAACCTGCAAAGGAGTCAGAAAGCTCAATCCTTCCATAATTTACTATATTTGAGGAGCCAGGAAAAACAACGGAAATCTCCTAGAAAATTCTCATAATTTATCAATTTATGGAATTCGGGTAATTATCAATTTATTATACTCGACCTCAACATATTCAACCCCCTTAAGCTAGAGATGTGAAACACAACAGTGCACGTTTCCTCAAAAAATGAACTTAAATAACGCTGAGATTGTCAAGAAGCTGACTGTTCATTTTGGAAATTTAACTCAAAACCGAGCTTGCCCCTCAAACTTCGAAAGAATAACACAAATCATAACACAACAAAGCTAATCTTGATAAGCTATTTTCCAATTTGAAAAATTAACTCAAATTCGGAATAAAAGATATGGGAAACCTGAGTTCCCGATCCTGCACGCAAGAGACAACGATTGGCAGAGCCTCCATCTCCATCACGAATATCATAAATATTAACTATCTTTTGGGCACTGGTAGTAGATACCATAAGAGGCCCACATGGCCTGTACCACCAATGTTGATTCTCTAGCACAACATTTACAAAGCCAAAATTTCTCCCCGAGACATCCCTCTCTGCCAAAACTGGAGAGATGGTACTGGATGTTGAAGTGAAGGCCTCTGATTCAGTATTGAATGCCATAAATTCTTTATTATAAAATTCCCATGAACAGAAACCTAAGTCCAATGTACAACCTGCAGATGCTGCCACAACATATTTACTAGAGCGACCATCTGAACCAGTTGCTCTGATCAACCAGCAATCACCCCACATGTTTGGGGTAAGCCCATATGGAGCTTTATATTCAGCCTTCTCCTGGAGATTGGAAAAAAACAATACTGAGTATTACTCATACATCAACTGCCCTTTATGTTAAGGGAAAATTTAAAGACTGCATAAATATTCTTGAAATCCCAATCATAGTTTCTAGAAAATTTCAACAGTTTTTGAAATGAACTACATCAAATATTTAGGCAAATAATTTTTTTAAAATATAAATTGGTGAATTTTATTTCAAATATAGAAATTTAAACCATGAGAATAATCTAACCCCTAGGATTTTCCCTATTTCTAATAGAAAATCCCAAAATGTATAAATTCTAACACCCATAAACCCCATGCGAAGCCCCTTGGGAGGTGCCCCGAGACAGAAGTCCCGTCAGAACATTTATTCATCCGCATGGCCCCTCGCGGCTCCATCACACTTGAATTTAAGACGCCAGCTCTCAAGTCATTAATTCACCAGCGCTGGCTCCTCTCCATCCTCGGTCTGCTTAGTTGGCTCATAATTGCTCCAGTCTCGGGTTCTCCAGATCATTCCTGCTCGGCTTGCAGCTCCCTGAATCCTATTTGCAGTGCATGCCCAACGGCTTATGCAGAGCCCAGTGCCCAAACTCACACAAGATAGCGCTGCTCGCTGCTCAGCTACATAGAAACTACTCCGGGATGCCATTTTTCTCACAGCGCTTTTTGTCACTCCAATTTCAATTTGCAGATCCCCCCTGGATTTCACTGTGTTTCTGCTCCTGTCCAGGCTAATTCTCCTTGTCTCTGGCCTTTGCAATCCACTGCGACAACCATGCCCAGACTAAGACACCGTATGAGGTGCCGCTGAGGAGAAACTCGTGGCAGACAGATGAGTGAGCGTCCCTCGTCTAGTCTCGGCGATGCTCCCTCTACCGAGCATAATGAGAGGCATCATTCTCAGGACCCCCTCAATCATTGGGAAGATGAAAACCCTCCTGGCTCTGCCCAAGGCTTTCGACCTTCTTCTCCT
>CM076576.1:570665364-570755881 GCA_034641835.2 Pinus albicaulis
CTAGTCATTAATTTCATCATTTTTTACTAGTGTTGTAGCCCCCTCTAACCCCCATATTGTTATTATTGTGCCCTTACATTGTTATTGTTAGGTTGGCTAGGATTACATTGTAGCCCCATGGACTTCTATATATAGAAAGGAGGTTTTGTCATTTTTATCATCCAAGAATTTTTCATTCATGTAATTTATTGGAGGTTCCCCCCTTCAAGTGGCTTATTTCTAAGACGTTGATATCTCTTTTCTTCTATTTTTGGAGCTGGTTTCACAACAACAAATATGTGGAACTGGAGGATCTTGCACATGAGTCAAGAAACAATTTGGAGCCCTTGGAATTAAAAAAAAAAATTCTTTGATGTAGAAAAAGTACCTACTTGCCTTGTCACACGCAATAATATTACCACTTGAAGGAAGAAAGGGACCAAATTCAAAAAAATATCAAACTATACCTTTGCCCCATCTAGTCTCCTAGAACATTTTCATGAGCCTTCATATCGCTTTGCCCCTTCCATTGCACCTTCCTCCTTCTGGATTTTCCATCTGGACATTAATATCCCTAAATCTCAGGTCCTTATAGAATAGCCATACGAATTTTACCTCCCCTAATGTCAATAATGTCTCTAAATGTCTAGGGTTTGGGATGAACCCATAAAAGACGATCCTTGAAAAGTATTATTGGTATCTACAATCTTGGGATAGTACTCTTCCAAGAAACCATGAATATAAAGGGAAAAGGCGTGGGGTTATTTTCTTCATATTTTTCCAAAATGGAATGTATGTGCAATCAATTCCATTGGTTTATTTGGGTCGCTAGTTGCAATGTGGAATCCATAAATATACACATTCAAGGCATGCAATACTACTGTGGGCTTACTAATATCTGGCAGTTGGAGAGGTACAAAAATGCGACTCTATATTATCAACATATATGCTCCCTACTTAAACAGAAAGGAATTTTGGAATAGGGTTGACTACAGTGGCATACTTGATCTTGACTCCTTGATATTGGTAGGGGAATTCAATTTTTCCATTGATTCCTCTGAAATATGGGGTTCCCTCTGTCATCCAAATTTGTTGGGGAATTTATTCAAGATATTTTCATGCATAAATAGCTTCAGGATATCAAGCCCGAGCCTACTGGTCCTACATGTAATAATGGTTGATGGGGTGAACATGGCATAGAAAAATGGTTAGACCATTTTTTTGTTCATGAATCTAGTACTAGTAAACTAATTGAATTGACCTCGTGGATCCTCCCAAACAAAATATCGGATCACTTCCCTATCTTGAAGAATTGGAATTGGGTGCAATCTAATAAGGCTCCACCTTTTAAATTCAACCATTTCTGGTTGAAGGATTCAAATTTCATTTAACTTGTTCAATCCTTCTAGCAGACGATATATGGAGACTTTGGCTCTTGGATGATGGAAAAAATTACCAGCAAATTGAGAGCACTAAAAGACAAGTTCAGATGTTGGGCTCATAGAAATAAAATGGATTTGATACAAGCATTAATAAATATTTTTAAGAAGGTATTGATGTTGGAGGATTACACTAGGTTTTGGTCCTATTTCTCTAAATCCAATAAGCTTGATATTCACAAATTGGAGCTTCACAGATCCCAAATTTTGCTTCGTGAGGCTAAATAATTGAAACAAAAGAGTTGAAATATGTGGTTAGATGAATGGGGAAAAACCAACAGTTTCTTTCATAAACAGGTAACTCTGAGGCGCCAAAGAAACTCCATTTGGAGCATATAATCCGATCCGAAAAACTCACTTCCCAAAATGATATCAAAGGGGAGGCCCTGAACTATTTCAATAATATATACAACTCCAAAGATCAAGTTCCCTTCAAAAAATAATTGTATTTGCATGAGCTCTTTCCATTTTTGACTCGCGTGGATGACATCACAAAAATGGAGCGCCCTGTCACTAAGGATGAAGTCCAACTGTATTAAAAGAACTAGCCAGAGGAAAAAGTACTAGTCCATATGGATGGACCATGGAACTTTTCCTACATTTCCAGGATATCATGATTGAAGAGCTATCTGAGATGGTTGAATGGTCTCTGAAGCAATGCAATATTCATCTCCCTTATTCCAAAGGTTCCTAAGATTCCCCTTTTTTTTACTATCGACCCATCTCATTGTGCAACACCATCTATAAATTGATCTTGAAAACCATTTCAAATTAGCTAAATCCCTTCTTGTCCAAACATATTTCACCTGAACAATTTTGTTTTAGAGCACTGATGGATTCATGATGTTTTTTCTATCGCACATCAATGTATACATTCCAACAAGACTTTACATTTGGATTCTTTCCTCAAGAATATTGATCTAGAAAAATAATATGATTGAGTCGATCGGGAAATTTTGTGGATGATCTTGCAGAAGATCGGGCTTGGCACTACAATGATAAAATGGATCAAATATTTTATTAAGATAATTTCCTTTTCAATAATTATCAATGGCACTATCACCGATTTATTTTCGACCTCCAGGGGACTCCGACAGGGCTGCACTTTGTCTCCTATTGTATTTATTATTATTATTGATGGTTTAAGCATAAAATTTATCGATGCTCAAGCCCGAGGTCTCTTAACAGGATGCATGATTGCAGGAATTGTTCCCCTTTCTCATATTATGTTTTTTGATGATCTTCTAGTGATTGGGAAGTCCGATCCTACAGAATGGTAGGGGATTTTTGACATCCTACATGATTTTGGTCTTGCCTCGAGTCTCATCATGAACCAGACAAATCCCATTCTAATTTCAAGAAATCCTAATGTTGGAAATATTGTCATTGATGGAAAAGGATCACAAAGGAGAAGCACCTGAACTATCATTAAAGGAGAAAAGGTAGCAAAAAGGAAAGGATAGCTAAGAAGCAAAGGCAGCAAATGAAGATAAGGCAGAAAAGGAGAAAAGGCAACAAAACAAAAAAGGCAGAATCATGAATGTGTTGAGCAGAGTCGTGAACGTGCAGCAAGTGTGATAATCCCAAGGCGGAGTGAATAACAAACAGAGGAAAAATCTCGGGAGAGATCAACGCTTAAAACAAAATAAAATACAAAGTGAATTGCTTCAGCGCATAGTAGAAGGCAATCGGATTTTCAAGACACGACGAGGACCATAGATCTTACACAATCCTATGTTTGATTGAATATCATATTAATCACATAGCAGAAATAAATCGGATTTGCAAGAAGAAATGAGGACCGTATATCTTGCGCAGATCAACGGTGGAAGATCATATCGCAATTGTGAAGACATTGCATATCGCAGGGTATAGTATTTATGGTTAAGACTTCACAAGTTAAGTTATTTAACTTGCGATGCGAAGTGAGTTGGCGAAGACAAGCATGGACTATCGAATCCAACGAATACCAATGACGGAGATCGGAAGCGCACCAAGGGCGATTTTACAAATCAAAAAGTTTAGCATTTAAGTGTTAAGGCCGTCGCAAGGTAAGTTAAATTGTATGCGATGCGAAGTGGAGAAGGGCACGTGTCAGCACTGTGCAATATCCCAGATCGCAAGAAATAGAGGTTAACCACTAAGTTAAATTGTAAAGTGAGAAAATTTGATCGCATGTGATTGGTGGAAAGTGTTGTGGGGCCCTCTAGTAAATAAATTCCACCTCTTGTTTGCAAAGAAGGGCAAGAAGTGAGGACTGTTAGATCGTGTAGCAGATCAACGATGGACAACGAATCGCGAGTTCGCACATCACAAATGTTAGCGAATAGTGCTAAGGCTTCGCAAGGTATGTTAATTTGTTTGCGATGCGGTAAGGTTATTGATCTGAAAATGGGTGGATAACTTGTTATGCTTTTCAAGCACCTCCCACTCAGTTAAACAAATTAAGATCTAGCTTATACTTGACTGTGCGGAATTGAATTCTTGATTCAGGTGTATGTTTGTTAAACGATTTTAATGCTTTGAGTGTGAGGTATTACACATTTTTTTTATGATATTAAGCATGTATAGCAACCATAAAGTGCAGCAAATAAGAATCAACACATACCATCGAATTTAATAAAGGAGTTCACCCGAATATCATGGGCTACGTCTCCTTGAGCCTATGTCAACTGACTTGGCTCTTTGGGATTATGACGGGAAATTTCTTTTACAAGTTAATAAATCAACTCCAATGGTTATCTAAACTGAACCAATGGGTTTAGAATACCATCATACCCCTAGAATGGCTGCTATCACCCTGAAGATAGAACTAGGTTTCCTTTGACTTGACCTCTTCTGTCGGCGCCCTCAAGCTTCCATGAGCTTCTCCTTGGCACAAAACTCAATACAAGTCCTTTTGTTTCCTTGAAACCTCACCTAATATCTCCAGCACATATCATACATCCAAAATATACAGATAATTTTCTCAAAATGAGCTCTGGCTTCCCAATCTAGGCCTCCATCCACTGTTGGCCCTAGGCTGCCTGAAACTTCCTTGTGGCTTCTTTGCCTTCAAAATTCTCCAAATGAATTTTAAAATCCTTCCATTTGATTCAAAATGTCAAAAATAGTCATAATAGACTATTCACTTGCTGAAATTGGCCTCCGGCTGCTCCGATTACGCCTCTAACACCTGGTGGCACCCCTTGGCTCTCGGTTCACTGAAAACTTCTCTGAAGCATCTCGGCCTTCAAAAGTCTTCAAAAGCTTCTAAAAATTATTCCATTGGATTTTGAAGGTTCAAAATAGTCAGAATAGACTAGTGGTTTGCTGATAATGGATACTAGTTGCTCTGGATATGCCTCATTCTCCCGGTGGTCCTTGGAACTTCTTGAAGCATCTCGACCTTCAAAAGTTCTCTACTAGCTTTGTAAACCTCACCATTAGTTCTATAATGTATGAAGAATCCAAAAAATACTATTGTTTTCTTGAGTAAGGCCTCTAGCTGCCCTGGCTAGGCTTCATTCTGTTGCTGGCCCTTCGTGGCCCTAATGGCCCCTAGAACTTCTCTGAAGAAAAATCATGCTCAGAAGTCCTATTATGGCTTGAAACCCTCACCAATGAGTCTGGAATGTATGATAAAATCGAAATTTACTATTCACACTCCTAGAATGGTCAAATAATTCTCAATATAGAGCATAAATAAATTTGTCTAGTAACCCCTAAAACAACTCCACTAATTTTGGAGCAACTGCAGTTAAAATAGGAAAACTGCCCAAATTTAGGGTGTGCTCCAAAATCCGCCTAAAATACCACGCATTAAAATTAACCATTTGGTGGTTGGACACATGTCCCAAAACACATGATTACAAAAAAATTGGCGGAAACTAAGGCTTGAACCATGGTTGAACTCCAGTTGTAAGGCGGAACCGTAGGTTGGAGTGGTGTTAAACAAAACTGTAGGAATTAGTTGTAACCTCACCATGTGACTAGAGCCAGAACTGACAGCGGAAATGGAAGTTGGAGTTACATTGGCATGGCGGTGGTAGCCCTTGGTTCTTGTCTGAAGGCCATATGGGCAAGGGCTGGCCCCTCCGCTCCCCCAATGCAACTTTAAACCAACGTTAAATATAATGCACAAACGTTATGGTTAAGAACTAAAGCATAGGGGAGATGGTTAAGACTTGTGTGCATGTTGTTAGAGGTCATGGGTTCGACTCTGAGGACCTGAACCAAAATTTTAGTACGCAATTCATGGGCCACGTGGCAACCTTAGGGCTGGCCACATGGAGCCTTATCATTGGCCCAACAAACCAATGTACAATCCATATGCAAATAAAATGATGTGACGTGTCCTCCATTGACTGGCCTAGAAGGAATATTCTAGGGAATATTCCCTTCAATATTCTTTTTTTTACTTTTCAAAAACCCAGTCAACCCTGGTCAAATGTCAAAAATTACAGTTTACTAGACTTTTCAAATCGCGATATACGGTGTCGGTTTTTCAAACCGTTCACGGAGTTGAAATCAAGAAGACGAGATCTATTTGGTCTCTTAGGTTCAACACACTTTAGAACACCTTGAAATTTGAGCTATCACTTAGGTCCTTGATCTAAATCTGATCACTCCTCCCCATTAGGAATCTTTTGGACCCAAAAATATTGATTACATGTTTAGTAAAATGAGAGTATGACACCCTCACATTTCCAGCCTTTGTACACTTTGCCTTGCATGGCTGAGTGCCTTTAAGCCCAAAACTTGAATGTATTCAACACTTCCCTTCTTGAATGCTCTTGTCCTCCTGTCAAGAACTGTATCTTCCTTGAACTCATTCAGAAATTTTTGGTGAGGAATTTTCAATTGAAGTTAGTTGAACATCATGTCCTTGATCATCGATCCAAGGTGGCTCAAAAAAACGTAAGTTTTCAACAGAAATGCATACATGACTGAAATTTGCATATGTACAAATGAATGTATGTCTTACTGGGTTAAGAAGTCAAACCACTTCTTACCAAGCCACTTCCATGGCAATTTTTGCTGCTGAAAATATTCTTCTTGTGAAACATCTGTTCTCACAACAATGATGGAATATTTGGTTCCACTTTCGCCAGTATTTTTATCCTCTTGCTTCATGTGCTTAGGATGATTATTTGGATGCAATGTCCAACATTGGGAAATAACATGTCCCTTCTTTTTGCAATATGTGCAAGTATTTTGCACCTTTTGAGCAAGTTTCCTTCGCTTCAACTATTTCCTGTTCTTCCAACATTTTGAAACTTCATGGTTACTCAAACCACAATAGGAACAAAAACTCTTTCTTCCATTCAAGCATGCATATTTTTCATTCTTATCAAAAACATAATCAACTTGACTATGGGAAGAATTATACCTCAAATGTTGCTTTTCATGTCCATCCTTTTTACCTTCTCAAGGAGATTAACTTCAGGAGGTTCTAGCATTCTTTTGAAGACTAACATGAGTTTTCATGTCTTGATAGCTGTAAAAACTCTCTTGCTCACTATAAGCTGCATGTTTACAAACATCTTGCTGCAACATAGGCTTCAAAAAATGGAAATCAACTTGAAAACAAACTTGACGTGTTTGTGCTTTATAACTTGTAACAAAATTTCTTTTTGGAGTTGTCTCAAATGCCTTCATGGATGTAGAGTTTTTGCCATAAGATTGAATATAGCATAGAACAAACTTCTTAGGCCTTTCCTCAACCATAATAGGATCAATCATGCCTTGTGCATGTTTACCTAGACCCTTGCCTTCATAGCCCATTTTTAACATCAATTTGAACCCTATACCTCTAGTGTGATTTTCAAATGAACCTACACATCTGTCTAAAGAGGAATTTGAAGACAAATTTGAGTGTTTTACCTCTGCTTCACGCATGTGTTTGGTTAAGGCCTCTTGGGCATGATGGAGCTGCATCTCCATCTCATGCATTCTTTGAAGAATTCCTTTTTTCTCATGCTTCATAGCAAACAATTTCTCATGAGTTCTATTGATTTCCCTTCCATCTTCATACATAATTTGAACCATATCCTTAAGGATGTAGAAGTCTCACTTCATGTCTTCATCAAAAAATCTTGTGAAGGAGGAGGATTTTGAAACCTCACTTGATGAAGTTTTCATTATTATGTCAATGAAATAAATAAATTCAACAAAAATTCACAAAGCTTTCAAAAAAAATTGACAAAGTTTCTCAACAATATGGTTTTAGATTCAAGCTCTTCTTCAAGCAGCCTTTTGCAAACAATCTTCAAGAGCCTTTTGCATACAATCCCTCTTGTGCTTCAAGGGTTTCCTTGAGGCCCTTTGGGTAAGGAAGATGCCTTCAACCATTTTTCCTTTTGTCCTCTTCTGCACTTAGTTAACAATAACTCCCCTTCACCTCTAGCAAACTCAAACTTGTAAGCATCAATCAATTTGAAAACAGTTAAATTCTTTACACTGTTAAACACCTTTCAAGTCAAAAAAGTAAGCTAGTGCTCTGTCAAGCAAGAAACATAGTGCTCTGATACCACCTAATTTGAAATTGGGTGGATAAATTGTTATTCTTTTCAAGCACCTTCCACTCAGTTAAACAAATTAAGATCTAGTTTATACTTGACTGTGCAGAATTGAATTCTCGATTCAGGTGTATGCGTGTTAAATTGATTTAATGCTTTAAGTGTGAGGAATCACACATTTTTTTTCATTCATATTAAGCATGTATAGCAACCATAAAGTGCATCAAATAATCACCAACACATAAAATAAAATTTAATAAAGGAGCTCACCTGAATATCGTGGGCTACGTCTCCTTGAGCCTATGTCAACTGACTTGGCTCTTTGAGATTATGATGGGAAATTTATTTTACAAGTTAATAACTCAAATCAAATGGTTATTTGAACTGAACCAATGGGTTTATAATACCATCATACCCCTGGAATGGTTGTTATCACTTTGAAGATAGAACTAGGCTTCATTTGACTTGACCTCTTCTATCGGTGCCCTTAAGCTTCCCTGAGCTTCTCCTTGGCACAAAATTCCATAGAAGTTATTTTTTGTCCTTGAAACATCACCTGCTATCTCCAACACATATTATACATCCAAAATAGGCTGATAATTTTCTCAAAATGAGCTCTGGCTTCCTAATCTAGGCCTCTATCCACTATTGGCCCTAGGCTACCAGAAACTTCCTTGTGGCTTATCGACCTTAAAAAGTCTCCAAATGACTCTATAAATCCTTCCATTTGATTCATAATGTCAAAAATATTCATAATAGACTATTCACTTGCTGAAATTGGCCTTTGGCTACTCCAATTACGCCTCCAAAACCTGGTGGCACCCCTGGCTCTCGGTTCACTGAAAAATTATATGAAGTATATCGGCACTAAAAAGTATTCAAAAGCTTATGAAAATCCTTCCATTGGATTCATAAGGTTCGAAATAGTAAAAATAGACTACTGGTTTTCTGAGAATGGATACTAGCTGCTCTGGATAGGCCTCAGTCTCCTACTGGCACCTGGTGGCCCTGGTGGTCCTTGGAACTTCTCTGGAGAATATAGGTCTTCAAAAGTCCTCTAATAGCTCTGAAAACCTCACCATTAGTTACAGAATGTCTGAAACATCCAAAATTGAATATTGGTTTCCTGAGTAAGCCCTCTAGCTGCCCTGGCTAGGCCTCACTCTGTTGCTAGCCCCTAGTGGCCCTCGTGGACCCTAGAACTTCTCTGAAGAAAAATAACACTCATAAGTCCTCTTATGGTTCTAAAAATCTCACCAATGAGTCTGGAATGTATGAGAAAGTCGAAATTTACTATTCCACTCCCAGAATGGTCGAATAATGCTCAAGATAGAGCATAAACAAAATTTTCCAGTAACCCCTAGAACAGCTCCACTAATTTTGGAGCAACTGCAGTTAAAAGAGGAAAACTGCCCAAAATTAGGGCGCACTCCAAACTCCACCTAAAATACCGTGCATTAAACTTAACCATTTGGTGGTTGGACACATGTCCAAACCACACGGTTACAAAACCATTGGTGAAAACTAAGGCTTAAACCATGGTTGAACTCCAGTTGTAAGGCAGAACCGTAGGTTGGAGTGGTGTTAAATAGAACCATTGGCATTAGTTGTAACCTCACCATGTGACTAGAGCCAGAAATTACGGCAGAAATGGCGGTTGGAGTTACATTATCGCGGCAGTGGTATCCCTTGGTTCTTGTCTGAAGGCCATATAGGAGGGGGCTGGCCCCTCCACTCCCCCAACGCAACTTTAAACCAACGTTAAATATAATGCACAAACGTTATGGTTAAGAACTAAACCATAGGAGATATGGTTAAGACTTGTGTGCGCGCTGTCAGAGGTCGCGAGGTCGACTCTGGGGACCCAAACAAAAATTTTAATACGCGGTTCAAGGGCCATGTGGCGGCCTCACGGCTGGCCACGTGGTTCCTTATCATTGGCCCAACAAACCAACGTACAATCCATCTGCAAATAAAATGATGCCATGTGTCCTCCATTGACTGGCTCGGAAGGAATATTCTGGGGAATATTCCCTATAATATTCTTTTTTGACTTTTCAAAAACCCAGTCAACCCTGGTCAAATGTCAAAAATTGCAGTTTACTCGACTTTTCAAATCATGATAACTTCTTCATATAGTGTCATTTTTTCAAACCATTTGTGGCATCAGAATTAGGAAGACGTGATCTATCCGATCGCTCAGGTTTGACACACTTTAGAACAGTTTGAAATTTGAGCTATCACTTAGGTCCTTGATCTGAATCTGATCAGTTATAAATTTGCGATGCAGTGAAAGTGAGGAGCCACGTGTCGGAACTGTGCATTAGCGCACATCGCAGATTTTATGTTTTGTACTTAAGGTTCGCATGATAATTTATGTTGGATGCGATGTGATGCGATCACATATCGCACAAGATAGGAGATATGTTTATTGCTAAACGTTAAAAGTTGCGAGCAAGCAAAGTGCGAAGTATTGTGATTGGTCAAGTATTGTGGGACTCGAAAACCCCTGTTCCATGTATATGTAAGGGATGTCTGTTATTTGTGTTCTATTATAAATTATGCATTGTTTGATTGCTAAACGTATGTATGTTAATAAAACTCGAAAATTTTAATACGTTGTGTTAAAAGGGAGTTTATGTGGGCCATAAACCACATGTCACAGTATTGTTTAAAATTGCAGTTTCGTGCTGCATCTAGTGGGTAATTATGGGGTTAATTCGGCTAACCCTGCATATTTTGATATTTGCGGCCTTGTTGAGGCTCGGGTAAGTAACCCGATACAGAGAAAAGGAGCAGAGAAGAGTATAGAACATTGCAGGTAAGATATGCAATAGGCATAGGTAGTGTAAAACATAAAGACATGGGTCAAGTCAGGGTAACACAGTAATGTTGCAGCACTGTTGGAAATATAATTGCAGAAACATAAAAGACAAAGGGACAACAAGCAGAAGAGGGCAAACACACAACAAATCTAAGAAGTTAAAAGGGCTAAGTGAAATATTTGATTGTAACTGTAAATGTATTAATTATTTTATATTGTTTGTGATGCAAAGGCAAGTCTCCCAGGAAAAGAAAAAATCCATTTGATACTGTAATAATTGAATATATTGTTGTAACATTATGAGAATGTTGAGTAAGGAAATGAGTGGGTGAAAGGAAAAGAGACATGCCTATTCACTTCATATTCCCATAGAGAATGAAAACAGTCATGAAGTTATCTGTATAAAACATGTAATATCCATATGCAGAACGTTACGAAAACAGAGAGAACGAGAGAGAGAGGGCAACAGAATTGAAGAGAGTTTAAGATGGCTAGAAAGTTGCAGAATTAAAAAGAGCAGAATAATTTAAGAGAGTTGCAGAAGGTCGGAGAGAGGAAGAATAAGAAAGAGTAGAGAGAGATTTTGTGCAGATCCAGAGCTAATATGAAGCAGATTTGAAGGCTAGAAGGGCAGCATTGAAGAAGGAGTAAAAAAAAGTTGATATCTAGGTAAATCAACATATGATTTTATTGTAGTGTGAGGAAGTTGGTGCTTCCATATCAAGTTGTAGCTTGATATATGTCTAGTTGTAGATGGTTGAGGTAGAAGCCTTCCGTGGCTTGTAGCCTGCAGAAAAATACATGGGAATTGGTGCTTCCATTTCAAGTTGTAGCTTGATAGATGTCCAGTTGGAGTTGGTTGAGGTAGGAGCCTCCTATGGGTTGTAGCCTGCAAAAAATAGATGGGAGTTGGAGCTTCCTTGCAAGTTTTAGCTTGCAGAATTTGAGGTAGTATCCTCCTCTAGGTTGGAGCCTACAGAAAATCAGTGGTGAGAGGGAGTTGGAGCTTGCCTTTGCATCACAACGTTAATAAGATGTGGTTTTCTCCCTTATGGGTTTCCACTTATATATTTTGTCTATGTGCTTGATGATTATGTGTTGATGTGATGTTTTTAATCTACTTAATTACTTTCTCTACACACATTAAGTTTGTTGATTCATTATGTATTAAACTTCTTATGAACTGAAGGTGTAATTGAGTTGAATGAAAAGAGTTTTAAATTTCCAGGTCAGCGCTCACTCCGATTCGCCCCCACCTCCTCTCTAGTTTAGCTAAGAGTTCACCACCGGTACTGCAGCCCTTCACAAGTTGTTTAACAACTGGAAGGAGATCCTAGGTCTCCAAAATGGCTAGCCTAGAAGGATGCTCAACAAATAAAGCCCCATTGTTTACTGGCACAAACTATACCTTTTGGAAAATAAGAATGAAAACCTATCTGATGTCTCTTGGATTAGAAGTCTGGATTGCAGTAGAAGTAAAATATGCACCAAAGGATACTGACACAGAGAAAGAAGCCAAACAAGATTTCATAGCTAATGCAAAAGCAATGAATGCACTCTTGAGTGGTTTGTGTGAGTTAGAATTTATCAAAGTAATGCATAGTAAGACTGCCAAAGATATATGGGATACCTTAGAAAATATCCATGAAGGAGATAAAAAGGTGAAGATGGCCAAACTGCAAGCCTATAGAACTCAGTTTGAAAATTTAAAAATGAATGAAGAAAGTGAAGAGGCAGTGCCATATTTTAAATATGGAAGTTTTAACATGATAGCTCGCCAGAGAAACCATTAAGGAATGTGTAATTGTACAAAAGATATTGACATCTTTACCATCCAGGTTTAACCCTAAGGTTTCTGCCATAGAAGAAACAAAAAACTGGGAAACACTGACCATGAACCAATTACTCAAAACTTGGATGTTTCTGAGGAGATGACTTCCAAAGGAAGTCGTCGAGGAGGGTGCCTTGCTACAGACAAGGAAATCTCTACTTCAAACATTGGGGAAAACCACCCGATCGGAACCTTAGGACAGCTCCTTTTCCGTTTGGTATGGTGGCTCCGACTGGATTTAAAGGACCAGTTTCCTTAAAACTAAATGGGTTGGTGATGGGTTGATTTGGATGAGTGGAAATGGGACTAAATTGACTGAAATAAAACTATCTAATTAAACTAAATGCTGATAAAGAAATTCTAACACTAACCTGGGTAATTATATGTGAATACAACTTAAGATTGTTCCAATTTAACAATAACCATGAAAATGTATTATTATTTAAATTGAAATGTGCAGAAACGAATAAAGATAACTCTGTTTAAGAAATTAAACAAAGTTATATTAGCATATTGCATTCATCATTGTATACCATCTATATATGCTTATGAAAGATAACATTTCAATTATACTCAGAAATGATATATAAAAAGAAACGTTATGAAAACCAAATATATATAAATGATAGCAAATTTTAAAGCGAATATCATATGACAAAGGAAATCAATAGTGAACAGATAGAAATACCTCATTCATCTTGAAGATTTTCAAATGAAATATGATACTCTAATCCAGTAACTCTGATGTAAAATCAAATCCAAAGGTACAGAAATGCAACACTTCAAAGATAATTTCAGCACAAAATCACCAGATGTGATCCTTTATAAAATATAAGAGGCAATGGAGTACAGAAATGTAAGCTCCAAGTCAAAAATATTACAACTCCGGATCCCTTCTCGAAATGCATGAGAGGGATTTAAATAAGAAATTACATAAAAACAGAATCCTACTACTACTGCTACAATCTATCAAATTAAAAACAGAAATACTATTTTAAATGAAACTGATTCATTGCTTTTCTTTCTCGCTTGATGTAGCCAAGTTGCAAATTTTCAGCATATCTTGGAGCCTCTGTGGATGACTCATCTCGGAATGTAGCTGTCCAGCATATGTGGCATCGAAAAATTCTGGAATTAAACAATCAACAACATTTGAAAGGAATTTAATAGCCATTTGTTGATTGTTTGGCTTAATTAAATAAGTCCACATATTTTCCCAAGATATTGCTTGAAGTTTGTTGCTTTGTTGACTTTTATTCATCATTTCTTCTTTCCATCTGTTTTCGGTTTCTTTCACTTTAGGAAAAATGCCAGGAACATAATCTGAAATGAGATTAATTGAATACAAGTTGTCATTGATAAATTGCGTTATATTACTCATCATGCTCCTAGCTCTTGATATTGCTCTCACGACTTTCATTATCTGATGTTCCCATTCTGTAAATAAGATTTCTTTATGTCTTTCTTCTATCCTAGGAAGATTAGCTTCTCTTCCTTTTTCTGTATCTTGCCAAGTAAGAAATTCAGAAATCTTTTCATCAACATCATCAATTTCTTGCCTGAGAGTAATAATGTTCTGGATCAAGGATGATGTGATATCACAAAATGGTTCTGCTTGTGATAATTTTGCACAAAATTCATTCAATTGCTGAGACAGCAGTTTATTAACTTCAAGAGCTTCCAATTTGAATTCACTTAATTTAGGGAAATCTTTGAACCTATCTAAAGCTGCTTGAAATTCTTTTTCTTGTACAATCTTCGCATTCTTCTCATTTTGCAACAAATCTTGTAACTTGGAAATTTCTTGATTCAATTGTTGTTGTTTGCCTAAAGCTTGCTCATCAACTTTCTTCTTTTCTGTAGCAAGCTGTTCTTCTAACTCTTTAGATTTGAGTTCTTGATCCTGTAATCGTTGTTCCAATTGAGCAATCTTTTGCTGACTTTCATTGGCTTGTTCTTCAAGAAAAGCTATATGGAGATCTTTTTGTGTCATCAACTTAGAGACTTCTGCAGCTTTATCTATTTTTGTAGCACTATATGCTCCTGCATATTGAGACAACTTAGTGAGATCCTCAGATGGATTCACTTTAGTATTCTTGTAGACAATATTCATGAACTCCTCCTGTGGAGTGGAAAACATGTCCTGATCTATCTTCCTTCTTTTTCTCTGTTTTCTAACAACAACCTTATGTTTAGGGCTATAAAATACATACAAAGGAGGGATCTCCTAAATCTTCAATAAAATCTGCCCTGTAGGATGTTCAAGAATGATTTCGACATCCTGCTCTACTTGCTCTTTATCTTTATCCTGCAGTCCTAATTGCTGAGAAAATTGATCATATTGTTTCAACAATTGAGAAGAAACATTAAGATCAGCAGAGTCTATAATTTTCTCAGTATTTTATTTTCCTTCCAATTGTGTATCTATTTTCTCTGTATTTGTTCCCTACTCAATGGTTTTGCTATCTGATCCTCCTTTTTGATTATGCACATTAGTATCAGTACTTGTGCATTTTTCTTTTGTTTGAGCTATAGACTGCTTATCAGTATTTCGATCGAATTTGCCATCAGTATTCCCTTTCTGAGC
Organism: Pinus albicaulis; assembly: GCA_034641835.2. Taxonomy (NCBI): domain Eukaryota; kingdom Viridiplantae; phylum Streptophyta; class Pinopsida; order Pinales; family Pinaceae; genus Pinus; species Pinus albicaulis. Next base: position 570,680,525 of record CM076576.1, read on the forward strand.
ATCAGGTTTGCCATCAGTGCTCACCTTTTCAGTATGTACAGTTGGCTGGTTAATAGCCGATTGTGTAATGACTTTACCGGCAGATGTTTCTCCTGGTGTTTTTCCAGATGTACCCTCTGTTTCTGACCCTTGTATAGGAATTCTCAGTTGGTCTAGAGGAACTTTCAACAATCTTTGACTTCTGAATAACAAAAATTTATTCATTTCTTCCTTCTGGAATTTAGACTTGGCTAAATCATAAACTTGAGGAAAATCATTCAACGAAACAAACAAATCATCAAATTTATCTAGTTCATGCTCAAATCGAGCAATCAAAACTGAAGTAGTAACATTAAAAGCTATCTGTCGTGGATCATACTGTCTCCCTGGAATGGTTGCAAATTTACAACCCTTTATTTTGGTGACTTCCTTTTCTACATGTTTGAAGTCATTCAAAGTAAACTGACCACAATTGAATGGGAATGGAGCCCACATTCTTTTCTTACTATTGTTTAGAGCTCTGGATATTCCTTCAACTGTTAATTGATAGGAGATTTCCTGGGCGAGAAGTTTGTCTGGAACAATAAGAGGAAGAACATGGGGTTCCACAATACTCCCAAAAATCTTGATGTATGTGAATTTCTCTTCTCCAAACCAATCTCCTATTGAGGATAAGTCAGCATTAGCTTTGTCGGAGAATCTAGGAGGGAAGCGATTGAAAATGGTTTGAAAGACAGGGATAAGGAAACCATGGCATATTCTATACACATTATCTTGGAAATGAACTTTCCAAAGAAGTTTATGATATATATGAATCGGGGTAGGATATTTGGGAGTCCATTTCCATCCTAACAAGGGAAACTCGGAATTAAAACAAAAAGCATCTAGAATATAAGCACAAAAGAAAAAAGGAGTGGAATTTCCAGTAGTTTTTTCTTGTCTGTACTCGAGTATTCTATTAGCCATTCTATCAGAGAGAATAACAGCCCAGTCCATAATGTCGGAATTGACAGCAGCTAAGATTAATGGGACCATTTGTATAGAAAACCTAGCAGAATTGTCATTACCAAATAATCTACACATCATGGCAGCGGCATAGCAATACGGAGGTAAGAGGGAATCTACCGAATACATACCGGATGCTTCATTTCTGTGCTTCTCAGGATTTTTCCTCCAATATTTGATAGGATTAGATTGAACTTTATTATTATCAGCAAACTCTTTGATAAATTCTTTGTTATAAACCTTCTGTGGATCAGGAAGATGATACATTGCCTTAATGTCTTCTGCTTTAAACGACCCAAAAGACACTCCAGAAGCTGAAACAAACATTTTGTCCTTTATTTTCATACTATCGATGACCCATCGAATCACATCATAATAAGGCATGATGCTTGCTCTGGCTGCAATTCGATGTAGAAATGAATTTGCAAGTGATTTTTCAGTAATCTCACAGTCGGAATCTGAGCTATCTTCATCTGGAACTGATGCCTTTTCCACTGTGACTTTGGGGTTTTCTTTCTTCAATAGATTATAAACTCCTTCCCACGTCATTCTTCCGAGCCCTTGGCATGATGTATCTGTAACTAATCTTAGTTTTGTTGGCTTCTCTTTTGAGACTATAGGAGTCTCAACAAACTTAACAGGAACAACAGTCTTGCTTCTTCTCGCTCTCTTTGACATTTATGTGTTTGATACTATTTCCCTTTGTCTGTGAATGAAAGGGTTCAGTGTTCCTTGATTCTGCAAGACAATAAACTTTCAGTCGTGATAAACAAGCAACTTGAAAGGAACGATTATGAACGCATGATTCATTATTTATTGGTCTTGTATAGCGCGTAAATGTTCTCTTTGGGTCACACTCATGTATTTAAAACCGAATCATCAACCAATATTCATTTGATTTGCTATTTAATACCAACGTACAATTGGAGATTTGACGTTTGTGAAATATTATAATATTTACCTATCTTGAACTCTTCGAATGTAATAAATGTTATGTATTAATCACATCGAAAGTTTTCAAATGGTGCATAAATATCATAATACATATTTCTTCGATTGGCCGATTGCGATTGCAAACTTTTTCGATTTCCGATTAGATGGTTTTAGATCGCAATCGGGGAGTTTCAATCGAAAAGAATTGTTAATGGCTTTCTCCTATTTCCGATGGTGGGGTCTACCATATAAAAGTTTTTCTCATTTAAACAAACAAATGTTTGTTTTCCTTTTGAAAAGTGTTTTTTATAATAACGCGCGTCGCATCGGAGAATTTGAAATTGACCGCAAAGAGCTTATTAAAAAGTGTTCCGGGTGTATTTGGTTTGTATACAAGCAAAGATGAGCTTTTTCAAAACAATGAATCTTTATTTCTAATTCTTTTATTTCTATAAAAAGAAAAAGGGACCCTATTTCTAAATGAATTTTATTCTAAAATTAAGAAAAATGGAGGGTTGTTGTATAGTACAACAATTGGCGATTCACTGAAAGAACCAGTTATTTCTGAAAAATAAAATGAATACTATATTTTTAGTAAGTAAAGTTTTTTAAAGATAATGAAAACTATCCTAGGATAATCAAAAATAAAATCTAACTCATGAAAAAAGAATAAAAATTATTTACAATTTCTTTCTAGTTTCTTGAGAATAAAAACATTTTTGGGTTATCTCAAGCTTTGATTGGTATTAATAATGAAGTAAGCGGATTTCTCCAAGTTTGGTTTTATAATATACTCTATTGTCATAGGTATTGCTTCTGCTGCCCGCAAACGTTCATAGTTTCGACAGGGTTACCTTTTAACCATTAACTATTCATTGTCCCATCCAACTAAGATTATGACCTTTTAAAAGATAAATTCATAAGACATATTATCTCATGTTTTTTGTCTTTTATTTATTTTTTATTTTTAAGAGCCATTGTTCTGGTTTGGTAGCCAGTTAATAACAATGCCATTCACTAGTTGTAATTAAACTGAACAAGCTGGCTCGTGATGAGACCCCTTGTCTTATATTTATAAGCCATTACCCTGTTTTGATGTGCAGTATTGGTAATGTTAGTTTCATTACTTCTTATGAATATGGTAAGTCGGCTCATGATGAGACCTCTTATCTCTTAAAAATTTTACATAATTTCTTAGAATTACATTCTAAAAAAATCACAACCTAAATGGATGGGGTGAAATAGTTTTATCTTTAAGAATCAATGGATGACAATTTTTAGAGTTTTTTGAGTACCAAGACTTGAATAATCTTTACTTTTCTAGATAGCCTTTCTCTGCTTAATAAACTTATCATGATTTACATTTCCCTCAAGTTTTCAAAAGATCATGCAAATAATTGGAATAATCTTTCAAAGTTTAACATTTTACTTAAAACTATCAAAAGACTATGATCATTTCTTTTAAAAAATCTTATTTACACAAAATAAATATTTATAATATTCTTCCTAAGAATTTTTCTAACAAGTAAACAGTCAATTAGAGACTTATTAACAACCTTTATTTGCAAAAACAATTAAAAACTTTGCAGAAAGGAATATGTACAGTTTAAGAAGTGGTTACCTCCTTATGAAAAGAATTTCTTCAAGATAAGCCCATTTACAGGAAGAGATTCTCTCTTACCTGTTAGATATTGGAGTATGAATGTATTTGAGCCTATCTTTTCAATTATCTGAAATGGTCCAAGCCACATTTTCTAAAACTTGGTATGCTTACCTTTTTCTTCATGTGCCTTATCCCATTTCAAAACAAGATCACCAATTGACAAAAATTTTGAGCCGGTAGAACTTACATCAAAAGAAGATTTTACAAGCTGTTGATGTTTTTCATGAACAATTTTAGCTTTATCTCTATCTTCTTCTAGTTTAAGGATTTGATCATATCTCAATTGAATGGATGAAGAAGGATTTTCTTCAATAAATTGTACTAGGGCTAATGATGGAAGAGTTAAATTTGATGGTATCACAGCTTCTTTTCCATAAACTAAATTGAAAGGTGAAGTTCCTATTGAAGCTTTTTCAGTGATACGATCAGCCCATAATGCAAAAATTAAAGACTTGTGCCAATTCTTTTGATTTTGATCAATAGTTCTTTTAATGATTTTGATGAGATTTTTGTTAGTGGATTCAGCCAAACCATTACCTTGTGGGTAATAATTTGCTGAATATTTCAGTTTAAAACCTCTATTGACTGAAAATTCTATTAAATTATTTCCGGAAAAATAAGATGCATTATCAAAGACAAGAGCTTGAGGTACACCAAACCTGGTTATGATGAATTGATCTATGAAATCAATAATTGCATCAAAATTGGCTACCTTTAAATGGATTGCCTCTACCCATTTTGTAAAGTAATCAGTTGCAGTAAGGATGTACTTGTGCTGTTTGGAAGAATGAGGTACTATCTCACCAATAATGTCAAGCCCCCATTATTCAAATGGTTGCTTAATACTCACTGGTTGCAAAGGAAAAGCTGGTTTCCTTTGTCTTCCACTTGCAGTTTGGCAAATTCTGCACTTCCTTACATAGTCATGTGTATCTCTAAAAAGGGTAGGCTAGTAATAACCAGCACGAATTATTTTGTGAGCTATGGTATCACCTCCAAAATGACCTCCTGTTGGTCCATCATGCAACTCCTGCAAAACCTTTTCAGCTTCAGTCTTTTCAAGACATCTTAATAAGATTGAATCATAATTTTTTATGAATAACACATTATCAATAACCTCATATTTAATAGCCTTTAACCTTAAAGCACGTTTTCTTTTATAGCTGAGATTAGAAGGAGCATACCCATTTTTCAAGTAATAGATGAGATCAGCATACTGAGATTCAGAATCTGTAACACTTATCTGACTTACTTGAATATCTTGATTTGAATCTTGATTTTCTAGTATGTTATGAGCTCCTGCTAATAGTCTGCAAAAACCTTGTCCTCTAACAATATTAGCTGGTTTAATATCAACATCATATTCTTGCAAAGTTGTTACCCAGTTAGCTCGTTTTTCTCCTACTTCTCTCTGAATTAATAATTGCCTCACTGCAGAGAATGGGACAATGATTTTTGTATGAGTTTTCAAGAGAAAAGGTCTGAAATGCTTGATTGATTTAAACACAGCAAAGGCTTGTTTTTCAACATCGGAATAATTCAGCTCAGCACCTTGCAGATTTGAGCTAAAGAAAGAAATTGGTGCTTCAATTTTCTGATCATTGAGCTGTGTTAAAACAGCTGCATACGATGTCTTGGTGGCTAACGTATACAAAATAAAATCTTTAGAAAAATCTGGGGTACTCAATGCTGGTGCATTAATGATCGCTTGTTTGATTGCCTCAAAGGCTTCTTTCTCTTTATGCCCCCATTTGAATGCTGAATTCTTCTTGATCATATTTTGCATAGGTAAAACAATTAAAGAAAAATCAGAAATGAATCTTTTTACAAAATTGATCTGTCCAAGAAATGATTGCATAGATTTTTTGTTATGAGGTAAAGAAATATCAAAAATTTCTTTTACTCTATCTGGATCAATGTATATACCATCATTTGACACAACAAATCCTAAGATTTTTCCTTCTTCCAAAGCAAAGAAATATTTCTTTGGATTTAAGGAAATACCAAACCTTCTACATCTTTCAAATATTTGCTTTAGATCATGTAGATGATTGGTTCTCTTTTTTGAAAACATTGTTATATCATCAAGATAAACAACAACTGACTTATTGATCAGACCTTTAAACGCTATGTCCATGGCTCTTTGGAAAGTTGCTCCTGCATTTATTAAACCAAAAGGCATTTTTTAATAAGCATAAGTTTCCCATTTTGTTCTGAAAGTTGTTTTCAATCTGTCATCTGGATGAACTAAGACTTGATTATAGCCTGAAAATCCATCAAGAAAGGACGTAAGTTCAGAACCAGCTACCTTTTGAAGTATCTGTTCCATGGTTGGCAATGGGAAATTGTCTTTTAAACATGCCTTGTTTAAATTTCTGAAATCAATATAGATTCTTATATCACCATTCTTCTTCCTTACAGGTACCATATTGGAAACCCAATTGGAGTGCCTTACAGGAAAAATGATTTTGGCTTTTAAAAGTTTATTAAGTTCTGATTTGATTTGTCCTTCGAGATTTGGATGAACCTTCCTTAGCTTTTGTTGAACAGGTTTAATGTCAGGAAACATTGGAATTGTGTGTTGAATAACCGAAGTATCATACGTTTTTAAATCATCATAATTCCAAGAAAAAACGTTTTTATATTTGTTCAAGAGTTTAATGAAAGCATTCCTTTCCTCTGGTGTTAAATTGAGTCATAAATTAACGTTTTTAGGTTTGGAATCAGAACCAAGATTTACTAATTCAAACTTCAAAGTGGAACTTTGAAGTTTGGCATTAGTGACTTTCTTGAATCTGTCTTTAATATCATATAAGTCCTCCAATTTAACAACAGATTTCGGAATGGGATTTTCATTACCTTTTGAAGCAATTTGTAAATCATGATCATTTTCATCAATAATTTTCTCATCATATGATTTCTCTTAAGTCATGAAATTTAAAATATCTTGATCATGATAGAAAACTCTCCAATTTGTAACATTTTCTGGGACAGATGGACGAAAAATTAATTCTACAGAAAATCTATCAGGACTGCAATCTTCAGCAGGTAGGAGTTTAAATGCAACATTAGCTAACAAGTCAGCTGATGTATTCTGATTCCTAGGAATGGGAGAAATATTGAATGCTAAAAAATGAGTGGTGAGATCTTGTACTAGGGTTTGATAGTGTTTAAGATGTCCTGAAAGGCAATGAATAGTATTCCTAATTTGTTTTATGACAATTTCGGAATCACCAAAGACTTTCAAGTATTTAACATCTAACCCTATAGCTTTATAAAGTCCTTGAACCAAGGCTTCATATTCTGCAGTATTGTTAGTACACTCAAATTATAGCCTACATGACAGCATGGTTTTCTCTCCATCTGGATCAATTAAAATGCATCCTGCTCCAGCTCCATCATTAGACTTTGATCCATCAAAATATAATGACCAAAATAAAGATTTATTTATTGACTTATCTACAATTACATCAGAAGTATTTACAATTATGGAAGAATCGGATTGTGAAAAATTTTCTATTTGAGAAACAAAAGTATTTACAGAAAAAGGTGATTGGGGTGCTTTGAAGTTTCCAAGAAATGATTCAGTAGAATAACCTCCAAGAATATTGTTGTTGAATGCCACAGGTTCATTAGGTTGTTCAAATTCAGTGACAATGTGGGTCATATGTTTTTCTTGTTCAATTTTGATTTGATTTGGTTTCCCTTTGTAGGGAAGCCACATATGTGAATAATCAGTCGAGATATAACCATTAGTTTCGCAGAGCAGTCCCTGCTTAAAATTAATCCATAAATTCAGGAATATCAGCAATCAAAATATCAAATCTTTGGACAATTCTGGGATCACAAGCTAATCTGATAGTAACTGAATTGATTTCTCCTACAACTTGAACTTTTAGAGCGATCCAATTGAACAACATGAACTGCCGATTTCTATGGTTCGATATTCAATTTGGCACAAACAGAAGTAGGCATTATATTAGAGGAAGCTCCAAAATCAATCAAAAAATTATGCAGATTCTTATTGTACATTTCATAAGTCAGAAGAAAAGGAGTTTGAGAATTTGACTTTTCTCCAATGAGCACGGTATCAGTAGCATCTACCTTATCTGGTGACTTACCAGCTCCCCTAGCTGCTTTTGCTACTACACCACTTGGTAAAGGAGCAATTGGTGTAGCGTTTAATTCTTTTAAAACGCAACTTCTGCTGGTGTTTTAGTTTGCTGAGTTCAAGTAAGGAAATGTTGGCTTTGATCTTTTTCATGTCTTCAACAATGTTATACTCCATAGGATCTGATACTACTAAAGTCTTTGTTGTTGATGTGGGAGGATTAGAAGAAGATGGTTGATTTTGAGTAGGTAATGGAGAAGCTTTCTTTGCAGGGGATTTGTCTTTGGTACTTGGAGTTGTGATTTTCTTTTTAGGAGTTGTTTGTACAGGCTCTGATGTAGATTTACTCCTAGTACTTACAGGCATAGCTTCTTTTTCTACCTCACTATCAGAATTAGGGAGAATAAAATCCCACATTCCATGTAATTCAGCTATTTCTTCATTCTCATCTTCCTCATCTGATACTAAAGATGTATCTTCTTCTTCCTCTGATTCTGCATTAGAGATTGCATTAGGAGGTTTAGATTCAACTTGGTTTCTTCTGAAATTTCGGAATGGTTTTTTGGTAGAAGTTTCAGCTACTTGTTTTTTAATTTCAACCATTTCATTTGACATGGTTTTAAGAACTTTCTGTAAACCCTCCATGTCATATGGATCTTTGGCCTTTTTCTTTGAATCATCTTTGAAGCTGACTTTCTTTGATTTCCTTTCCTCTATAGCATTTTTCTTTTCTAGAGAAATAATTCGTTTTTCTACTGCAATAGCCTCTTTCATATTCTCGGCTAATGTAGGTTTTGCAGCTCTATCTACAAAAATTGCTATGTTTGAGGGTAAGGCAGTTATATGCCATTCACTTCTGACTTGTTCACTAGGCTGTGAATCTGTGTGGATTTTGTTCAAGAGTTTGTTGAATCTAGCGTTGAAATCTTTAATGGGCTCTTTGGGTTCTATCTTTAAATTTGAGAGGTCATTGAGTAAAGTAGCTATTGATCGGTCATCTCCAAATTTGGTTAAAAAATGATCTGCAAAAATGGCCCAACTTGTTATGGATCCCGAAGGTAAAGAAAAGTACCATGATCCTGCTGCTCCTTGAAGAGTATAAGGGAATAGTCTGACTACAACATCTTCATGTGTGACTCCATTCAAATTTACAGCTAGCATAAAGTTATTGATATGTTCTTCAGCTTGAATGTTAAGATCTGGACTAAATTTTGGAAGCCATTTTCCAGGATTGTCTGGTAAATCGTGTAAAGGTGCAGCCATGTTGACTGCCCCTGGAGTAGCCCATGGTCTAGCCATTATTGGAACAACTATTGGAGGGGTAGTAGAAACTGGTGGTGTTTGAATAGAAGTTGTTGGAATAGATGATGTTGAGATTGATGATGACTGAGCAGATGATGATTGAGAAAATGATGTGGAAACAACTGTACTTTGTTGAGTTGTGGTTTCGGAAACAGGTGATTGAATATGAGATGATGAACTTATATCACTTTCTGATTCCGATTGAATTCTTTTTGTTTTTCCCTTACTAGGTAAAGGAAATTCTTGTGGAGGAATACCAAGTTTTTCACTTTGCAGCCTAGTAAGAGGTTTTGAAGGAACAAATTTTGAAATTACACTACCTTCAGATATTTCAGACTCTTCAAGAGATAATGAGAATCCTTTCAATTTATGAATTAAATCTTGAACTTCAGGAGACTCAGGAGATTGCTTGTCTGAATGTTTTGAGATTTTGGTAGTGAGTGTATCAATATTCTTCGCAATTTCTTCTCTAGGATTTTGTATTTTATAAGAAATTGAAGAAGTTGATGAGGGTGTTTTGCTCTCATAATGGCCTGTGGATAAAGATTTACTTGCCATTCATAGCTCAGGCCCTCCTTCTAGCGCCAAAAATGTTGAAGCCTAGAAAATCTCTGCTTCAAACATTGGGGAAAACCACCCGGTCGGGACCTTAGGACAGCTCCTTTTTCGTTTGGTATGGTGGCTCCGACTGGATTTAGGAGACCAGTTTCCTTATAACTAAATGGGTTGGTAATGGGTTGATTTGGATGAGTGGAAACGGGACTAAATTGACTGAAAATAAAACTATCTAATTAAACTAAATGCTGATAAAGAAATTCTAACACTAACCCGGGTAATTATATGTGAATACAACTTAAGATTGTTCCAATTTAACAATAACCATGAAAATGTATTATTATTTAAATTGAAATGTGCAGAAACAAATAAAGATAACTCTATTTAAGAAATTAAACAAAGTTATATTAGCATATTGCATTCATCATTGTATACCATCTATATATGCTTATGAAAGATAACATTTCAATTATACTCAGAAATGATATATAAAAAGAAACATTATGAAAACCAAATATATATAAATGATAGAAAAATTTTAAAGCGAATATCATATGACAAAGGAAATCAATAGTGAACATATAGAAATACCTCATTCATCTTGAATATTTTCAAATGAAATCTGATACTCTAATCCAGTAACTCTGATGTAAAATCAAATCCAAAGGTACAGAAATGCAACACTTCAAAGATAATTTCAGCACAAAATCACCAGATGTGATCCTTTATAAAATATAAGAGGCAATGGAGTACAGAAATGTAAGCTCCAAGTCAAAAATATTACAACTCCGGATCCCTTCTCTAAATGCATGAAAGGGATTTAAATAAGAAATTACATAAAAACAGAATCCTACTACTACTGCTACAATCTATCAAATTAAAAACAGAAATACTATTTTAAATGAAACTGATTCATTGCTTTTCTTTCTCACTTGATGTAGCCAAGTTTCAAATTTTCAGCATATCTTGGAGCCTCGGTGGATGACTCATCTCGGAATGTAGCTGTCCAGCGTATGTGGCATCGGAAAATTCTGGAATTAAACAATCAACAGCATTTGAAAGGAATTTATAGCCATTTGTTGATTGTTTGGCTTAATTAAATAAGTCCACATATTTTCCCAAGATATTGCTTGAAGTTTGTTGATTTGTTGACTTTTATTCATCATTTCTTCTTTCCATCTGTTTTCGATTTCTTTCACTTTAAGCAAACTGCCAGGAACACAATCTGAAATGAGATTAATTAAATACAAGTTGTCATTGATAAATTGCGTTATATTACTCATCATGCTCCTAGCTCTTGATATTTCTCTCTCGGCTTTCATTATCTGATGTTCCCATTCTGTAAATAAGATTTCTTTATGTCTTTCTTCTATCCTAGGAAGATTAGCTTCTCTTCCTTTTTCTGTATCTTGCCAAGTAATAAATTCAGAAATATTTTCATCAGCATCATCAATTTCTTGCCTGAGAGTAATAATGTTCTGGATCAAGGATGATGTGATATCACAAAATGGTTCTGCTTGTGATAATTTTGCACAAAATTCATTCAATTGCTGAGACAGTAGTTTATTAACTTCAAGAGCTTCCGATTTGAATTCACTTAATTTAGGGAAATCTTTGAACCTATCTAAAGCTGCTTGAAATTCTTTTTCTTGTACAATCTTCGCATTCTTCTCATTTTGCAACAAATCTTGTAACTTGGAAATTTCTTGATTCAATTGTTGTTGTTTGCCTAAAGCTTGCTCATCAACTTTCTTCTTTTCTGTAGCAAGTTGTTCTTCTAACTCTTTAGATTTGAGTTCTTGATCCTGTAATCGTTGTTCCAATTGAGCAATCTTTTGTTGACTTTCATTGGCTTGTTCTTCAAGAAAAGCTATATGGAGATATTTTTGTGTCATCAACTTAGAGACTTCTGCAGCTTTATCTATTTTTACAGCACTATATGCTCCTGCATATTGAGACAACTTAGTGAGATCCTCAGATGGATTCACTTCAGTATTCTTGTAGACAATATTCATGAACTCCTCCTGTGGAGTGGAAAACATGTCCTGATCTATCTTCCTTCTTTTTCTCTGTTTTCTAACAACAGCCTTATGTTTAGGGCTATAAAATACATCCAAAGGAGGGATCTCCTCAATCTTCAATACAATTTGCCCTGTAGGATGTTCAGGAATGATTTCGACATCCTGCTCTACTTGCTCTTTATCTTTATCCCGCAGTCCTAAATGCTGAGCAAATTGATCATATTGTTTCAACAATTGAGAAGAAACATTAAGATCAGCAGAGTCTATAATTTTCTCAGTATTTTCTTTTCCTTCCAATTGTGTATCTATTTTCTCTGTATTTGTTCCCTACTCAATGGTTTTGCTATCTGATCCTCCTTTTTGATTATGCACATTAGTATCAGTACTTGTGCATTTTTCTTTTGTTTGAGTTGTAGACTGCTGATCAGTATTTCGATCGGATTTGCCATCAGTATTCCCTTTCTGAGCATCAGGTTTTCCATCAGTGCTCACCTTTTCAGTATGTACAGTTGGCTAGTTAATAGCTGATTGTGTAATGACTTTACCAGCAGATGTTTCTCCTGGTGTTTTTCCAAATGTACCCTCTATTTCTGACCCTTGTATAGGAATTCTTAGTTGGTCTAGAGGAACTTTCAACAATCTTTGACTTCTGAATAACAAAAATTTATTCATTTCTTCCTTTTGGAATTTAGACTTGTCTAAATCATAAACTTGAGGAAAATCATTCAACGAAACAAACAAATCATCAAACTCATCTGGTTCATGCTCAAATCGAGCAATCGAAACTGAAGCAGTAACATTAAAAGCTATCTATCGTGGATCATACTGTCTCCCTGGAATGGTTGCAAATTTACAACCCTTTATTTTGATGACTTCCTTTTCTGCATGTTTGAAGTCATTCAAAGTAAACTGACTACAATTGAATGGGAATGGAGGCCACATTCTTTTCTTAATATTTTTTAGAGATCTGGATATTCCTTCAACTGTTAATTGATAGGAGATTTCCTGGGCGAGAAGTTTGTCTGGAACAATAAGAGGAAGAACATGGGGTTCCACAATACTCCCAAAAATCCTGATGTATGTGAATTTATCTTCTCCAAACCAATCTCCTATTGAGGATAAGTCATCTTTAGCTTTGTCGGAGAATCTAGGAGGGAAGCGATTGAAAATGGTTTGAAAGACAGGGATAAGGAAACCATGGCATATTCTATACACATTATCTTGGAAATGAACTTTCCAAAGAATTTTATGATATATATGAATCGGGGTAGGATCTTTGGGATTCCATTTCCATCCTAACAAGGGAAACTCGGAATTAAAACAAAGAGCGTCTAGAATATAAGCACAAAAGAAAAAAGGAGTGGAATTTCCAGCAGTTTTTTCTTGTCTGTACTCGAATATTCTATTAGCCATTCTATCAGAGAGAATAACAGCCCAGTCCATAATGTCGAAATTGACAGCAGTTAAGATTAATGGGACCATTTGTATAGAAAACCTAGCAGAATTGTCATTACCAAATAATCTACACATCATGGCAGCGGCATAGCAATACGGAGGTAAGAGGGAATCTACCGAATACATACCGGATGCTTCATTCCTGTGCTTCTCAGGATTTTTCCTTCAATCTTTGATAGGATCAGATTTAACTTTATTATTATCAGCAAACTCTTTGATAAATTCTTTGTTATAAAATTTCTGCGGATCAGGAAGATGATACATTGCCTTAATGTCTTCTGCTTTAAACGACCCAAAAGACACTCCAGAAGCTGAAACAAACATTCTGTCCTTTATTTTCACACTATCGATGACCCATTGAATCACATCATAATAAGGCATGATGCTTGCTCTGGCTGCAATTCGATGTAGAAATGAATTTGCAAGTGATTTTTCAGTAATCTCAGAGTCGGAATCTGAGCTATCTTCATTTGGAACTGATGCCTTTTCCACTGTGACTTTGGGGTTTTCTTTCTCCAATAGATTATAAACTCCTTCCCACGTCATTCTTCCGAGCCCTTGGCATGATGTATCTGTAACTAATCTTAGTTTTGTTGGCTTCTCTGTTGAGACTGTAGGAGTCTCAACAAACTTAACGGGAACATCAGTCTTGGTTCTTCTCGCTCTCTTCGACATTTCTGTGTTTGATACTATTTTCCTTTGTCTGTGAATGAAAGGGTTCAGTTTTCCTTGATTCTTCAAGACAATAAACTTTCAGTCGTGATAAAAAAGAAACTTGAAAGGAACAATTATGAACGCATGATTCATTATTTATTGGTCTTGTATAGCGCGTAAATGTTCTCTTTGGGTCACACTCATGTATTTAAAACCGAATCATCAACCAATATTCATTTGATTTGCTATTGAATACCAACATACAATTGGAGATTTGACGCTTGTGAAATATTATAATATTTACCTATCTTGAATTCTTCGAATGTAATAAATGTTATGTATTAATCGCATCGAAAGTTTTCAAATGGTGCATAAATATCATAATACAGATTTCTTCGATTGGCCGATTGCGATTGAAAACTTTTCCGATTTCCGATTAGATGGTTTTAGATTGCAATCGGGGAGTTTCAATCGAAAATAATTGTTAATGGCTTTCTCCGATTTCCGATGGTGGGGTCTACCATATAAATTTTTTTCTCATTTAAACAAACAAATGTTTGTTTTCCTTTTGAAAAGTGTTTTTTATAATAACGTGCGTCGCATCGGAGAATTTGAAATTGACCGCAAAGAGCTTATTAAAAAGTGTTCCGAGCATGCGATTGCGATTGGTCGCATCGCATCGGAGGTATGTAAATAGATAACTTAAACCCTTTGCATTTGAAGTTTTGCGATCGAACTAATCGCATCGGAGGATTTGGGTTTATATGTTAAATTTTCCTCTAAGGGTTTTCTCCAATCTCCGATTGCGATTATTATTCATTTGACTTTTACACTTGACTTGTTTTTTATGATAAGGTCTTTTATATTTGATCGGGTCGAAAGTTTTGAATGTTGTATTTGGTTTGTATACAAACAAAGATGAGCTTTTTCAAAACATTGAATCTTTATTTCTAATTCTTTTATTTCTATAAAAAGAAAAAAAAAGGGACCCTATTTCTAAATGAATTTTATTCTAAAATTAAGAAAAAGGGAGGGTTGTTGTATAGTACAACAGGAGGCAGCCTTTAAGGCAAATAAGTGCAGAGAAGAGAAGAAAGGTACATTCTCCTGCTCTGATGAATAAGAGGCCAAATTTGTCAGAAGATTGGAGAAAGGCACGGGTAAGTATAAAGGTAAAATTCCATTTAAGTGCTTTAACTGTGGAAGAGTGGGGCACTATTTATCTAAATTTCCTCATAAGAAAACAGAGAATCAGTCAAGAGGGAAAGAGAAAACCAATTTCAGCAATAGGCCGAAAGGGAACAAATTTAATAGAAGAACATTCTATGCCCAACAAGACAACATTGCATTTGATAGCTCAGGTGAATCTCCCAATGAAGAAGGAACATCAGAATTCATTTTGATGGCCAAGGAAGAGCTTCAGGAAGATCTCCGGGAATTTGAAGAAGAAGTTAAGGTAGATATTGAGGGGGAGCTAATTAGTGCCCTGGAGGAAATAGACATGCTTAAACTTAAGAGTAAGAAACATAAAGAGATTCTTCTGAAATATGCAAAGAGAGAACCACATTCAGAAGATCTTATTAAATTGAATGTTAAACTAGAAGAATCAAGGAAAATAGAGGATATTCTGAGAAGAGAAATAAAGGAGAAAAACCAGGAGTGAGAAAAACTAGAAGAAGTGGTAAGCCTAAGGAAGAAATTAGAAAAGGCCCAAATTGAATTAACTATGAATATTTCTCAAATGAAAAGCTCTAGACATTTGGACAAAATTCTAAGTGCTAAAATACCTCCTCTTATAAGACCAGGATAGGCTATGAAGCAGAAAACAATAAGTCCAAGGTTGAAGATAACAAGAATATCACTTTCGTGAAAGCTGTAATAAAAGAAAATGATAACTCTCAACAATCTGAGATTATTGCAGCTAGAAGACTGATAGAAGAAAGGAGAAGGTTGTGTAAGCAAATCGGGGATGAGACTACCTCCATGGAAAACTCAGAGAAGGAAGACATTGAGAAAGATGATGAAGCAACCCAAAAGAGATCCAAAGAATTAGAAACCAGCAAGACTTGATGGGTAATGAAGCAAACAGAAACAAGAAACAACCTCAAATGACAAAGAACGAAATGAAGAAACATTAAGCTGCAAAAGGATCATACACTCCTGAATATGAATTGAATAAATTCGGAAGCTGTCAAAGGAGGTTCTTTCCTCCTATGAGAAGTATCACTTGCTTTTCCTGCCACAAACTTGGACATATTGTGGCATTCTATAAGACAAAGCAAATCTATTCCAACCAGCAAAAGATGTAGAAAATGAAAAGACTACCTCAAGAAAAAAAATGGAGAGGGAAACCTTTCACCAGGTACATTAATCGTTTCCATGGCTACTGTTTTTCATGCAATGAATTTGGACATAAATTTGTTGAATGTAAATTGTGTTCAAAAAGGGGAACAAAATGCCATACATCAACTCAACCTTACCTAGGTAAAATAATATGTCATTCATGCCACAAGCTTGGTCACAAAGAAAAATACTGTAAGCTGCCATATGCATTAAAGAACTCTAGAGAGATGATGGAATCCAATCAAATCAGACAAAATTGTGAATCAAAAAGAAGTGAAGACATTATAAAGAACCCCAATAAAGTATGGAAGGAAAAGAAAAAGGGGGAGCCTGTTACCTCAATAACATAATGAATCCATCATAGTCTTACGGGGAGCTTCTCTAGGAAGAAACACAAATATCTAGCCAATAATAGATAAGAAGCAACATCCCAGGGGGAAATCAGTTTATAAATAGTCCCCATAAAAGTAGTCTAAGAAGAGATACTTGGAATAAGAACAGATAAAAATTTAGGAAGGGAAAGGAAAATTCCTCTGGCAGAGAACTATTGAGGAAGAAGGATACTTGAAGCATTCAATAGCCAACAGGTTGATGGAAGGAGAGAAGGCATCAAGCAACCATGGTGGTAGAGGGAACATCAGCCATGAATTTGTAAGTTAAGAAGACAACAACACACTAAGTGATGAATGGTTAAAATCACAAAAATTATGTTTCAAACTATAGAACTGGAAAGATCCATAGAGGATGATCACACTGTGCATCAGACTGCAAGAGTTAACAATGAAACAAAATTAAGAAGGACGAGTAAGCGAAATGTTTATCATCATTATATCATTACATTATTCATCAATAGAAGGTCCCCTTGGAGGAAAGAAGTTAAATGAGTGATAAAACAATGAGTTGTATGCCCTTTTAGATTCCAATTAAAGAAATTGAATATGTCTTCCTGAAGATCATTATGTTAGAACAATTGAATTGTATATAGAGCAACAATGATTCTGGAGCAGTCCTAGAAAGGAATATGCAGTGACATTATTTTAAAATAGAATGACAGAATAAGAAAAAGGTTAATTAAGCCAGGATTAGATTCAGTATATTGATGATTTCTGTTGAGAATAGTGGAGAGCTCAATAGTAGAAAATATGAAAGTTATCTTAACTATGGGTGTATGTGTGAGCTGAAGTGAAATTACTGCATGAATTATCAAATTAGTATCAATTGGTATTTGGAAAAGCAGCCTGCCTATCAGCATAATACCAAGTGTTATCAGTGGAACCGTGGTATGGTACAGGTCCTCATGATCAGAGTATTATGGCAGAAGTACAACAAGGTATTATTCCAAGCGTTATCAGCATTATAGTATATGTGGATTAAGATCTGGTTGCTCTGATTATTGCAAAGTATTTTCTGATTGTAAATACTAGAGAATGCCGAGCTGCATTATTAAAACATGAAAAGTTCAATAAAAGTGCTAAAGAATAATTATCTCATTTATATTCGAAGTATTATATTGAACATTGAAGAAATATCTATCTCTAGATATAACTGCATGCCTTCCTTAAGTCAGTACAAATATAACTTCAAGGCCTCTTTCTTAAGATCAATCATAAAACTATGTGAAGTATGTTTGTTGTTATTTCAATTAAACAAATTGAAGATTTTTAGATGAAGATCATTATGATAGAATAGTTAAAGTATCTGAAGTATGAAGGACTAGTTGTGTTAATCTTACTATTTGAAGCTCAAAGTTCTTTTTTATTGATTTATTTAAAGCCTACTTCAGCAGAGAGAAATTGCTGGTATTTCACCATTGCAGAGAGGTTGATCATTGAAATACATACCCCCCTTATGTCATAAATAAAATTGTATAGTTGATAAGTGAGACTGACAAGTGAATTGAATGTATCTAGCCTCAAGGGTTTGTTTTGAAAATACTCTGTACAGTATTAAAGTCATTGGGTCTTTTAGATTGAAACACGATCTAGTTTTACAACAAGTTGTAAGGATTATTGTGATTCATTTTTCACATCAGTATCAAGGGACTTTTGGCTGTTAGGGATATCCCTGTCAACAGTCTAGCTGTTGTAAAGTGTAACTAGGTCAGTCTTCATATTGAGTATGTAATTATGTATTTTATGTAAAGAATAAGTCAAAGATATTAAAATGTATATTTTTTGGGCTTGCTTCATGGATTTCATGAGCAATATTTTATATTAGGTTAATAGACTTCTTCTTGATGTCTATTTAGGGTTTATCTTTGGTTCATAAATGTGTTTAATGTCATGTATATGAAGGACCTAGTAGTCATGGAATTATCCAAGACCTAGTCCAATAAACCGTGGAAGAATAGCTATAATTCATCCCTCATATAACGCTGATAAACAAGCCTAAATAATGTGTCAATTTGGCCTTCAAACAGCTGGAGAATTTGGCCACATAACAGCCATGTTGACTCCCTAAATAGTCACATCGGTTCACATGTTATGTCGGCTTATATACAAGGGAAAACCACTACATATACCCTAGGAAACCTCGCATAAATTACAGAATATTTTCGGACATCTTAGGAGCTGCAGTGCAGATAAGTACAGGAGTTGCAGTTCAGATAAATACAAGAGCTGCAGTTTGGATAAGTACAGAAGCTGTAGTGCGGATCCTTGCGTGATTTATACAATGAAGGTTGTGGACTGTCCTGTGGAAGAAAATGCAGATTTTAGAGACCATCAAAATGTGAATTGTTCTAAGTCTCCACAGCATAACGTAATAAACTTAAGGATCTGTTTTGGGGAACTATACTATTACAATAAATTGTAGGTAGTTCTGAAATGTGAACAGCGTGACAAGATCTAAACACAAATCAAGTTAAAGGCAGTGTTATAGTGTGGTTAAGTGCAGACTTCAAACAAGGGTAAAGTCTGATATACATTCAGATCATATGACAAGGAAGAAGGAAGGGTGGATTGAAGGAAGCATACCTATATAGTATGATATTAATTGAAGAAATTATGATAAGTGCTATAACATAAATGTCAATTTTTTTTGGGGTAGAAGTATGGATATAATATAGTATGAGAAAGAAAGGAAGGTAAACCTATGATTTACCTTCCTGTTCTACAGTGCTTAAAAGGAAGGATTACACCTCCAGTGAAGAGGCTTCATAGTTATGCAAACTGAAATTTTTAGTGTTGGTGTGGCTCAAAGAAACTTGGTGCAGAAATGAATGATCATCATTGGAGGTAGATAAAGAAGAAGAGATAAGGTCCTAGACGCATTCATAGGTCAAGGGACTCATTCTTGGTCATGGTACTTGTCATTTCAGAATCTATAAGAAGAATTTTTCGTGGGTTTTCCTCTCTAAGAGGGAGAGGTTTTGCCCTGACTTGAAGAGCCTAACTTTGTGTCTTTTGTATTTTGGTAATTGACTTGATGAAACACTAAACAAGGTAAGTAAGAGAAGACATAAGTAACTCAAGCAAGCTCACAAGTAATTATCAAGAAGAGAATTTGAATTAATCACTAGCCCTCCAAATTCTCAACATGGTATCAGAGCTAAGGTGCTAAAGACAAAGGGCTATTTGACAAGAAGACACTCAAGGATCAAAATTCAGTTTTCTAGAAAGCAATAAAGAAAAAGTCAAAGTCTACATTGAAAATTCAAACCAGTTTTCAAGGAAATCCTCAAGGCATCTCAAGAAGACTTTCAACCTTATTCAAATAATCTGCACATCGAGGAGGTAATCTTTAACATCAAAGATTATTGATATTGAAGACATTTTTGGAAGACACATCATTAAGCACCACCCAACACTATTGAATACATCTTCATTCTGAAGTAATCCTTGATCATCAAGCATCCAAGATCACCTACTTTGAAATCAATCTAAGAGGGAGTTCCTACCATCATCCTCAACAAGGAAGTTGATAGAAGAAGAAAAGCATCTACTCAAGTAAGTATCTTTATGACTTCATATTAATCTATCAAAAATGTCTTCTTTGCAAAGAAAGCAACAAACTGGTTTGGGTTTCAAACTTTCCTACATGGAAGACAAGGACAATGAAGTCATGCCAAATACATGAAGGGAGATATAAGAGCCCAAAGGATTCTTATAGAATCCATAAAATACTCTCTCATCTCCGATGTATCAAATCTAGAATCATCAAAAGGAATATATGAGAAATTGGTGGAGCTATTCTCTGTGAGTACTGCAGGAGAAGAAATCTCTCTGAGATCAATTGCAGGAACTAGGAGAAGTAATGTCTGACACCTACAGTGGTGTTGAATGCTCTACCACGGGAATGGGGAAACTTCACTTGAAGTTTATACGGGAAGAAAGAAGCCACACCATTCAATGATTTATGGTCTCTATGTAAAATAGAGGAAACCAGAATGAGAGCCAAAGATGATACAAGACCAAGTGAAGAGATTCAAGCCTTTGCAGCCACATACAGGAAGAAAGGAAGATTCAGAAAATTTGGTCCTCAAAATAAAAGAAGAAACATGAACAACGTATGATGCTTTGGATGTAATGAACTTGGGCATTATAAAAGAGATTGTCCTAAATATGACAAGGAAAAGAGGAAAAGGGAAGAGGCCCACATCTCAAATGTGAGAGAAGGACTTGATGAAAATAAATCTATGAAAGAAGAAGCAAGGGATCTCTACTATGATTCAAACCATCTTCTCCTTCAAGTGATTTCTATTGGTTGTAAAATAGTACGATAGGAAGCAATGTATATTATAGCATCATGATAAAAATAATGTTAGGAACTATTGGTGAATCTGCTCTGGTAAAACCTCTTTGATAACATTACTAATGGAAATCAGTCATCAAGATCAAGGGTCATCATGGAAACAGAATTCTGGTATGTGATGACATATTGATGGAGCATTCCAAGGGAATGAAGCTCTTCATCCTAAAGAAATTGCTACAGGATGACTCAAGCGAAAAAGGTATGAGTTATGTATGTATTTATATGCTGACACTGGATGTTGTGAAGTCATGTCATATGGTTGCAGGTAATATACTTCCATATTTAGAAGTATGATCTATGAAGAGGGATCTCTTAGTGCACTGACATATGAAATCAACATAATATGTCCTCATGGAATATGAGGTGGTTGTATATGAACGCGAAACTGGAAAATTTGTAAGTTCCTGGGAATGTAGAATGTGCAGAAAGGAAGAGATCATGAAATGCAACCATCTCAAGAGGTATTTATCATCTGCAAGCCAAGAAGATGTGACTAGGAGATCTCCTGGGAGGATATGTAAACTCTGACAAAATTCTGGTAAATAAGAAGACCCTTACGATATGTGTCAATATGAATAGAGGATGTCGATGCCTATAGGAAGATGTCATGGTGAAATATCGTCACTAAGGTAACTTTTGTTTTAAAAGTTCATATGTATATGTTTATCTGGATGAATTTGTGCAGGGCTTCTAATCTTGAGAAAGGATGTATGATCCTTGGGGATGATTCGAATAAAAGCAACATGTCATAAAAATGGACCAAATGAGAAAGACTGATGAATCACTTTCTGATAGTGGACATCACTCGTGACTGAAAGTGATGGATGATCTGTGCCCTATGAAGCCAAAAGTTTAAGATTCTTCTATGTCAAAATCCACAAAATCGAGGGGAGGAATTCTTTATGAGTAGTTGGATTGCTGTTGCAGGACCTTGGCTGAGAGGGAGCCTAGCGGTAAGTTTCTTAATTGGAATAAACTTGAAGTATGTCCTTCCTGTGTTGAGAGGGAGTGGCATATGTGATTCTCTAGTACATGTGTCATGCACTAGACTAGGACTAACAACTGTAAGTCTTAGTGAAGGCCATGTGGAGAGAATGGATAGATACAACATTCTAGTCTTCACCTAGAAGACAGAATGTAGGATTGTGTAATCATCTGGAATTTGATACTCTTTGAGAATGAGATATGGCATTAAAGATAAGAGTATTCGAGGACTGATATTCTTTTAGGGCTGGCTACCCAAGAAAATAATAGTCCAAGAAGGTCATACTTTGGGAACACCTGGGTGGAGTATGTGTTGTGCTCAACTTAGTGTTCCTAAATTGAGGTCATAAATTATCAACCAGGGTCAGTAAACTACTAAAGTGAGGTGCACTATATGTGCCGAGGTATCTGTTTCTCACTATGTTGTGTTTAGTGTTTTTATGATGTTTTTGGTTTTTTGGTTTTATGTTAAGAAGGAAAATAACTAAGTGTTGAAAAAGAACAGTTGTTGGTCACACTAAAAACAGAGCAAAACCTATACTAAAGAACAGAAAATGCAAAGTTTGATAATGACTCATAGCAAGAAAATAAATCACAACTTGAACTCAATAACTCATAACATAAACTCATCCAATTCATTCATTAGAAATATGTTGGAATAGCTTGAGAAAAGGACAAGTTTAGTACAAATTAGGTTCTCCTAAGTAAATAACCATCTTACAATATTACAAGGAATCTCATCCATGGCTAAAAGTTTATTGGAACACAATTGGAAAAAGATTATTTGTAGCACAATAAGATTTCTACTCTGAATTAACTTGTCATGCTAAGGTCATTCCATTCTGCAGCTCAACTTGTCACTCCTAAGCCTCATTCGAAATTTAGAGATTTTCTAAAATAGTTTTTGGGAAAAGGCTTATTTGTGAAATTGCAAAAGATTGCAGAACAATCAAGGCCTTAAAATGATATCACTAACTCACTCCTGTCCATATGATGATGCATAAATAGAAAGTCAGAACAAGATTAGTTTGTAAACAATGAAGGTCATGAAGTCTAATTTTGACAGTTAACACAGCTTAAAGAAAAATGGATAACGCTGAACTAGAATGCAATTGATCAAACTTGAAACACAATGATCACAACTAAACTAAAATGCTTTTAGCCTAACTTTGAAATACAGTGCACTGGAACTGAACTAGAATGTCACTAATCTAACTTAAAGTACAGTGAACAGATTTATACTAGAGTTCCATTATCAAACTTGAAACACAGTGACAGAATTAAACTAGAGTGACATCTACCTCCGGAGTACTACAACTAGACTAAAGATGCAAATAATCACTAAAATGTCTCCGCTCTGTCTCATTCGGAATTAGTGGTATTTTGGAATAATTTATGTAACAGGACCGGCTGCAACATGTTATGTAAATGAGCATGAAAGCATACAATTCAACAAAACACAACAAAGTTCTAAAACACCACAGCTATGTCTCATCTAGAGTTAGTGATATTTTGGAAGAGTTTATAAGATCACGACTAGCTATAACAACTGATGTAATTGAGCACAAAATCATAAAGTTCAGAAAAATGCAACTAACTCCTAAATACTACAGTTATATCCCATCCAATGTGAGTGGTATTTTTGAATATTTTGTAAGGATAAGACTAACTATGGCATCTGCTGCAAGTAAGTATAAAAACACAAAGTTCAGAAAATTGATTAAACTAAGAATGAAACAAGGCTAAGTTACTTATCTAAAACATATGAACAAAGCTTCTCAGGTAGCAGGGGCCCTCTACCACCGGATTAGCACGCAAATCTACTCAAGATTGACTCAGCTCTTGCAATAAAGTGATGCTTCTTTCATTAAAGGAGAAATTCTTCAAAACAGAGTATTTACGGTCTTCTGAGATCTAGCAATAAAACATAAAATCTAGCTCTTGTTTCTCGGTCTCCCGAGCCATACTTATAAAAAAATTACATAATTGTCATTGAGATAAAACTGGAATAATTGTCTTTCCCAACTAAAATCAAACTAGGACTCTGGTGGTGGCCTCGTACTATGATTAAGGACATCTGTATAGTCCTTGTCCTATTAGAAGTTTGTCTCCTAGTTTTGGTTTCCCACGTGCATAACCACCTGTAGACTCGAGCTCAGACTTCATGGAGAGAAATAAATGATGGGGGAGTGATGTGGAATACGACCATATGTGTTTTTCCTTGAGGTGACACCTGGAACCTGCGTAAACATGAGAATGGCTGCGGAATAGGCAACTGGCTATAGAATGACTGTGTTCTGTAGCCGAGTCTAGTCAAAAATTGCTACAATAACAAAATCATGAGAACATAGCAGGTTAGTCATTATATACATTCTTAAAGTAATCCTAATCAATCCTATTGATCATTTAAGCCTGTAATTTATGAGGGACAAAGAAAATGAAGTGAAATGTGGTGGAAAAGAAGGACATCTTTGGGGCTCAACAGTATGTACCTTGGAGAGACAATGACTATGGTGTCTATTAGTCATGTGTCTCGCCAGTATTGTAGCCAATTGTCTCGTTGAGAGATGTGGATGTTAGTCAAGTCCTTGCACTAGGACAATGCTGGTTGATATGATGCTATACATATGTGATTACCAATCTAATCTTCTTATGATATTCTTCAGTTTGAAAGTAACCATGTACTTGTATGAATACCTCCCTAGTTAAGAGGGAGTGTTGAAATGTGTAACTAGGTCAGTCTTCATATTGACTATGTAATTACGTAATTTATGTAAAGAAGAATTCAAAGATATTAAAATGTATATTTGTTGGGCTTGCTTCATGGGTTTCATGAGCAAGAATTTATATTAGGTTAATAGACTTCTTCTTGATGTCTATTTAGGGTTTATATTTGGTTCATAAATGTATTTAATTTCATGTATATGAAGAACCTAGTAGTCATGGAATTCTCCAAGATCTGGTCCAATAAACTGTGGAAGAAATGCTATTATTCAGCCCTCATACAACGTTGATAAACAAGCCTAAATAATGTGTCAATTTGGCCTTCAAACAGCTGGAGAAGTTGGCCTCATAACAACCATGTCGGCTCCCTAAATAGTCACATCGGTTCAGATGTTATGTCGTCTTATATACAGGGGAAAACCACTATATATACCCCAGCAAACCTCGCATAAATTACAAAATATTTTCAGACATATTAGGAGCTGCAGTGAGAATAAGTACAGGAGCTGCAGTTCGGATAAGTATAGGGACTACAGTTTGGATAAGTACAGGATCTGCAGTGCAGATAAGTGTAGGAGCTGCAAGAGTTGCAGTGCGGATCCCTGTGTGATTTATACAGTAAAGGTTGTGTTAGCCCCCTATGAATTTTTTGACAAGAAAACAGGGGGCTAAAATGTTTCTTGAGCCTTCAAGGAATGCACTTCCTTTGAAAACATATCATCCTTGAAGCCTCCTTGTGCCTTTGTCCTTTGAGAAATCTTTACTGTTATTTCCATGAGAAAAGCCTCTCTGTTTGTGAAGAAGAATGCCCAAAAGGCCCTTTCCCCCTATTGTTTTCCCACTAAACCTCTGTTTTCCTCACCTTTTTCCCCCTCCCTTAATTCCCCATTTACCCTTTAAAATCATCCCAAATCCCATTTTAAACCCTTCAAATACCTTTGGTTTGGTTTAATAGCCCCTTATTCTCTCCACCGATTCCCTCTTTAGCCTTAAAATCCTCTTTTTTGGCTTAAAAACCCGTTTTTTGACATATGACAGGCTAAGCTCCTTTTCGGCCAGCCCCCTTAACCACTTCCCCCATATGCCCTGTGCCTAAGACCAAGCGCTAATCTAGGAGGTGCTTATCGCATCGGATAAATTGGGTCAGAGCGCTTATGAAAATCTTCGATGTGATAGTGTATTTGGTCTATCGGCCTTTGAAATGCTCTCTGCCGTCGATCTATACAGATCTGACGGTCTGCGCATATCTCACAATACGCCTGTCGCCTCTCTCCTATCCACTTCCGATTACCTGAGAGTCATCGATCTGTCTCCAGATCGGACGGTGGTCGCTCAATCGCACCATCGCAATCGCCCAATCCCGAATCGTTGGCCCTTCCGATTGTCGCGCCCTGATTGGATCCTAGCCGTCTGTCCCGCTCGATCCAATAGCCCAGATTCCCCTTCTTTCTGCCTCTGTGCCTCCCGATTGGTCATCCCCGATCCAATCGGAGCCGTTGATCTCTTAAGATCTGACGGTCAGGATCAAACCCACCTTTTACATTTCATCGTTTAAAGGACCGCATATCTCCCCTCATCGCGCTCCATTCTCCACTGTCTGATCTTCCCCCTCTAGATCCAACGGCTCACAGAAATATCGCGTAGTTTCCGCATCCGAAGTTTAATGTCTAAAAATTGCACGATATGGGTGGTTTTCTGAAGCCACGTGTCAGCCGGGAACCCATATCGCGTTGAAAAAGTGAAAACCGCCTCAACCTCCTTTTGTCACACGGAAAATGTGGTTTTTTATCCCAAAACCACTTCCCCACTTTATTACCCGAAACCTCATCTGCAGAGCCTGACCATTGATCTATTTCGATCAACGACCCTCATCGCATCTCGCGTTCCAGTCATTGTTTCCCATCGCATGACCACGACATTTCATCGGATCATCACAGCCGTCGATCTCCTCCTGAGATCTGACGGTCCAAGTTAAATCGCCCTCCTCCATTGCTGGGTCCCACCATATCAACCCATTTCATATGTTTTCATCACATTTTCACCAATTTCTCGTATTTCAATTCAAAGGTCGGAACCTTTGTTTCACATTAGCATTATAGCATTCCGCTAACATTTAGACTTTAATGTTTTACATTAAAGTTTATTTCATTTCCGCTCGGCCTCCAAAGCCTTTTCGTCGTTAAATCTCCAACGTCGATCATCGCCTCTAGACCTGATTGGACATACCATATGCATTATGCCACCAAACATCCATTTCACTGTGTTTTTCACCATTTCTTCCATTACAGCCACTGTTTCCACAGTTTCCCCACCACTCCACAGGCCTCCTCAGCATCTCTTCTGCCACCCCTGGATTTTATAATTGGTTTATTTCATGATTTCAGGGTTTACAGAGTGGAAATCTCACTCTGCCTCCATAATCATAGTCACTGTGATTCGGAACACAGAGAGGCCATTACAGCAGCGGCCATTGTAGCAGCAGAGACAGATTAAAAGGGATTGGGGCCTGATTAATTGAATACTTAGCACCTAATCCTGTGTTCAAAGAATTAAGGCACAGATTGAATAATAAAGAGCACATGAAACAAGCCATATCTGCTTTTCAGCATCAGTAGTACTTTTCTCAGAAGTACACCCTTAGCAAAAGTCTCCATGCCTCCTCAAGCTCCGAAAGGCCATCTCACTAACAGAAAGCTTCCAAAGACTGTCAGGATATAAATAATGGAAGCATGGGGAGACCTACAGACCTGCCATCCATGTCATTTATTCCAGAAGGATACCACAGAGTACCAAACAGCCAAAGGACTCCAAAGAAACATCAGAGGTCAAATATCGACCTGATAGAGACTCTGAACCAGACTACAGAGTCTACTGTATCTTAATGGATCCATTTAATTTGTATCTACTCCTGCTATTATTCATTCCCCTATAAGAACTCCCAAAGAACATGTTGTAAAGGATTACGTTGTTGTTGCTATAGTTGCTGTTGTAGGGATTCATTTTTTACTATTAGAACAGTTTTGGGGAGAAAGTAGCAAAGTAGTTTGTAATGTAGTAGGCTGGGAGGAGAAAGTTTGGACTGTAATCAGCCATTGAGCTCAGTGTATGTGACTAGTTTTGCACATCAATTAATCAAGCAAATTTCATAGGATCCTGGTCTATTACCACGGGTGATTTTTCTCTTATCACATTGTTTTATTACATTTTTCATGTTTTTCATTGGTATTCTGGTACGCATCAGAAATCTGGCATAGGATATACCCTTGCATGGTACCCTATGTTTCTGCTCTCCCTACCTTTAACATTTTCTGTGGATAGTGAATCTAAGGGAAAATTCATGTAATTTAACTAGTGTAGTAGTTGTTTTCACTGCTAGCTGATGTGTGAATTTGGGGTTTGCTGCTTATTTGTTCTTGTTGGGTTCAAGCTAGAGGATTTGGGATACCGAGGATTTAGTGTAAGCCCTGTCCACTAGGGTCCTTTTCAAACAGATTGGCCTTTCAAAGATGTCTTGAGCTAGTGTCAAAGCATTGAAGGTTAAAAGTCCTTCTCTGACCTTAGGCCTAGTTCTGTGTTTAAATCTTAAGTGTTTTCCCTTAGAGAGTATGGTGAAGCATATATGGAGTTAGATGACCTCTGGTATGATCTCAAGCTGCCCTTTGTGTTTCACCTTTCTCTTCTTATTTTTCCATTCCACCATCTACCTTAAATATCCTTTAGTATAGACAACTTTCCCTATGAAAGCCTTGGCTAGTTGTTTGCATGTAATTACCTTTCATGACTCCATAGCCCAATGGATGGCACATTCCTAACACATCCTCTTTTACCGAAACGTCCTGTTGCTTTGCTCCTCTCCTCCCATTACCTTCTCAGTTGATGATCTCATGACCAACCCAAAAACCAACCAAATCATTTTAAACCCCCCTTTGTGCTTCACACCTAGCCTAATATCTCATTTTGAGCTTTCAAAGATACATCATTCTTTGTTTTATTAGAGAGATCCCTCTCCAGGTCCAGGAGGGCTAGATCCTAGGGCCCCAAAGTGGTTGTGATGTTGTCTCATCTTTTGGTCTTTCCAATCTGGCCAAAACATGGGAACCCCAACATAATGGTGACTTTGCTGGGGAACTTTGAGTAAAACAAACCTTTCAACACTTCGAAGACTCAAAGAAGACCATAGTAGCCTTAGTTTGGTGGTTAATCACTGTGGTGGATAGTAACCTTCCTAAAACATCTTAAACCTTCCACCTGGTGGCTCCATAGTTCCTTAACGGTTAAAAGACTCCACTGGTGATCAGTAGGCCTGCTAATTATCTTGGTTTTCACATAAGAATCCACTGGGAGACCAGCCTCCATTACAACATCAGCCTTATTAGAAATAACAAGTAGGGTTAAGCTGCTTTGTTTGAAGACAGCATTCTGGCTTTAAGAACCATTCACACAAGAGCTTATCTTAACCCAGACCCACTTGAAATAGCTGACAACCCTCAGAGAATTCTTAGGAAATTTCCTACACCTAGAAAGCCAACTATTTCCAGATACCTCCATAGAGCTAACTCTGCACCAGAAGACTTTACAGCTCTATCAAACCCTCTGTTTGACTTAGACTCACAAAACAATTTACCGAGAACTAGGTCATTCAGTACTCTAGACCAGCCAGACCTTGAACTTCCCTGTTCACCACCTCAAAGTGGCCAACACATTAGAGATAGGGAAACCCTTCCATCCACACCCCCAGATATTCATTTCATCCAAAACTTGGGGCTCTGTCATCCTAAATCATCTCAACAGAGCATTGTTGGTCCTAGTATTCCTATCATCCACATACCCGCTGCTCAAGACAACCCTTTACCACCTCAAAACATCATTATGGTAGCTTGGTATGCGCCGCTGATATTACCTCAGCCTCTAGTGCCTCTACCCAAATATTATCAATCAAAAATCCCACATTTAACTGCTAAAGAGTCTACCATGGATCAGCACCATGTAGACAAGATGGAAGATTATTTTGACTATATGGAGATAGATGATGAGAGAGTCAAAATGAGAATCTTCGTAAAGAGTCTAGGAGGTGACGTGAAGAAATGGTTTAAAGGCCTACCTCCTAATAGTATCCAAGATATCCCCTCTTTATATCAGAATTTCATAAACAAATGGGAAGTTAAGACCAAACCTCTCCAAATCTTAGCAGAATACAAGAATATTAAGAGAAACGTGGGAGAGAGTGTCCATGACTATTCTACACGGTTTAACAGCGTTTACAACACTCTTCCTCCTCACATGAAACCTCCCCAAGGTATGGCTTTAGTGAAATATCCTGAAGGCTTTGATCCTAACATGGCCTACCAGCTTAGGGAGAGAGATTACAACACATTGGAAGATATGAAAAAAGGAGCAGTGAGTGTAGAGGCTAACCTGATTGAAAAGAAAGCCAAAATGAGGGCTGAGAAAAGGGTAACATATAGGGATGACACTGCAACTTCCACATCTGATCCCAAGTATGACCATCTAGCCAAAAACATGGAAAAGTTGTAGCATATGATGGAAAAAAATGGTTGTCTCAGTTAGTAATCAGAAAATAAACTAGAATCATAACCAGAACCAGAACTTTAGGAGAAACAATACCACTCCCAACAGACAAAGAGACTCTGATCAGCAAGTTATTCCCTAGTTTCAAGAGAACTCTCTCGACAAAGATGAGGGGATTATAGAAGGGTCTGAGGGAAACACAATAAATATGTTTGAAATAGACAACTCAATCCACAATTGTTCCACAGAAGAGGATCAGCCCTCACCCTCCTATTGGGATGAGGAAAGATTAGAATCTAAGGATTATAGGCTTGGATTTGAAAATGCTATTATGCAAGTCAGAGAACAGTATGAGCTTAGAAGCAAAAAGAGCTTAGATACTTCCAAACCAAAAGCTTCTAAGATTACCATTAATAAAAGGCCTGAGAAAACTTTTAAAGTGACTGCTGAAAGTAGCAAATCAACAGCTGCAGGTCCTGGGAAGAACAAAGAGAAAGACAGCCAAAACGCTGATAAACAAAGTCAACCAACCAGCAGCACTAGCACTGCAGCTAGTGTTCCTGATAAAACAGTTCCTAACACTGTACATAGTGATAATCAGCACACTGATTCTGCCACTAAAGTAGTGGCTAACAAAACAGAGTCAAGTGTTACAAAGAGTCAATCCCTCTTCAAATTGGAGAGTGAGATTGCAAAAATTAAAATCTCTGTCCCACTCTCTAAGTTGGCCGCTCAGGATGTATATAAAGGGAAAATTTTGAAAGCATTAAATCTAGGTGAAAACAGTGACACTGTCAATCTGAGTGATGATCAACCAACCCTTCTGTTTGATCCAAATATAGAAGGGAAGTTTCAGGAAGGGGTAGTACCTCCTTTCTATATTAGCCTCAATATCCATGACAAGATCCTTCACAACACAATGCATGACTTTGGGGCATCACACAAATTAATGCCTAAGGTAGTTATGGAGAGGTTAGGCCTAGAGATAACTCGTCCTTATAAATATTTGTATTCATTCGACTCTAGCAGAGTAAAATTCCTTGGCCTAATCAAAGATCTATGTGTGAATCTGACTCAGATTCCAGCAAAATGTATGGCTATGGATGTTGTAGTGGTAGATGTGCCACCTAAGTATGGCATGTTACTATCAAGGTCGTGGGGAGCCAAGATGCAAGGTACAATGCAGATGGATGGGGCGTATGCCACAATCCCTGTCTTTAGCTAGCTTAGGAGACGGTATAGAGAGGCACAAATGAAATTCTTGGTCAGCAGCCCTGAAAAACCTGAAAATTCACCTATTTACTCTGTACACACATATTTGGACTCTTTTATCTTCTGCAATGATGAATCCATAGAAGATCCAGAGCTAGAAAATAGAGATACGAACAATAGAGTAGAGCCCCTAGACTTTAACATAATGGCGACTCCACTGGGGAACAACTCAGACCAATGCCTTTAGATTGGTATTTCATTGCTAATGGTGGAAAGAAGTCTATTTCAAACATCCAAATTCATCCACCTGGCGACTCCACACCCTACAATTCCTAAAAGACCAAATGACTCCACTGGTAGAAGACTCTGAACTGGTTAAGAAGATGCAGTGACCTTCTTTGCAGAAACATGGACCCAAGCATGGACAAAGATGCAAAGCTAGATGCTTTGGCAAACCAATTAAACAGAATAGAAAACATGTTTGGTGAAGTGCTGGAAATGCATATGGCTAATCTAAATGCAGATGATGATTATTTAGAACAACCCATGCATTTTCCAAAGCAAGGGCCAACTCTAGACCTAGACAATAAGCAAGACATGTATGATGATCTTGGTCTGGATTTTTCTCTTGCTCTGGAAAATTCTCAAGAAGAGGCTAAAGAAGATATCCAGCCTCCAGAGCAGTTCGTACAAGAAGCAGAGGACTGTTGTGCTTCTGTCTGTGCTAAAAAATAAATTTCTTCGTTGACAGAAGAAGAGATGGACCGAATATTAAAAACGCATTCCACCTTTGAAATATTTTACAAGACTGATACAGATCCATAAAACTCCTCTATGGATCAGAATGAAGAAAGACCTGCTGAGAACCTGACAGGTTTGATTGGTGACATTGCTTACGATTATGACTTTCCCAGTTATGATCTGTTTGATGATGATTGTTTACAGAGGGAAGTCGAGCTCACAGGACCATCATCAACAAATTCATGGGAGGAAAATCATGGATAGCAATTTCAGAGAAGCAATGAACCAAGTCAGCCTACCTATGACACTGATGAAGAAAGCAATGAAAGCCTTGTAATAGGTGAAGATTCATGGAATTTTCACTCTGTTACACGTCAGATCATCAGTGATGATTTTTACGATCAACGGCCTTTCATCTTAAAATATGAGGAAAGCAAAGAAGATATTTTTGAGCATGATGAAAGTAAGGAGCCTTCTCTTGAAAAATATGAAGCAATGGAACATACCCCTGCTCAAAAATACATAGATCTTTTCACAGAGCTCAGCACATCAGAGCTCCGAGAGGACTCAGCTGCAATATATGATGAGTCCCCCAGTTCAGAAGATGAAGGAGACACTCTTTCTCAAGAGAGTCTTGTTCTTGATCTAGTGAAAGAAGAAGAAATCCTGGTTGAAGCCTGCCTACCAAATATTCATAACCAGGTATCATTTCATGATCCTTATGTTTATTTCCTGCAAACATTTGAAGAAGGATCAAACTTGTATTTTTGAGCAGCATGCTGCAGACAGCAAGAATTTTTTTTAAAGCTGTTGTTGAGGAGCAAAAAGAATGGGAGTGGCCCTGCCTATCCAGCATGCTCAAGGAGCTGAGCAAGAAATACCAGTCGTGGGATCACTTGATGGACTGGTTGCATTGGAAGAGAATGTTTGTGAGCTAGACTTGTAAATATTCCAAGTAGAGTAGGGTAGGTAGGAAAAGCTCAAATAAAGCTCAGTTCATGAGCATTCAGCTAGTAGTTTCAAATTCCTGCAAAGTGTCAGTCCATGAGAAGTTTTGTCTTATGCCATGGTCCACAGCAAGCTAGACAGTCTAATCCTGGCTTGACTATTTTTCAATTTCTGTCTTAGAATGTAGAGAAGAAATCTACTAGACAGTTTAATCCTAGCAGATATATTTTAGGTAGAGAAAATATGAGGCCAATAGTTTAATCTAGTCTCATGGATTAATAAGGGTAGAAACAGAATAGGTTTCTTTTCCTGTTTATAAAAATATGATGATGTAAAGGGTCTGACTATCCAAATGCACCCAGAAGAAAAAATGTTAGGACTATAGTATGGGTAGGTAGTTTTTTGGGAGAATATTTAAGCTGATATGATGTCTTCATAATTTGTGCCAGTTGATCCAAGAAAGAAAAGGGTGTGTCAAGTACCAGGCATCTAGCCTACATTAAAGATCATTTTTTGAATTCTTGACTCCTTCAAGAAGAAGCCATCCCCATTTGGAGCCACTATTAGCCCCCTATGAATTTTTTGACAAGAAAACAAGGGGCTAAAACGTTTCTTGAGCCTTCAAGGAATGCACTTCCTTTGAAAAAACATCATCCTTGAAGCCTCCTTGTGCCTTTGTCCTTTGAGAAATATTTACTGTTGTTTCCATGAGAAAATCCTCTCTGTTTGTGAAGAAGAATGCCCAAAAGACCCTTTCCCCCTATTGTTTTACCACTAAACCTTTGTTTTCCTCACCTTTTCCCCCCTCCCTTAATTCCCCACTTACCCTTTAAAAACATCCCAAATCCCCTTTTAAACCCTTCAAATACCTTTGGTTTGGTTTAATAGCCCCTTATTCTCTCCACTGATTCCATCTTTAGCCTTAAAATCCTCTTTTTTGGCTTAAAAACCCGTTTTTCGACATATGTCAGGCGAAGCCCCTTTTCGGCCAGCCCCCTTAACCACTTCCCCCATATGCCCTGCGCCTAAGACCAAGCGCTAATCCGGGAGGCGCTTATCGCATCGGAGAAATTGGGTCGGAGCACTTATGAAAATCTCCGATGCGATAGTGTATTTGGTCTATCGACCTTTGAAATGCTCTCCGTCATCGATCTATATAGATCTGATGGTCCGCACATATCTCACAATATGCCCGTCGCCTGTCTCCTATCCACTTCCGATTACCCAAGATTTGTCGATCTGTCTCTAGATCGGATGATGGTCACTCAATCACACCATCGCAATCGCCCAATCCCGAATCGTTGGCCCTTCCGATTGTAGCGCCCCGATTGGATCCTAGCCGTCCATCCCACTCGATCCAACAGCCCAGATTCCCCTTCCTTCTGCCTCTATGCCTCCCGATTGGTCATCCCCGATCCAATCAGAGCCGTTGATCTCTTAAGATCTGATGGTCAGGATCAAACCCGCCTTTGACATTTCACCATTTAAAGGACTGCACATCTCCCCTCATCGCACTCCATTCTCTACCATCCAATCTTCCCTCTCTAGATCCAATGGCTCACAGAAATATCGCACAGTTTCCACGTCCGAAGTTTAATGTCTAAAAATTGCGCGATATGGGTGGTTTTCTAAAGCCACGTGTTAGCCGGGAACCCATATCGCGTTGAAAAAGTGAAAACCACCTCAACCTCCTTTTGCCGCGCGAAAACCGTGGTTTTGTATCCCAAAACCACTTCCCCACTTTATTACTCGAAACTTCATCTGTAGATACCGACCATTGATCTGTTTCGATCAACGACCCTCATCGCATCTCGTGTTCCAGTCATTGTTTCACATCGCGCGACCATGGCATTTCATCAGATCATCACAGTCGTCGATCTCCTCCTGAGATCTGACGATCCAGGTTAAATCGCCCTCCACCATTGTGGGGTCCCACCATATCAACCCATTTCATATGTTTTCATCGCATTTTCACCCATTTCCTTTGTATTTCAATTCAAAGGTTCGAACCTTTGTTTCGCATTAGCATTATATCATTCCGCTAACATTTAGACTTTAATGTTTTACATTAAATTTTATTTCATTTCCGCTCGGCCTCCAAAGCCTTTCCATCGTTAAATCTCCACTGTCGATCATCGCCTCCAGACGTGATCGGACGGCCCACATGCATTATGCCACCAAACATCCATTTCGCTGTGTTTTTCACCATTTCTTCCATTAGATCCACTGTTTCCATAGTTGCACCACCACTCCACAGGCCTCCTCAGCATCTCTTCCGCCACCCCTGGATTTTATAATTGGATTATTTCATGATTGCAGGGTTTACGAAGTGAAAATATCACTCTGCCTCCATAATCATAGCCACTGTGATTCGGAACACAGAGAGGCCATTACAACAGCAGCCATCATAGCAGCAATGACGAATTAAAAGGGATTGGGGCCCGATTAATTGAATACTTAGCACCTAATCTCGTGTTCAAAGAATTAAGGTGCAAATTGAATAATAAAGAGCACATGAAACAAGCCATATCTTCTTTTCAGCATCAGCATTACTTTTCTCAGAAGTACACCCTCAACAGAAGTCTTCATGCCTCCTCGAGCTCCAAAAGGCCATATCACTGATAGAAAGCTTCCAAAGACTATCAGGATAGCAATAATGGAGGCATGGGGAGACCTGCAGACCTGCCATCCATGTCATTTATTCCAGAAGGCTACCACAAATTACCAAACAGCCAAAGGACTCCAAAGAAACATCAAAGGTCAAATATCGACCTGACAGAGACTCTGAACTAGAATATGGAGTACAGTGCAGAGCTATTAAGCAGAGTGGGCTCGATATTTTCCTCCACTCTGTCTTAATGGATCCATTTAATTTGTATCTACTCCTGCTATTATTCATTCTCCTATAAGAACTCTCGAAGAACATGTTGTAAAGGGTTGCGTTGTTGTTGTTGTAGTTGATGTTGTAGGGATTCATTTTTTACTATTAGAACAGTTTTGGGGAGAGAGTAGCAGAGTTGTTTGTGATGTAGTAGGCTGGGAGGAGAAATTTTGGACTGTAATCAACCATTGAGCTCAGTGTATGTGACTGGTTTTGCACATCAATTAATCAAGCAAATTTCACAGGATCTTGGTCTATTACCATAGGTGATGTTTCTCTTATCACGTTGTTTTATTACATTTTTCATGCTGTTCATTGGTCTTCTGGTACGCATCAGAAATCTGGCATAGGATATAACCTTGCATGGTAGCCTATGTTTCTGTTCTCCCTACCTTTAACATTTTCTGTGGATAGTGAATCTAAGGGCAAATTCATGTAATTTAACTAGTGTAGTAGTTTTTTTCACTGCTAGCTGATGTGTGAATTCGGGCTTTGCTACTTATTTGTTCTTGCTGGGTTCAAGCCAGAGGATTTGGGATACCGGGGATTTAGTGTAAGCCCTGTCCACTAGGGTCCTTTTCAAACAGATTGGCCTTTCAAAGATCTCTTGAGCTAGTGTCAAAGCATTGAAGGTTAGAAGTCCTTCTTTGACCTTAGGCCTAGTTTTGTGTTTAAATCTTAAGTGTTTTCCCTTAGAGAGTATGTTGAAGCAGATCTGGAGTTAGATGACCTCTGGTCTGATCTCAAGCTGCCCTTTGTGTTTCACCTTTCTCTTCTTATTTTTCCATTCCATCATCTACCTTAAAGATCCTTTAGTATAGACAACTTGCCCTATGAAAGCCTTGGCTAGTTGTTTGCATGTAATTACCTTTCATGACTCCATAGCCCAATGGATGGCACATTCCTAACACATCCTCTTTTACCGAAATGTCCTATTGCTTTGCTCCTCTCCTCCCATTACCTTCTCAGTTGATGATCTCATGACCAACCCAACAACCAACCAAATCATTTTAAACCCCCCTTTGTGCTTCATACCTAGCCTAATATCTCGTTTTGAGCTTTCAAAGATACAACATTATTTGTTTTATTGGAGAGATCCCTCTCCGGGTCCAGGAGGGCTAGATCCTAGGGCCCCAAAGTGGTTGTGATGTTGTCTCATATTTTGGTCTTGCCAATCTGGCCAAAACATGGGAACCCCAACAGGTTGCGGACTATCCTGTGGAATAAAATGTGGATTTCAGAGACCATGAAAATGTGAATTTTTCTAAGTCTCCACAGCATAACATAAGCAAGTTAAGGATCTATTTTGGGGAACTATGCTATTACAATAAATTGCAGGTAGTTCTAAAATGTGAACAACGTGACAAGATCTGAACATAAATCAAGTTAAAGGCAGTGTTATAGTGTGGTTAAGTGTGAAATTCAAGCAATGGTAAAGTTTGATATACATTAAGATCATATGACAAGGAAGAAGGAAGGGCAGATTGAAGGAAGCATACCTATATAGTATGATACTAATTGAAGAAATTAAGATAAGTGTTGTAACGGAAACGTGGATTGTTTTTGGGGCAGAAGTATGGATATAATATAGTATGAGAAAGAAAGAAAGGTAAAACTATGATTTACCTTCCTGTTCTACAGTGCTTAAAAGGACGGATTACACCTCGAGTGAAGAGGCTACAGAGTTATGCAAAGTGAAATTTTTAGTGTTGGTGCGGCTCAGAGCAACTTGGTGCAGAAATGAATGATTAGCGTTGGAGGAAGATAAAGAAGAAGAGACAAGGTATTGGAAGCATTCATAGGTCAAGGGTCTGATTCTTGGTCATGGAACTTATCATTTTAGGATCTATAAGAAGAATTTCTCATGGGTTTTTCTCTCCAAGAGAGAGAGGTTTTGCCCTGACTCGAAGAGCCTAACTTTTTGTCTTTTGTATTTTTGTAATTGACTTGATGAAACACTAAACAAACTAAGTAAGACAAGACATAAGTAACTCAAGTAAGCTCACAAGTAATTATCAAGAAGAGAATTTGAATTAATCACTAGCCCTCCAAATTCTCAGCACTAGCACATATCACCACCAATAGGCAGTAAAGGTGAACCACATCTACAAAAGATATATTGGCATCATCATATTTGAACAGATGTGTACTGCAGATGTGTATTGCAGAAGAAGACATATTCCATCTACAACCTTCCTCAACAGATATGTATCTCAGATGAAAATAATAATATAGACTGAAGTATATTTGGAGTAGACTTTATATGTCGTATGGAGCATTTTTAGTATTTTAGTATCATTCCAATGATGCATCTCTGATTATATAATTCTGATATAGTTTTTTCTATGAGGTGTCCTTATCATCACTTTAAGCTTTATACAAGTGCAAGGATTATGTGCTTTTGGATGGTATCAGCTTACTTTGTATATACATACAAGTTCAATTATTCTCAAAGTGTTCTCCCAACAACTCTTGTACACCAGTCTGGAGCAGCAAGGTATAAATTCAGAAGAAGAAGGCCTATACACAACTCAGAGAGAAATAATGCAAAGATAGAAACTACACTGGGAAATGTGCAACCCTTTTCCATTGATGTCAAAGGGGGAGGAAAATCAAGCGGACTCAAGAAAGGCTCTTCTGAAAAGCAAGCATAGGAAGAAAGACACTTCTCAGAATGGAAGGGGGAGGAAGTCTTGGAGGAAGTGTTTCCATCAATGCCAAAGGAGGAGACTGTTGGAAATATTTTCATTGATGGCAAAGGAGCAACACCTGGACTATCATTAAAGGAGCAAAGGCAACAAAGGTAGCTAAGAAGCAAAGGTAGCAAAGGAAGTTAAGGTAGAAAAGGAGCAAAGGAAGAAAAATATCAAAGGCATAATCGTGAACGTGCTGGGCAGAGTCGTGAATGTGCAACAAGCGTGATAATCCCAAGTCGGAGTGAATAACAAATAGAAGAACAAGATCAGGAGAGATCAGTGCTTTAAAAAAAAAAATACAAATCGAACTGCTTCAACACACAGCAGAAGGCAATCGGATTTGCAAGACACAACGAGGACCATAGATCTTACACAATCCTCTATTTGACTGAATATCATATTAATCACATAGCCGAAAGCAATCGGATTTTCAAGCAGCAATGAGGACTTAGATCTTGCACAAATAAACGGTGGAATATCATATCGCAACTGTGAATACATCGCATATCACATGGTATAGTATTTACGTTTAATACTTTTCAAGTTAAGTTATTTAACTTGCAATGCGAAGTGAGTCGACAGAGACAAGCGTGGACCATCAGATCCAACAAAGACAAATGACAGAGATTGAAAGTGCATCAAGAGCGATTTCACAAATCATAAAGTTTAGCGTTTAAGTGTTAACGCCATAGCAAGGTAAGTTAAATTTTATGTGATGCAAAGTGGAGAAGGGAACATGTCAACACTGCGCAATATCCTAGATCACAAGAAATAGAGGTTAACCACTAAGTTAAATTGTAAAGTGAGCAAAGTGCGATAGCCTGTGATTGGTGGAAAGTGTTGTGGGGTCCTCCAGCAAAGAAGTTATGCCTCTTGTTTGTGAATAATGGAAAGCAGTGAGGACCATTAGATCGTGTAGTAGATCAACGACGGATGATGAATCGTGAGTTCGCACATCGCAAATGTTAGCAGATAGTGCAAGGCTTCGCAAGGTATGTTAATTTGTTTGAAATGCGGTAAGGTTAGAAAGTTGCGATGCGGTGAAAGGGAGGATCCACGTGTTGGCACTGCGCATTAGCGCACATCGCAGATTTTATGTTTTGTACTTAAGGTTTGCATGGTAAGTTATGTTGGATGCGATCACATATTCCACAAGATAGGAGATACGTTTATTGTGAAACGTTAAAAGTTGCAGGCAAGCGAAGTGCAATGTATTGTGATTGGTCAAGTATTGTGGGACCCAAAAACGCCTGTTCCACGTATATGTAAGGGATTTCTGTTATGTGCGTTCTTTTATCAAGTATGCGCTGTTTGATTGCTAAACGTATGTATGTTAATAAAATTCAAAAATTGTAATGCGATGCGTTAAAAGGGAATTTATGTGGGCCATAACCCACAGGTCACAATATTGTTTAAAATTACAATTTCATGTTGCATCTAGTGGGTAATTATGGGGTTAATTCGGCTAACCCTACATATTTTGATATTTGCGGCCTTATGGAGACTCGGGTAAGTAACCCGACACATAGCAAAGGAGAAGAGAAGGGCATAGAACGTTGTAGAGATTCAACAAGATGATGAAGCTTAGTGAAAATCAGTCGCCTTCACTAAGTGGGACCGCAGGCTCTTTTTAGGTGCAAGTCTATGTTTATACTGTCTATTTTTAGACATGGTGATCATATTTCAAAAGTTGCAGGATGCCATTTGTGGATGGTTGGTCAAGTTGGAAAAATAGATGAAATTATATTTTTAGAATATTGGGCGAAGTCTATTTATAGATTGTCAGTCTAAAAATAGATGCATGTCGATTATTATTAGCTCTTAATAATAATCCGACAATAAACATCAACTTATTCTGTTGGAGCACTTTATTTCAGTATACAGATTTGGAAAATCAGTGGGCTAAATGAATTATGCAATTCCTAGGGTTTATTGGTGGCTCGTACATGAGGACTCAGTTAGAACTGAAGTGGCAAAGTTATGGTAGAGTTGAAAGAGTAGTTAAAAGAGTTGTTATTTAGTTTACCTCAGTTAATGGAGTAGTTAATGGAGTCAAACTCAGTTGAGCTAGTTGTATCTAGTCTAACTGAAAGATACACTAGTGAGAGTTAAGTGAATTAATTAGTTAATTAATTCACAACTAATAACTCACTAACAACTGAATTTTGGGGTGAAGCAAGATGAACCCTAGCATTTTCCTTTCGGCTCCCCTGTCCGCCAATGCCGTCAAGCCGACGACTGGTTTCAGAGATCTCTGCACTCAGTCGCTTGAGGACCTACCAGACTTCCATTCGGCATTCGCCAGGCTGCCATTAGCCACTCGCATACTCGTTCCAGCAAGAGGTGCGATTGCAGTCTGCGTTTGAATTGAGGCTCTGTCCCTTTGGCTTCACCATGAATATTATAATGTTAGACGAGAGAAGAAATTGGTCGTCGATTGGGTTATGTTCAGCTATGATGTCGCCGTCATCGATTCTGCAGGTCCTGCTCCTGCTCAACTTCCCCCTGCAGTCTTTCCCTACTATCGTGTGGGGGCTATCGCTGGCGATGTTTCAGGGGTTCTTTTCACTTGGATGTAGGGGAAAACCTTGGATGCAGCACCCAAAGGAGTCCGGCTCTGGTTCCCTGAACCATGCCTCTTCGTGGCTGTCTTCAGCTCAGAGAGCTCGGCTAAAACGAGCCCTGCAGCAAAAATTTCTACCACTGCCCTGCATGAGGCTCTAGTCACTATCCCCTACGGAAACTTATTTGGGTTCCGGAGTTTGTCTGATGGCGTTTCCCTCCCTCACGGCTTATCTTCACAGAGGTTTGAAGATGCACGCAAAATCAGATACGCCCTTAGTTGTTGCGCAGATCCTGCCATTAAAAAGCACCCTGCCTCATTTCAGATCCAACTCCGGTTTCTCTCTGGCAAAACTATTTTTCTTTGGGTTTCTTCTTCAGATCTGATACAGAATCTTAAGCTAAATCTGGAATGTCAGATTGGGATTCCCTCGATACACTGGAGACTTATTTTCCAAGGTAAACAACTTGAGGACCTTCTTCCCCTCTCAGTTTACAATATTAACAGAAATGATTCTATTGTGTTTACACTTCGTTTGAGAGGTGGTGCTGCTGGATAGTCTTCTTCAGCCCCAACCTTCTCATATAAAGATGATGTTCATTATCAGAACCGCAAACCCACTGAAGCCCCCAAACCCCAACCTTTTCTGGTTGAAAAGTTGGATGAAGTACCTTCTGTTGAGATCTCCCATCCAGCTCTCGCAGAAGATCTTCAAAAATTTGCAGATAAAGCCATAATTTGCAGATTTAATGGACTTTGGTCGCGAACAAAGGAACTCTATGATTATATCCACGATAACTGAACTAGCAAATGCAAGGTCAGCTTCTACTCAAGAGGATTCTTCATAGTATTGGTTGATCACTCTAAGCATTATGAACAGGCCTTACAGGAAGGTCCCTGGTTTTTTGGAAATGCTGGGCTCTTCTTAACCCCATGGTTCCCAGATTTCAACCCTACTACAGCTATCATCACCAGAACACCTGTTTGGGTTAGGCTTCCCAACTTACCTATCCATCTATGGCATCTGGCAGTCTACAAATGCATGGGCGATAACTTGGGCCAGTTTCTCACTGTAGATTATGAAAGGGAACTTCAGGGCCTCTACACATATGCCAGAATATGCGTGGAGGTTGACATCAGCAAAGGCTTGCCTGATCAAATCATCATCAAGGTCGGTGATTTTGTTTGGACTCAGATCTTAGACTACGAGAACACTGCATTCCGTTTCCACCACTGTCACCAAACAGGGCATCTGCAGAACTCTTGCCCCACTCTCCCTGCAAAAAATACTAAAGGAAATAATACAAAGTCCAAATCCAAAAGATGGAATCCCTGTACCCCGCCGCCTCCTGCAGACTCTAATTCCTCGAGCTCAGATGATGATGGGAGTGACGCAGAATCAGATCTTGGTCCTCAGTCAAAGAACTTGTCCACCGACACTCCCGAGCATCCCCCTGATTCTACTGTCACTCAGAATCGTATTCATGAGTCTGCCTCCTCTGATTCAGATAAGGAGGTCCCTCTTTTGGAGAACTCCAGTCTTCAAATTGTCCCAGCACATACTCACCAGGAAGGTTGGGTTAAAGTCAACAAAAATAAAGGGAAGAAACTTCGTGTGGAAAACTCTACCATTTCTGGGTAGGAGTCGGTTCCTTCTTGCTATCTAGTCGCTTGTTGTTGCTCCTTGCTTGTCTTTTTTCTCTCTCCGGGGACCGAAGTTGATATTTTATCATTTCTGGTTGGCCGAGTTCTTGTTTCTCTTGTCTGTACTTTCTTATGTACCATATTTTCACTTAATAGAATTAGTCCAATTCAGAATAAATAAATAAATAAATAAAACTCACTAACATTTGAACAAAACAGTAGTTAACTACAGTGCATGTCAGTTCCAGTGGAGACCCAGTGGAGAGATAGGTGAAAGGGCAAGATGGACTATCCGTTGTGACTATATTGATGCATTGATTACACCACACACACATTGGAGTTTCCAATGAGGATTGCACAGTCAAGGCAAGGCCAATTCAAATTCATTCAGGGGTCTTCTTCAACAGTGATTGCGTAGTGGAGGCAGGCTATCAGGTGGCAAGAAATCAGTGCATGGATTTGCAGATTTCTTCTTGTTAGTGTCTTTCGATTGATTGTACTGAGAGCTTGATGTACTAATATTTGTATGATTTTGT
Source organism: Pinus albicaulis (assembly GCA_034641835.2). Taxonomy (NCBI): domain Eukaryota; kingdom Viridiplantae; phylum Streptophyta; class Pinopsida; order Pinales; family Pinaceae; genus Pinus; species Pinus albicaulis. The sequence goes on from CM076576.1 coordinate 570,723,756, forward strand.
TACATGATCTCCATGATATACATAATATGATAGTTGGGGTTTTTAGCTTTCGGCTTTCCCGTTAAACAACTGTGTTATGTGCGATTTTTTTTATTGCTTCATGTGTTTGCAATTGAGTTTTAAATTTCCGCAAAAGATTAACTATGGAAGGATTCTGTATTTAGAAAGAAGATAAATATTGTTAGATCAAGAGAATATGGATATATACATGCATATGTTATATAATTTCTACATGGTATCGTAGCATTGTTAATTCTTGAAGATTTCAATTGTGAATAAATTGTTGAGTTTGTGCTGGTGGACAATTTGAATTCGCTGCAGAAAATTCTTGGTGCGACAGTTGAGTATTCATTTAAATGTCTTTCAATGGATTGCGATTGGAGTATGCCCTTGAGGGTAGCTCAAATTACATAGCCTGGAAGGATAGGATGGAGGCGGTGTTGGAAGATAATGGACTGAAGGAGTTCATCGATAGCGATGTTCCTAAGCTGGGTTCTAGCGATGCTGCATTACTTAACGCATGGCAAAAGAAGGTAGCAAAGACAAGAAGAATTATGTTGGAGTGTGAAGGACCATATTGTGTCTAGCCTTCATGGGAAAGCCACTCCATTTGCAATGTGGAAGGCTTTGACAGATTTGTTCCAAAGCAGCAACAACCAGAGGAATTTGGCACTGAAAGATAAGCTCAGAAAAATAAAAATGGAGAAGGGCGACAGTATTACAAAATATCTCACGAAGTTTTTCCACTATAGGGATGAACTGGGAAGTGTGGGGATTACTATTGATGATGATGACTTGGTGAGCTTGGCTCTCCTTGGGCTTCTGAAGAGTTGGCATAGCTACGAATACTTTGTCAATGGACGGGAGAAACTACTGGGATGGGAGCGACTTTGGTCGGATCTTGTGCAGGAGGAGATAAGGAAAAGTAACAGGGATGGCTCTTCATCAACGAATGATGATGAAGAGAATTGCGCTTTGGCTGCCAAAGCAAGGAAGGGGAAGGGGAAGAAATCACATCCAAAATCCGAAGCTAAAGGCAAGAAGCAGGATGTGTCCAAGGTGAAGTGTCTTCACTGTCACGAACTTGGGAATTTCGCCACTAACTGCCCACATAAAATGAAGAAAAAGAAGGTTGCTGGAGCTGCAGATGGAAAGGCCTTAGCCTTGTAATTTGAACTTGATTTCTCTTTGATCACATGCTTGGTTTCAAGCTCAATGGGATCGGTGTGGTATCTTGATAGTGGTGCATCTTTCCATATGACAGGAGACAAAGAGTTGTTTAATGACTTGGAGGAGAAGGATCTCCAAATGCATATAGAGATGGAAAACGATGGTCGATACAGTGCGACCGAAATTGGGACCATTACCTTTGAGAGAGAGTTAGGTAATCCATTTCTGTTGAAATATGTTATGCATATTCTAGGTCTGAATAAAAACTTGGTCTCGGTCGCAATGTTGGAAGACAGAGGTTATGACGTTGTTTTCAGTGAGGGAAAATCCTTCCTTTGACATAAAACAACAAGTCAAACCAAGAGGATAGGGATTCGAGTTAAGAATATCTACAAGCTGGAGGTAGATGGCTGCACTGCAATGATGGGCAAAGCAGAAGAAGTGGTGAGCTAGGATGAGGGTGAATTATGGCATAGGAGATTGGGCCATCTTCACCATGGCACTTTGAAGATTTTGCAGCAAATTTCTACTGGACTTCCCAAGGGTAATCTTGTGCAGTCAGATCAGTGCAGGGGATGTACTATGGGTAAGTTTTTGAAGACCACCTTTCATGAGAAGGAGAACCATGCTTCGGTGATCCTGGAGAGAATTCACACAGACGTGTGTGGACCTTTCTCGATTGCTTCAACAGCAAAACACAGGTATTATGTTAGATTTTTTTATGACTATTCTCGTAGATGTTGGATATTCTTCATGCAGAAGAAGAGTGAAACATTCTCAAAGTTCTATGAGTTTAAAGCATTGGTGGAGAAGGAATCGGGGAATCAAGTGAAGGCTCTGCGGAGCGATAATGGTGGTGAATATATCTCGGGCGAATTCAAAGAATTATATAGCAAATAAGGAATTCGAAGAGAACTCATAGTGCCTCATAACCCACAGCAAAATGGGGTGATCGAGAGGAAGAACAGAACGATCGTGGGTGCTGCATGACCAAGGCCTACTGATGCACTTGTGGGCAGAAGCATGCAACATTGCGATTTATGTGCAAAACTGTTGTCCTCATAGAGTACTTGGCATGAGTACACCTGAAGAATATTTTACTAGTAAGAAGCCTGATATTTCTCATTTGAAGATTTTTGGCTCATCTGTTTACATTCATGTGACAAAGGAAGCCAGGAAGAAGTTGGAGCCAACTGCAGAAGTTGGGATATTTTCGGGGTACAAAGAAACACCACATAATTATCGTGTGTATTTTCAAGATAGTCGAATGACTGTGGTGTGACGAGATATAAAATTCAATGAGGTGAAAGCCATGAATTTTTCGCTTGAGAGGGAGCTACACTTGTATGCAGAGGAGGAACTTCTTGTTCCCAAAGATGAGCCTCTAGATGTGGATCAACCACAGGAGGAGATTCATGGAGTGGAGGAGTCCACTCATGTAGAACCAAACATCAGACAAGGAAGAAAGTGTACCACAAAATCTGAGAGACTGAAGCTTGATGCAGCACAGAATGTAGGAGTCCCTACATCATAGTGCAGACAGAGACAGTCACCTGACCATTTTACTGGATACATGGCTCTTATGAGAAAGTGTATTGTGACAGTGCCATGTTATTTTGAAGAAGCAACGCAGGAGCCCACATGGGTAGATGCAATGGTGGAGGAGTATGACTCCAATGTCAGAAACAGTGCTTGGGATATTGTTCCAAGGCTAGTGGGTAAATCAGTGGTAGATTCGAAATGGATCTACAAGGTAAAACAAGCTGCTGATGGGAGCGTCGAGAAGTATAAGTCAAGATTTGTTGCCTGGGGCTTCTCACAAATCGAGGGGATTTATTATGAAGAAACCTTTCCATAAGGACCATCCTTGCTCTCTCAATGCAGATGGGTTGGCACATTCATCAGTTGGATGTGAAGACTGTGTTCCTTAATGGGATCATTGATGAAGAGGTGTACATTGAGCAGCCTGAAGGATTTAAGATCTTCAGCAACGAGTCACATGTGTGCAGACTCAAAGGAGCGTTGTATTCTGAAGCAAGCACCACGTGCTTGGTACACACGGATCGACAACTATTTCACTGGACTTGGCTTCACCAAGAGTGAGGTGGATGCAAACATGTACCAAATTGTGGTGGAGGGTAAGCTTTTAATAATTGTTCTTTATGTTGATGATTTAATACTAATGGGTGATGAGTAGTTGATACACTCATGCAAGGCAGATCTTGCAAAGGAGTTTGAGATGAAGGATTTGGGCCTCCTTCTATATTTCCTTGGATTGGAAATATGGCAGCGGGAAGGTGAATTGTTTGTGTCTCAAGGAAAGTATGCCCAGGAGATACTGGAGAATTTTCACATGCAAGGCTGCAAGCCTATCGACACTCCTCTTCTAGGAAATTGGAGGAAAGAGGATGCTACATCGGCAGAGGTAGTGGATTCCACTGTTTATTTAAAGTTAGTGGGTTCGCTCATGTATTTAGTTAATACAAGACTGGACATATGCTATGCGGTGAACCAACTTAGTCAAGCGATGGTTAAGCCTACCAAGCTCTTTTGTAAGGTAGGCAAGCATGTCCTGAGGTATCTCAGGGGCACATCTGAGTATGGTTTATGATACAGACAGACAGATGAAGTGAATTTTCATAGCTTCACGGATGCAGATTAGGCAGGCAACCCAACAGACAGAAAGAGCACATCAGGAGTTATTTTCAGTATCAAATCTACAACAGTTTCTTGGTATAGCAAGAAAAAAAGATCTGTGGCACTCAGTTCAGCGGAAGCAGAATACATGGCAGCAAGTCAAGCTGCATGTGAGGCTATCTAGATGAGAGAGATCCTGGTCGGTTTGTTCGGTTCACATTTAGATCCTACAGTGATACATTGTGATAATCAGAGTTGCATTAAACTCTCGATTAATCACGTGTTTCATGGTAGATATAAACATATTGATATTCATTATCATCATATCAAATATTTTCTGCAGCGGAAGATCATGTTGCTTCAGTACATTCCTATGGAAGATCAGGATGCAGACATTCTGACGAAGGCGCTCGGCAGGAGAAAATTCGAATACCATAGAGGCAGGATTGGGGTGAAGGATAATCCCTATCTTGTTGAGAGGGAGTGTTGAGATTCAACAAGATGATGAAGCTTAATGAAAATCAATCGCCTTCACTAAGTGGGCCCGTAGGCTATTTTTAGGTGCAAGTCTATTTTTAGACATGGTGATCATATTTCAGAATTTGTAGGATGCTATTTGTGGATGGTTGTTAAAGTTGTAAAAATAGATGAAATTATATTTTTATAATATTGGGCGAATTCTATTTATAGATCGTCAATCTAAAAATAGATGCATGTCGATTATTATTAGCTCTTAATAATAATTCGATAATAAACATCAACTTATTCTCTTGGAGCACTTTATTTCAGTATAAAGATTTGGAAAATCAGTGGGTTGAAGGAATTAAGCAATTCCTAGGGTTTATTGGTGGTTCATGCATGAGGACTCAGTTAGAACTGAAGTGGCAAAGTTATGACAGAGTTGGAACAGTAGTTACAGGAGTTGTTATTTAGTTTAACTCAGTTGAGCTAGTTGTATCTAGTCTAATTGAAAGATATGCTAGTGAGAGTTAAGTGAATTAATTATTTAATTAATTCACAACTAATAACTCACTAACAAATAAACAGAAATAGCAGTTAACTATAGTGCATGTCAATTCCAGTGGAGACCCAGTGGAGAGATAGGTGAAAGGGCAAGATGGACTATCCGTTGTGACTATAGTGATGCATTGATTGCACCACACACACATTGGAGTTTCCAATGAGGATTGCACAGTCAAGGCAATGCCAATTCGAATTCATTCAGGGCTCTTCTTCAACAGGGATTTCACAATGGAGCCAGGCTTTCAGGTGGCAAGAAATCAATGCATGGATTTGCATATTTCTTCTTGTTAGTGTGTGACGATTGATTGTACTGATAGCTTGATGTACTAAGATTTGTATGATATTGTTACATGATCTCCATGATATACATAATATGATAGTTGGGGTTTTTAGCTTCAGGCTTTCCCGTTAAACAACTATGTTATGTGCGATTGTCTTTATTGCTTCATGTGTTTGCAATTGAGTTTTAAATTTTCCACAAAATATTAACAGTGGAAGGATTTTGTATTTAGAACGAAGATAAATATTGTTAGATCAGGAGAATATGGATATATACATGCATATGTTATATAATTTCTACAAATGCTGCAGGTAAGATATGCAATAGACATAGGCAGTGTAAAACATAAAGGCCTGGGTCATGTTGTTTAGTCGCCTCATTTATCAAGCAAGAAGAGCGGTTAAATTAGAGAAACATAAAATTTCATAAAGGTGGCAAACCTCATAAATTGAGGAGGGCCTGAAAAGAAAGTTCCTAAAGGATAATTGCAGTGGCTAGCCTCTTTTCAAGACAACAACACAGTGGAGGACAGCGTTCGGGACTTAGCACCGAAACCATGAATCATAAAATCAGGTGTGAAGGACCTTTTCGTCGGGTCAAAAGGAGAGCGGCAAGGTAGAAAGGAAAGCCCCCGGAAAAGGTGACAACACCTTGTGGCAGACCAATCACAAGCTTTCCTTGGGGTGGTAGAATGACTTAGAGCGCCCTTACGAACCCCACCAGAGTTCCAAGCGGGCCCGTCAAGCAAGACAGTTGACACCAATAATAAAAGTTAAGGTAAGTCTAGGGAGGCGGTACGAAGACTGGTATAGGCCTTAACTCGACACGTGGCTTTCACCTACCCGGTTGCTGTCAACTGATAACCCATCGCCATGTGTCCCATTGTCGGCATCCTTATGAAGACAACCTTACAACTGTTACCCCTGTCTCGTATTTTGCAAAAATTGGTCTAATGTAATCTTTTTTTACCCACAGACCATGTAAAATACTAGGTTTTATAGAATTGTCGTGCAGAGAAGGTTAAACTCCAGTGCAAGTGTTAGTATGAATCTTCATCGCAAGTGTACGAAAAAATACCACTTTAGCTGTGCATAACAAACAACCCTAACAGCAAATATGGCTGCCAATATCTTTATATCTATAATTAGGTGACCAATATAAATGCTTCAAAAATCTATATCTATGCATTAAAAGACATTAGGAAGTAAATAAAAAACAAATTTGCTCCATGAATCCAATAGACAAGACAATAATATGTTGAATGAATTTTTTATTAAGGGCACCTAGGAGGAAAACATAGAAAGATGTTACCAGTTCTCCTCAATGGGATGGGTTTTTGTAAGTCCTCAGCACTTCAGATCTAAAATTCCTCTCTCTTGATGGTGTAGAAAACCCAGACAAAAATGGAACTCAAAGGGAGCTCACAAGCAAAGATAGAAAAATATATTGATGATGGTGGATCAAAGTCAGACGAAAAGTATAGATCCAGAGTGATCTTTAGGCAACAAAGGTAGTGAGTGAATGGAAAAACCCTTCTATTTATAACAAAATATTGAGTTAGTCTAGATATTGGTGCATAATTAAAATATTATTAACCAAATCAAGATCCAACTTTTATGGAATATTTTATTATATTTGTTGGAGGGAAAAAGAATTTGACTTGGGTCAAATTCCTTTATTTGTAAATAATAAATAAATAAATGATTTATTTATTATTTTAAGGATGTGGTTGAGTAATAATCAAATAAATAATGATTTATTTAATTATTTATGAATGATTTAGTCAAATTTAACAAGGAATATTATTTAAATAAGGTTTAAATCATTAATCCTAGAAAATAATAAGATAAATAGTGATTTATCTAATTAATTTTCCTGTTTTGGGTTAAATATGACCAAGAATATTAATTAAATTGTTGTTTAACTAATTATTCCTTGAGGAAAATCAAAAAAATGTAGATTTATTTAATATTTCCTCATGGGGTTTCCTGTTTAGACCATAAACAACTTAATAAAGGTGGTTTACTAAGTTATTTTTCATATTGAAAGCAATTTTACTTAGGGTAAAATTGGTCTTACATGGTGTACTTAGGTCCATCTAATAGTAACAGGTTAGATGACCAAAAAATGGTGTAAAAACAAGGTCATTTTCAACCTTTGCGTTGCTTTCCCCTGGGCTTCCTCACTGTTCTCAGGTATTTAGTTGTTTCTTTGCCTCACCATTTTCCTTCTATTTTTTATTTTTCAATGGTCATGGGGAAAATGAAAACCAAGAATTTTGAGCCTGAAACGCCACAAGCTCGCGAGGTCAGGGCTATTCCTGGACCCTAACCCCTCATCGACGCCCATACACGAATTCACAACCCAGTTTACCCTTTCAGTATAGCCCGTATCAGACCTCAGTTATTCGAATGTCATCTAAAAGGTAAATATAGGTTCAGAGTCGTTGAGTCAGGTCTATATTACCAAGTCGCCCCTACCACATACCCTGTTCTTGAGTTCATTATTTGGCTCGGGGAAGCCTATGACGAGCGCAGAGATATGTTCATCTCCTCTCAAGGTAACAATATTTTCTGCATATCGCCCGAACTCATAAAGAAACCTATTTGTTTCCCTCCCAGTCAAAATTATCTTGAGTTATCTAAAGTTTCCCTATCCTTTTAATTCTCAAAATTACCCTGGGAACAACAAAGCGGCTTCCTCAGCCACCTCTCTGATTCCCGCCTGACAGCGCTCCCGCCATCGCATGTTGTTCCCTTTTCCACTTTCCGAGACAAGGTGCACATGGTCCTAGCACTCATTTCAAGGTTGTTAGGGATTTGATAGGTCGACCAAGTGACTAAAGAAGGTATAGTTCTTCTATGGCTCATGATGCAAAAGGGTACACTCTTAAATATTCCTGCTTTCCTAGCTTCGGCTATCCAAACCCAGTTTCAAGAGTTTCCCTCTACTAGTTCTTTCAGTTTTTGTTCCTTAGTGTTTTACCTATTCCTATTTGATCATGCTGATAAGTTTGAGAGTCTAGGCCTAGAAAGGCTTTCGAGAACAAATTCCCAGCCAAGAACCTTCTTTGAGTGGAATTTCTCAGTGCGCCAGCAGACTGGGGGGAAGGGGTATACAAGGTTTCTTAATGAGTTCATCTCTATAGCCTATGCCATAATACATGACAACCCTCCGCCTAGAATATTTCCTGAGCAGAAGGACTAGCTACAGTTCAACGCAGAAGATTACACAGGGGACTGGTACCTGTATGACAATTATACTGAGATCAGGGTCTACGGTGCAGAAGTACCTCCCTACCGCCTGTCGGTATTTCCAGCTATGTGAGTCTTTTCCCTAGAATTCATTCGACAAATCTTGAAGGCTGACCAGATCCACTTCGTGCCTGCGAAGAAAGGATACATTCTCAAACTTCCAACTTCAGTTCGTCCCTTCACCATAAATTCGAGGGACGCCCTCTCCACCGTGGAAAAATTGTTGCAAGAGATGGATCTTCTACAGGGAAAAGTCTAGCCCTATGACCCGAAAGGAGTCCTTTCCAATAGGAAGAGGAAAATAAATTTGACTACTTATATTAATGATACTGGGCCCTTCATTGAATGGAGAGCTAACCTTGATACATGTCCTTTGGATGCACATATGGAGGCTGAGTCTTCAGCCGCAGCGAGGAAGGGCGACAATGCGTCCGTTGGAATAGGGGAAAAAGGGCAAGGAGATGTCTCACACGTCTCAAGAAGTCAAGAAGGGATGGACATTAATGAGGGAGCACACCCTCATAAGAAGGAGAGAACTGAAGGGCCAGATGACATAGGAGAGGGACCATCTTTGAAAGATGTCCCCCGATTTGGGGCCCCTGATAAGAACAAGGCATGTTTTCTGATTGCTTTTGACAATGCCTCCTCGCCGAGCCCCTCTGATCTTTCACAAGCACTTATGCTCGATAGATAAGAAGTAAGGGAGGAGATAAACGACAGAAACAAGTTTGCCTGAGGAAAGTTAATGGCTGAACTGGTGGGTTTTGTAGACAATTATAATACTCAGCTCACCTCCGTGCTAGACATGGATAAGGAACAACTCATATTATCTATTCAACAAGCATTGTTACAACCCTCGGCTGAGGGAGGTCACTACCAAGCTTTAGAGATAACCTTAAACCTAGCCAACGTTCCCCTGTTGGATAAGCTCGGCCTACACAAGTGCGTGGGATATATTTTACGGGACGAGGTACTGAAAGTTGCACTTGCTTTGAGGAAACTCGAGGAGAAGAATAACTCGGTATTAGAGAACCAAAAGAGGGAGAGGGCTAGTGCTAGAGAAAACAATAACAGGCTAGAAACCCTCAAGAAAGCAATAAAAGATAAGGGAGCTGATAAAGATGAAGTTCAAAAAAAAATCATCACTGATTTAGAAGTAGAGAACTCAGAGCTGAAGCTAAAGTTAAACATGCCCCGTGGGGAGCATGTGCAGATAGATAAGTTGGTTCAAGTGGAAAAGGAAAAGTCGGCTCTCATCGATTCACTCGTTAAAGAGTAGGAGGAAAATTCCCAAAAGACCACGGAAATTGTGGGTTTGAAACAGATAGTGTCAAATTTGCAGGCAAAATGGGATCAACACATATGTGTGGCCCCGACGTCTAGCGAGCCCGAAAAAACCCCAGAGCAGCTTTCTAAGGCCCTATCTAACTTGAAGGTATTAGAGAGTGAGACTTTCTCAGCCTATCAGCAACTAAAAGAGATGGAAGGGACACTGGTAGCAAATTAGAAGGCGATGGCGTCCTTACAAAAGGAAGTTGAAAAATTGCAAGGGGAGACTTAGGAAAAAGACAAATCCATCAGGGATTTGAAGGGGAAAATCAAAGGCAACATGGCACTCATGGAAGCGAGGAGATTGGTCTAGACATAAATAATAGCAGAGATTAGGTGACACTGGAACTTCCTCACACTGATGGATGACAAGAAGATCGCAATCACTTGTTGAGAACTAAGCTGCAGGAGGGACACACAGAAGCAAAAGCACAGGCCTCAATGGCCAAGAAGTATATTCGGTACCTGAACGAGCTCTCTATGGAGGAATTGCGTGCATAGGGAATCCGATACCGTTATAAAATGGCCATGGATGTCAGAAGAGTAGTGGAGAAGGAGACCAAGCACGCAAATGCACTAGGTTGTTTAACATTAGCCTCGAAAAGAGTGGAGATGTTCGACCGGGGATGGAAAAAACTGGTGGAGGAAGGTCTCCCATCATTTTGGGATCCGCAAACAGGCTCATTCTCTGAACTAACAGCTTATGAGCAGAAAATGACAGAAGTTATGAACAACACGGACGTGGCGTTGGAAAGAGCCAACAAGCTGAAGGCAGATACAATATTAGCCACACTGTGTAAAGAGCTCTTCGTCATTTTCCAGGTCAAGCAATTCCTTGATGTCTGATTCTATTACACTGAGCTGACCACCATGCAGACCCTTCTTGGAACCTTCGTTACAGCACCATCTCCAGGAAGCAGTGCGTGGAAAAAGTGCATTGAATATGCTAATACTCTGGTCTCTTCGTCCTCTCATCATTTGCCACCTCCTTCGACTCACCCACTATTGTCCTCTTCATCTCCAGCTCGGTCAAAGCCATCCTCTTCTCGAACCCCTCGCCGAAACACTAACATATGAAACTCATGACTTGGCCCACGCGGCCTATTTTACTTTTATGTTTTATTGTAAAAACGAGTGAAATATTGATTTCACCCTCTGCACTCTTTTCTTTCAGTTATGTTTTAGTTAGCACCTGTGTCAGGCCATATTGTATGAGATGAGAGGTTGGTTTGCCTCATAACCATTTTTGGTTTTTGATTAAGACTAGGAACATAAAATATCTCCAGAGAATATTTTGTTTCGGAAAATATCTTGTCCGAGAGCTCATGTGAGAAGCTATAAAAGATGGAATCAGAGACCAAGAACAGGTTCCGAATTTTCGAGAGAAGAAGTGGTAGTTTGTGAATTGTCTCCTTTTGTAAATTTTGAGATTCTCTTATAGTGAATATCTGAAGAGTCTTTTGGGAAAAGTAATAAAATCAGTCTGTTGTTTCAATGGATTCCTACTGAGATATTTGAACAGTATGTATTTCTCTTGGCAGTAACTCAATTTAATGTTCATTGTATTTGCATCATCTCTGTGTTATCATTGCTTTCGGAATGCGAATTTTCTGTAAGTTAGATGTGAATTTGTCTTAAATGGTACTCATGTCTTATCTTTCTGTAACATTTTAAATATGGCTCGAGGCACGATTCTCGTTTCAAGTTCTTCTTACAGATCGTTATTCTTCTTATGTCATTTAAAGGGTAGATTCTTGTGTTGATATAAGCCTACCTTGATTTGACATTATTTCTGATTTTCTTACATTGTATCTCATCTCCATTTACCTTATAATTGTTCACCTGTTTCACATTCGGCCCTGCTCACGACAGAGTTTCCTTATGACTGCTTCGGGCCCACTTTGAGAAACCCTTTCTCTATACAGCTAGAGCTTATCCCTACCAATATTCTATCTTTGATATCTTGGACCAGTATTCAAAACTTTTATTACCTTTTCGTAACAGGAGGTTCCTTCTTACCAATATGCAAAATGGATTTAAAGCCTCTTCTCTTAAGATGTCTTAGGCCATGGTCTTTAACAACTCAAGGTTGTGTCTAGGAGTTACAACATTTTTTTGGCATCATTGCGGGGGAATGAAGTTGAAAATATTTTCCTTGGAATACGGTAATTAAAATTCACCCTTCAAATCAGGTGAGCACGAAGGGTTGAGAGGTTTATATCCCTCACCTTGGCGACTCCACTGTTATCAAAAGTCAAAATCACTCGCTATCCTGGCTTATCACAAGCCACATCTAAGGTAAGATAACTCCTAATTGAGAACACCCTCAGTTTCAGATCTTGAAAAAAATAATATTCAAGAGGAATTTGGAAGGAGAAGCAGCCAACTCAGGTTGATATACCCAAATTCTCACTAGAAGACTATTTGGTCAATTTAGTGTGTCCTAAATTGCTGCATTTAATTTGTCAATCCAGGAATCGTAAGCTGATGAAGTGCGGCGCACTATATGTGCAAGATAACCTATTTCTTAACTTTTTGTCGTTTTTGGTTTTCTAAGGTGAAATGGAATTTCTAAGATGAAAACAAGTTTGGTTATGTTTTTTCAAGGAAGTGATATCCCCTATAATGATTTACCAACTTGAAATTTTAAAAAGAAATTTGAAATTTACAATGACAAGACTTGAAAGGAAATGAAAATGTGCTACTGAAATGAAAAAGTGCTGCTAGTCTAGTAAATCAAAATAATGAACTATTGAGCATGAAAACTAAACTATTCTTGCTGCCGACTAAACATAAAAGAAACTATGTTTAAGGAAATTCAAAATTGCAACAAAATAAATCTAAATCAGATTACATCAATTTATCTTCTGATCCTTCATCATTAGTCCAGCTATGATTTTCAGAAGTAATCATAAACAATTTGAGTAACTGATATTTAATTTGCAGAAAGTAAACTAATACTAAACCATACACTCATGATTCAATCCCTCACCATCAGTCCAGCTGTGGCTTTCGGAGGCAATTGAAGATGTCATGCGTGATTTAATATATCTAAATTTGCAGAAAAGAAACTAATACTAAACTACACATTTCATAATGCAATCCCTCACCATCAGTCCAGCTGTGGCTTTCGGAGGCAACTGAAGATGCTATGAGCAGCTTAATATATCTAAATTTGCAGAAAAGAAACTAATAATAAACTACACATTTCATAATACAATCCCTCACCATCAGTCCAGCTGTGGCTTTCGGAGGCAACTGAAGATGCTATGAGCAGCTTAATATATCTAAATTTAACTACTGAAACAGATAAGCAAAACTGAAATGAATAAAGCAATACTGAAATTAAACAAAAGCTATGAAAAACAAACTAGCAGCAGAACAATGTTAGTTCCATGTCATTAGTCAAAAAGCTATGAAAATGCCCGGGCTGCCTATCTATAACCTGAAACAAGAACACTGATCAGTGATTATCAACATAAAACATGAAAGACAGAAATGAAATGGAAATTATGAAAGTTTATAAACAGAAATGAAACAAATGCAATGTATGAACATATGAATGGATTATGACACAATGATCTCTAAAGAAACGAAATTAAAATTATACACTAATGCACAAAACCTTAGCTGAGCAGGGGCCCTCTACACCAGCCTTGGCAACGGTCCTCAAATATGAATTAAGTTGGAAAACAGAGTCTTCTTATATTAAAAAGTAGTCATTACAGAATGGTGATGTTACGGCACAAGTGCAGCGTAATCACACTACAGAGCAGACTAATAAAAGATAACAGAGACTAACATTCACTAACTCTATATGCGTATGCAAACGCATTATATATAACAAAAGAAATATAATTGTCTCCTAAAGTTCATGCTGGTGAAGAGCACGTAGACCACTACGTCCACGGATCTAGGATCATGGCCGTGTTGGAAAGTAAATCTACGAGAGGTGGATGCTTGAATTCGACTCTGGAGCCCTGTACAGATGTCGATTTATCCTCCGCAGGCTTAGAAACGACCGTATGAATCTTCATGTGACACGAAACAGAGTCCGGCCGACATGAAACTCCATGGTTGACTTCCATGTGGACGCCTTTGACCGCGACTTCTTTGGATGAGTTTTCTTGAACCAATAGGACACGAACCATGTCCACGTCATTCCTGACCTGCCCATGTGGCTCGTTTTCCTTGTAGACACCTGTAGCATAGAGTTTCACAAAATAGCTGCGGAAAGTTGCAGCAACTGCGGAAAGTGGCAAGATTCCGTAGCTGAATGAACAAAATCTAAATCAAATAGCAAACACAAAAATATAATTAAAAACCATGTTAGATGCTCTTTTGCACATGATATTGACAACTTGGGAGGTTTAGGTGAGTGAAAAAGGTATGGAAAAATGTATGGAAAAGATGCAGATTTGAGACTCAACAAAGACTCTATGTCCTCTTCTTAGCAAGCTCAAGTCCAAGGCCCTGGTTCCACCGCCCGAGTACTTGAATACCCCCCAGATAACCCTGTTCTCAACCATACTGAGATAAAATATGTTGGCGAGAAGTCAGGTCTCGCGGACAAGACCCAAGTTCAAGAGTTGTGGCCAACAAAGGGGTCCGGTGTAGTCTAGGAACACGCCGGCATTTTCACCCTGCTCTGGGGAGCAGTGCGTCTCACCCGAGGCGTGCCGCAACCACATGCAGAAGGGGATGAGATCAATGGCAAGGAACAAACCCGCAACCCATGAAGGACAGTGCATCGATTACATATCCAGAGTTATATATGCGAGATCACTTAATAAGCATTCAGACATTTGCAAATAAAATTTTAAACCAGCATAAACACATTACAAGCCCATAGACATCTTATTGAGACAGCAACCTTCCATTGTATTAATCTCTTGGAAAAACACATGATTACATGGCATTCTCACTGATAGCTTACAAATCTGATACAGATGGATTTCGGAACAGAAAGGTAGAATGGAGAAGATGAAGAACCATAGGAAGGACATGCATGATTCTTCCACAATCGCTCTGTGCGTCTTTTCCTGTCTCGAGCCTCGCAACCTCTTCAGCATTTTCTTTGTTTCAGCCGGGTGACTGTTATTTATTCCCCCGCTCTTGCGACTATCAGTTCCTCTGTGTCTTTACTTCAGCTTCTCCCGGCTTCTCTCTTGTTATCTGCATGTTCCACTTTCTGTCTTTTGCTATGTGTTTCCTTCATCTGCACTTGTCCCTATTCTATCTCCAGCTATTGCATGCTTCCATGCCACCTTGATAGCTCCGCGACTCCTGGTAGTTGCGGTGCGGTCGCGGTTGCCATGTGTATTCATACCGCAACTCAAAAAAGGGTCAAAATTCAAAATGTCTTAGCCAAGATTTCAAAACTAAACAAAAACAAGGGCCCCAACAGGCCCCGACCACAATTCCTTGACTCATCCCCGAGTCAATCACAAATAACGGTCTCCACTTCCATTGCCCCGCTGGCTCCCGTGCTCTGTTCTGTTGTGCCTTCACCCCGCACCCTTTCCTGCTGTGCTCCGCCAAGTGGTTGTTCAAACAAGGGCCCCAACTCCGGGACCCTGCGGAGCGCTGTATCTCTAAGCCCGGTGAAGTCCGCCACTGCTTGCTGCCATTCCTGCATAAGCAAGTCGGCTTCTTCAGAGATCCGGGTGGAGGCAACCTCGTCTATAGTCGTCGGGGCAGCCCCGAACAACGTGGCAAGCTGGGCTTCAGCCTTGGCATCCAGCTGTTGTATGGATTCGGCACAGGCTCGGATGGGCGGACGAATTTCCCGAATGACTTGTTTGGCCGCTGCCGAGTCGGCCTCAGTCTGTTGCATTTGAATTTCAAGCTCGTCCGCCTGGGCATAGAGCTGATCTAACCGTGCTGGGTCCGCGGTCTCCTGAATTTCACGGGAAATTTGTTGCATCTGGGCAGAGATAGGCTGCGTCTTGATAGTGAGAGTGAGTGAGCACTCCTGCAGACTTCGCAGAAGGGCATAAGCCTCGCCCGCAGTGGAATGGAGAGTCGCCTGCATACTAACTGCCTGAGTCTGCTTGGAAGTCACCTGTTCTGAGTGGAAAATCTATGGGTTCGGAAGGGTAGGCTGTGTGGCTAACGCCGCTTGGAGTTCCTGGTTCTCCCTGCATAGATCAGTGAAAACAGTCCCGAGGTGGTGAGCCTGGATTTCTACACTATCCTCCGCTATATTGGCAGGAAGTGGGGCATAATGAGCCCTTGCAGCGGGCCATAAGTCAGAGAACGCCTGAGCAGCAATGGTGACCTGCTCCTGTAGGTAGGTCTTCTCCCTAGTCAGCTGATTGCACTGTTCAATAAGTGTCGTGATCTGGTTGTGCTGCTCGGTACACCGCTGCTCCAGCTCTGTGTGAATCTGTTCAGCCTTTAGGGCCACCCGCTGAATGAGTAGGTACAGTTGTGCTGTACTCCATGGTTCTGCATTGGTCGTGCTGGGTGCGCCCTGCTCCGGCACCCGCTCCTGCGAAGGTTGGCCACTGGCCACTGATCGGTTTGAGGTCTCAGGAGGATGGACCGACGTCTGCTGCTGCATCGAGGTGGCCATATCGGATTCCGGCCGGTCTTGCTGCGTGGTTTGGTCTGGGGGAGGGTCAGCCGAATCAACCCTAACATTTTCCAGCCAGGTAGATATAGTAGAGGCAGGATCCTGGGGTGTGGCCACGGGGTCAACCGGTGGTACCACGGCTGCAGTACTGGAGGTGACTTCCACCCCGTGGTCACCTTCGAAAAGTTCCCGGATGAGAGGATCTGATACAGTGGTCGATGAGTTGGATGGATTGGAGGAGGTGGCAGGTGGACGGCCGGTGGAGGGAGCAGTGGACGGGGTGAAAGAGGTATGGGGGAGAAGAATGTTGAGGAACTCTGACGAATCGATCAGGGGTTCCTCCGGAATCAACGTTCCTAGGAGTGGAGTGGATGGTGGATCATCGTCAGTAAGATCCACCACTGGATCGGTGACAGCAATGCGGGCCCTCTTGGATGGAGGGGGGTCTAATGAATCAGGTTTTGGGCCCGTTTCGCCCATCGGTGTGATGATAGGGGTGGCAGAGGTGAATAGGTTGGTGGGGATGGGAGAAATGAGAGGGGCGGTATTGGAGGGAGCACGAGACCAGTCGATCTGAAATTCAGAAAATGAGGGAAATAAAGGGGCACCACTTGAAGCAACTTGGGTTACCATGTTAAGTTTTTGTACCTGGGCATTGAGGTGTTGTACGATGGGGACCAGTGATTCGGGCAGGTCCTGTGCGGTCTCAGCTGCATCCTATGGAGGTTCCACCGCAACCTGTGAGGACCCCGCTGCGCTGGTCGCGGCAGGCCGCTGTGCCGGCAGCATCCGCTCAAAGTTATATCGGGTGATCCCGTCGCAGATGTGCTTGGTGACCCCCGGCCACGCAGAGACCTCGCGGTGGAAAGTGTCATAATTCAACTGGAATCTGAGGGGCGCCATGTGGAAGGTGGCTTCTGGCACGCAAGTTGGCCGCAGGTAAGTGTGCCTGTGGCTGACCCCAAACCACACCTGCTCACTATACTCATCCAACAGGTGCCTGGGCACCCGTTGCTGGTTAGCCACCACGTCTGTCATCAACCCGTACCACGCCTGAAACGCTGTCGCGCTCACCTATTTGGTGCTGGGGTCCAAGGACACCTGCCAGGGGGTGTATTTCATCGCAAGAGGCTGGCTCGCGGTAGTCTCCGCCGGCATCCGGACGGGAGGAAGGTGCCATTTCCACATGGCGAAAGCTAAAATCAAGTAACCGTAAATGAAACTGGTGGTTCGCTTGTAGTTCTCTTCGCAGGCCACGAAGAGTTCTTTCAGCACAAAAGAGCACCAATTCAGCCTGACGCCCTGGATACAGTGCTCCGCAATGGAGATTGTATCCAAGGTGCACTCTCCCTTCGTGTAGTGCCGCATCGTCTTTCTAGCGATAAGGTAGCAAGCGAAACGAATTTCTGGCTTATTGATCAAATCAATTTTGGCACCTTTGCCCCCTCGGCGAGTGCCATACTTGGTGTATAGGTCTGAGTCACCCGACTTTCGGGCGCGCTTGGAGGATGTCTGGCCGGCAGCGGAGACATCCGCGCCATTCTGAGACAGCCCTGTAAGCCGATGAATGTCTTCGGCATGAATTGGAATTTCCTCATTGAGCCACAGGGACCCGTTCTGTATCCGACTGAGGAGGAACCGGGTGCATTGCAGGGCCGATCCCGTAGTTCCAAAAACCGGAAGAGTCCTCAAATTCATCAAGGACGACTATTGTAGGCCCCTGAATTCTGGTTGCATCCGGCTGTTGGAGCTGCTGCCTGGCGTGTAATGATGCTCCATGTAGGTCTGCCAATGGAGGTGGGGGAATTCAGCTGGGTCGAACAGATTGGCGTCCATCATCACTGCGCTATCATACTTCCCAATCAACAACTCTGTTCAGTAGATTCGGCTGTCTAACACTGGTTCAGGAACTAATAAGGGAGCCTTCGGCATCTTGGCGCGGCGCTGGTAAACTTGGAGGATTCTTCTGGAGTTTCCTTCTGGGTGCAGTGCGCTTTGAGGCTGCAACTGCTCTGGAGTCGCTGCAATTTCCAAATTGAATTGGTCCATCATTCTCGTGCTGATAGCCTTCATGCAAGTTATGTCATCTACTGGCACGAGTGGAGTTGATGAGACTCCATAACGACAATTAATTCTTGCTATCTTTCTTGCCTGCGATAATCGTGCGATCAATCGCATGCATGTGTGTAATCTGACAGTTGCTGACGGCGTCATGGGGAGATGGGCGGACGCGACGGCTGAGGGAACTGCGGGTGATGGCAAATGATTATGGTACGATTACTATCTACTTATGGTAATTTATGAAGCAAATCTGAGCGATCCTACGGACTGACAAAAGGACTGACGGAAATGACCTGGACTGACACTGGCACGGGGATGGATCCTACGCGAACGACACGTTGGACTAGCGCTGTGACACGCTGGACTGGTCCGCCCCGACCACAATCGGTTGCGGTGAGGTACCTGCAACTGACCAGTTATTTGACAGACTGCCTATGAACGGAAAAGACTCCCTATGCTCATCCCGGTTGCGGGAGAGTTATTCAACTAAGCTACTCTACGGGTTCTCTCGGTTGCGAGAGTTATTGATGAAAAGTGACAGGGACCTACTCCTGGTAGGGTTTCAGGCGTGCGCCATTCACCCACCCAGGGAGAACTGTACCGTCCAGCTGTGCCAACCGAACGGCTCCTGAGTCGCGGATCTCGATGACAAAGTAGGGTCCCGACCAGTGCATCTGGAGCTTGCCTGGAAATTTTTGGAACCGGCTATCATATAAGAGAACTTTGCTGCCAACTTGGAAGGCTTTGGTTTGGATGTGGCGGTCGTGCCACGCTTTCTGCCTGGCCTTCTGAACCTTCTGGTGGAATTCCGCCAGGAATCGGGCCTCGTCCAGCTCCTGCAGCTCCTGGAGGCGTTCCCGAAGTGACTCCTCTTCTGAGATGTGAAGAGACGTTGCGATTAGAAGACTGGGTACCGTGAACTCAGCGGGAATCACAGCTTCCCGACCATACACCAACTATAATGGTGTCTGGTTGGTTAAACGTTTCACCGTGGTCCGGTACGCCCACAATGCCGCCGGGAGACGCTCGTCCCAATCGTCGCGCTAAGCATTGCAAATTTTATTCAAGCCCTTTTCAAGAATCTTGTTGAATGCTTCCACAGTACCATTGGCCTGTGGGTGGTATGGGCTGCTTTTATGATGCTGAATCATAAATGTGTCTAGTAGTGACTTGACCGTGGCATTAATGAAATGCGTACCCTGATCGCTAGTCAAGCTCCGTGGGCAGCCAAAGCGGCTGATGATGTGTTCAAAGATGAACCGGGCAGCGGTCTCTGCCGAGCAGTCACGTACCGCTGCTACCTCAGCCCACCGGGTGAGGTAATCCATGGCGGTAATGATGTACCGGACCTTGGAGTGTCGAGCGATTGGTGCGATGGGACCTACGAAATCAACAGCCCACTTTTCAAACGGCCGCAACACATGCACTGGGTGTAGCGGAAGCTCGTCCCGATGCGAAGGCCTTCCCGTCCGCTGGAAAACATCGCAACGCTTCACATAGGCCTTACAGTCAGCATGTACCGTCGGCCACCACAGGCCAGCTTGGATCACCTTCCTTGCATTGGGTTTCACACCCACATGCCCTCCCGCAACACCACTGTGACATTCCCACATCACCGCTTCACGTTCGTGATCAAGAACGCATCTGCGCAACACCTCATCAAGGCCTAGTTTGTAGAGCTGCCCCGCGATCAGTTGGTAGTCGGCCGCCTGGACAACCAGGTGGCGTTTCTAGAGTGGGGTGTACTCATGGGGGCACTGTCCCGTGGTCAGATAAGTGGCAATGTCAGCCAGGTAATCTGGTACTGCTTCGACTCGGAAGAGGTCGGCATCCGGCAGCTGATCTTCCAACGAGCCTTCATTCTCTCCCTTCTCCAACCTGGATAAATGATCGGGACCAACATTCAACCTGCCAGGCTTGACAATCACCTCAAACGTGAATTCCTAGAAAAGTAGTAGCCAACGATAGATTCTTCCTTCCAACACAGGCTTATTCACCAGATACTTCAATGCAAAATGGTCCGTGAAGAATGTGAATTTGCCGCCCAGAAGATAGTGGCGGAACTTCTGGAGGGAGTACACCATCGCCAACGCCTCCCGCTCGGTCGTGGTGTAATTATTCTCCGCATTTGATAACCGACGGCTGGCGAAGTATACGGGGTGGTCAACTGTCGTCTCCCCGGGTTGCGCCAATACTGCCCCGAGTGCAATACTGGACGCATCAATATGCACATGGAACTGCTTTTCCCAGTCAGGATGCAAAAGTATGGGTGTCGTCGCCAACTTCTCCTTCAATGTGTCAAGTGCCTTCCTGCACTCGGCCGTCCACTGAAACACTTCTGACTTCCGCAACAGTTTCTCCAAAGGGGCCGTAACTTTTGCATAGTTGCGAATAAACCGTCTGTAGTATCCTGTGTGCCCAAGCAGTGCTCGCAACTGCTTCACGGTCTCGGGGGCCTCCATATGGACGATGACCATGACCTTGGCGGGATCAAAGCAGACCCCTTGCTTGCACACCACGTGGCCCAAGAGTGTGCTGAATGGAACTGCAAAAATACATTTCTTCAAGTTCAAGGAAATCTACAGCTGACGACACCGGTCAAACATAACACGCAACAGGGAGGCGTGATTCTTCAATAGGCTATAGACGGTCCAGTCGTCCATGTAGACCTCCAGGAACTTGTGAATGTACTCCCGGAAAGCAGCAATGACAATCCGGGAAAACACAGCCGGTGCATTCTTTAGACCAAACGGCATAACGTGGTATGCGAATGATCCCCACTCAGTGGTGAATGTCGTCTTTGCTTTGTCTTCCTCGGCAATGCGCACCTGATGGTAACCCGAAAACCCATCAGTGAATGAATAAGCTTTGTTTCCTACAACGTGATCTAGGACTTCATCGCTGAAGGGAGTGGGAAACGGGTCGTGGATGCAGGCATTGTTCAGGCTCCGGTAATCTACATAGACACGGATCTCCGCTTTGTCCTTCTTGTTCTGGATGACAATGGGACTCACCCACTCTGCTTCTTCTACTGGAAAGATGAGACCTGCAGCCAGCATCTTGTCAATCTCCATCTTGACCTTCTATTTGATACATGGGTTCAACCGGTAGGGTCGGTGCTTCACCGGCTTGGCCCCTGGTTTCAACATGATGCGCATCTCACCCAGTTCCCCCTTGATCCCCTTCAGGTCTGCAACCGATGACGGGAACAAATCTTCGTATTCCCAGAGGAGGCTAAAAATTTCTTTGGTTGTCTCCTCGTCCCAGTAATCTCCCACCGTTGCGAGCTTGGGTCTCTTGTCTGTTCCAATGTTCAGCTTCTTTGTCTTTAGGGGCTATAAATGAACTCCTTCAGTCGTCGGCTCTTCACTGATACTCCGCTCTCCTTCCCTTTCATCAAAATAGAGATGCCTGAGGTCCTCCAGACTATCGTCCTCTGGATCGCTGTCAATCCAGTGGCAAATCAACTCGTGCCTGACCTCAGGTCGTGACACCACTGGGCCCCCATCAGGCTCGGGATGGTAGAAAAACAGGACCTCCTTGACTACCTGTAGGGCCTGAGACTCCTGCACCGTCTCCCCCTCAAACAAGAAGCACCGTATGAACTTGTCCACGACTGCCTGCCAAGAGCAAGTGCCCCGTTTTCGCTCTTCCTCCACGTACCAGGCCTGGGGAATTGTACCCAGGGAGTGGATAAACCTGTGGACCCACAACTCCTCAGGGTACCGGGTGCTATGCCACTGTTCCTCGCAGGCCCGCAAATGGTGTCGTGGGTCGGAAGTTCCATGATACTTAAGCATACTGCAGGGTCCTTCGTCCTCTTTAAAGCGTGCTTGCAGAGCATCTGCTACGCACTCCCATCGCAACAGAGTGTTGCGGTGATTTTTCCACCACCGTGTCGACGTTGACTGCAAGGCCACATTCAAAAGTGGCATCCGGCTTTCAGCTGGGACCATGTCTTCCACCTTGGTAATAAAAGTATTGACTGCTTGCATGTTCTACAATGTGGGCTATCCGCGGATTTCAGTCCCTACCCATCGGACTTGGGCAATGGAGGCACATCTCCTCGTGGTGGTCTCATACCCCCCTTGCTGCCAGTCTTCCCAAGCGAGTTTGGATCTGAGCTCCGAGCTCTGCACACTCCGCCAACTGACAAAGCCGTTCGCGGTCGGGTTAATATAATCGTCCCACTTTCCTGCAGTCATCTGATAGAGATGGTCCATCATCTGAGCATCCTCCCGATTGTCCACCATTTCTGTATATCACGGGCCCTGATACGGGTCGAGAGGCTAGGTGACCCGTACCTCCCCATCCTCAAAGATCATCAGCTCCTTCTTAAGGTCGATGATGGCGTAATTCTCAAAAGCCCAATCAATGCCGAGTAAGGCAGGATAGGGATCCTTGTCGCCCATGATATCAATAACCTCAAAATCGGTGTATGTCTTCACCCCCGCAACGTCGACCTCGACGCCCTCGAGCCGGCCGATTGGCAAAATGCAATACTGGTTCGCCATCCTGAGTTGGATAGGTGAGTAGGCCAGCCGTGGCCTTCCAAGAGCCTCCCATGTCTTTCGTGGTAGAATGTTGACGTCGGACCCCAAGTCCAACATGGTGTCGCTGATTTGGAACCCTGCGACCTGCGTGTTAAGCCGGAATTCTTTGCCTGTTCGTTGCTTGTTCCGCTTGACACGCTGCACGTATTGAGGGCCAGCGTCCGCCGGATCTCTAAGTTCTGTGCGCCCCTGCAGTGCTCCGTCCAAAGCATACTTGAGCTGCTGCCGCAGTGCAACGCTGTCGACAAACCTGAGGAATAGCCGGAGCCAATCCTCGACCACCGTACCTGCGACGTTCTGCGCACCAGATTCCAGCAGCACGGGCTCCTCCAAACCTCCCTCGTTCCGCAACTGGGCGAATGCCTCAACTGCCTCTTGGAAATACTTCTTCTGGACTTCGGGCCTGATCAACTTCTTCGGTGATGCCGGCCGAACCACTCGTGCCGGCTCCTTCCCGTGGGCATCCTCTCCAGTCTTCTTTCCCCCCCTCGTCACGATTGCGACGTTCTGCAAGTCTGGGGTGGCGGTCCCTCGCGGCTCTGAGTTTATCAGATTCGCTCCCCTCTGCCTCGCCCGTTCTTCCCACTTCTTGATGAGTTCCGGACAGTCTTCTGTAGCGTGGGCATTGACCCGGCACTGGGAACACTAGGGTCGTCGTGGAAGGGGACATTCTCGAGCCACATGACCCTCCTGGTCACAGTTGTAACATTTTACCGGACCGCGTCCGCCTGTGCGGCCTCCCCGCATGCCTCCGCCACCTCTTCCCCTTGGAGCCTCGTTCACCCTGTACGAGGGACGATCCAGTCGATCCGCAAGTGCGTCAAGCGCCCTGCACTGCTCAGTGTTGTGAGTCGTGGACACACAAAATTCGCAGTATACATTATTCGGGACCGTGGAGTACTTTTGTAATATCGGGCACATCCGAGGAGGATGCCCCAGCGCCCGGAAAATCTCGCAGTACTCCGTAGTGGAGGAACCCGGTTGCGGTGGGAACCCTGCGTAAGTCTGTTGCGGCTGGTAGAATCCCTGCGGGTTCATCGCCACGCCACCCCCTGGTGGTGGACCCCCCTGGATTGCTGCGACCGAGGGTCCTGCTCCTGCGCCGCGCAACCGAGGACACTCGGTTGCTACGTGGCCCTCGACCAGGCAATGAGTACACCAAACATTCGGTCGCGCTGGTCTCACTGGCTGAAGCTCCTTGAGCTTTTCAGTCAAGCTGGCAATCTGGTGTTGCAACCCTATCAAAGAAGGATCTTGCGGGGCCGCCCCCCCCCCGATATTCCTGGGGGTAGCTCGCCATGGCTTCAATCTTCATGGCCTACTCCAAAGCGTCCTGCAGGTTATCAATCTTCTGCTGAGTGAGGGGGGTTCGTGTCAAGGGGAGCAGAGCCTTGATGAACCAGTCCCTCTGGTGGTTTGGATCGATCGGGTAGCTGAGTTTCCCGATCGCATCCTTGAATCGCCGCATCAACTCCCACGCGGTCTCACCTTCCTTCTGCTTAATTTCCCACAGCTCTGACAGGCCCTGCTGGTCTGTCTGGGGAAGCTTGAATTCGCGGACAAAATCCCGCTTCACGTCCGCAATTATGGGGTTAGGATGAGCCTCGGACCACTTGATAAACCATCGCAGAGCCCTCTCTCTGAGCGTGGTTTGGAATTCTATTAACTTCCCAGCATCTGGCGTCTGGCGAGCCCTCCAGATGGCTTCGCACAGGTACCAGTGCTGCTCTACATCATCATTTCCCCAGCTAGAAAACTCTGGATACCGGGTGAAAGATCCAGCCATGTGTACTTGCGGAGAATTGACCAGGATAAAGCCTCCAGGTCCTGGTTGCATAACGGTCCCACTAAGAAAAATACCACTACTAGTAACACTACTATTACCTGGAGTTACTGACACTCATGAACTATTGTATGACCGACTCAATGCTTGTAACTGAATAAAAATATTACTTAAAGGTTGATACAGTACCAGGGGAAGGTCGAGATCCTGGCCATGCAGAAGGTGAGAAGTAGGGCTGCCTGGAGGGGTGGGTATCGTCTGATCTTGAAACATCCGCTGCATCACGCCATGCCATTCATCATCGGAACTCTCTTCGGGCTGCATCTTTCCATTATCTTTGCTAGTCACAATCTCTCTTTCTCGCGTCGCTGGGCTCCCATGCACCCACTGCACTTCCATTGCTGTCCCATTTCCTTCCCGGGTATCCAAACCCATAATTCCCATCCTCTGAGGCGCCTCCTTCTGATTTTTCCTCTCGATCTCTCTTCTCTTCAAATCCCTCATTACCCTTCTTCGCCACCTATCGGCGATCTGTGCCCGCCGATGCGCACGTCGCTCCCACAACTTGCATGCGGTTTCAACATCCATTCCCCACCCCCACTTTCACATTCTACACAGCATCGGTTCCCTCAACCCTTCCCCCAGCATGGGAGGTTTACGCTTCCATACTCGTTTTGTGGAACTCAATCAACCCTTCGTCCACCATCAGAGCCTTGACCCACAGCGGGATCTCTTTCAACAGCTTCCCTCTTAGCACTGAGTGGAAAAAAGCGTCGGCTTTCGAGAAGGATTGATAGCACTTAGTAGAAAATTCCACAGTGTATCCTTCCAACGTGGTCCTTACCCAGAAATCCATTGCGCGGGTTAGTTCAGTGTCTACCCGATGCAGTGCCACCAGATCTACGTGCGCCCACCTACAGTTTATCTTCCGCAAGCCTTCTTGCGGCACCGTCTCTCGCAACCTTCGCAACCAATTGTAAAGGTCCGTAGGGAACCTTCCCCAGAAAATTGCGTACGTATCACCGGCTGAGTCAGAGAAAAGAACAAGCTCCTTGATCACCGCCTCCTTTTTCTTGGTCAGCTCTGCTTGCTGAGCAATGAACTGGTCAAGATGATCATCCCACCATCACTGTATCGCTCCTTCAAAAATCCTCGATACCATGATCTAGATCCCCTCAGAACATGCAGGTCCCGGCAACGGAACCATTTGTTGGCAAGAAGTCAGGTCTCGTGGACAAGACCCAGGTTCAATAGTTGTGGCCAACAAAGGGGTTCGGTGTATTCTAGGAACACACCAGCATTTTCACCCTGCTCTGGGGAGCAGTGCATCTCACCCGAGGCGTGCTGCAACCACATGTAGAAGGGGATGAGATCAATGGCAAGGAAAAAACCCGCAACTAATGAAGGACAGTGCATCCATTACATATACAGAGTTATATATGCAAGATCACTTAATAAGCATTCAGACATTTGCAAATAAAATTTTAAACCAGCATAAACACATTACAAGCACATAGACATCTTATTGAGACAACAACCTTCCATTATATTAATCTCTTAGCAGAAAACATGATTACATGGCATTCTCACTAATAGCTTACAAATCTTATACAGATGGATTTCGGAACAGAAAGGTAGAATAGAGAAGATAGAGAGCCATAGGAAGGACATGCATGATTCCTCTGCAGCTGCTCTGTGCGTCTTTCCCTGTCTCGAGCCTCGCAACCTATTCAACATCCCTCTTGTTTCAACTGGGTGACTGTTATTTATTCACCCACTTGTGTGACGATCAGTTCCTCTGTGGCTCTACTTCGGCTTCTCCCGGCTTCTCTTCTGTTATCTACGTGTTCTACTTTCTGTCTTCTGCTGTGTGTTTCCCTCATCTGCACTTGTCCCTGTTCTATCTCTAGCTATCGCATGCTTCCGTGCCACCTTGATAGCTCTGCGACTCCTGGTAGTTACGGCGCGGTCGCGGCTGCCATGTGTATTCATACCACAACTCAAAAAGGGTCAAAATTCAAAATGTCTTAGCCAAGATTTCAAAACTAACCAAAAACAAGGGCCCCAACACTGTGGCTGAGTCTGAAACTGAAGATTGAACATAAATTTGGTTTGATTACAATAGAAATTTTCATCAATAAATGTAAAGAAATGGCTAACAAATACTATAAATTAATAAATAAAGAAGACATGGCAACAAGCAACAATACTTACAAAATTGTTACATTGAGATGCAAAGAATAAGCAACTATTGTGCACAAGCAGAGACCAATGAAACTATCATCTTAACCCCTAACCCCTTAAACACTAATTCCCAACCCCTAACCCATTTAACCCCCTAAACCTCTAAACCCTTGACCCAGTTAACCCCTAAACCATAAACCTCTAAACTCTTAACCCCTAACCCCTAAACCCTTAACCCCTAACCCATTTAACCCCCTAAACCCCTAGTAAACCCCTAACCCATTTAACCCCCTAAACCCTAAACCTATAAACCCTTAACCCCTAACCCCTTAAACCCTAAACCTTTAAACCCTTAACCCTAACCCCTTAAACCCTAATTCAGTTAAAGAAGTTCCCAGAATCTATGGGTCCATATGAGCTAGGTTGTGTCTCTTATGGAGGTAAGAGTTGTTATTTTTGCTATGGGTGTATAGGGTTTGTTCTAAGACAATTCGAACAGAAGTATAATGCTGTAGTTAAGGAGGTTTCCTAACATGTTCAATCCATAAGGTATTCCCTTAAGACCATGACAAATATGTGTAGAAGAAGAGGGGTCGAGACCCTTGGAGATAGGTTTATCTCTACAATATATACTACAAATTTGGAAGATGGTTTGCAGAAGTATATGCGAAGATAGAAAATACAAAGGAAGGTGGAACCTGAGTAGAAGATTAGGTAGAATAATTGTGGCATATTATGAGGAATGGATGGACATGAAGAGGAGTTGATTTTGGTGGATTTTCCAGAAAGTTCTGGACAGATATCTGAAGCAACCTATAAACAATTAGTCAATCTACTTTTAGTGGATGTTTTGTGACCCTAGTTCAAGCATATACAAAGTGTTAGAAGGATGATAAGAGGAGTAGTTTAGATTTGTTCATATATTGGACAAAAAAGAAATTGGTACACAAAAATAGTGATTTTGAGAGGACTCAAATCACTATTAGGTGGAAATTTTGAAGATCCCTAGATGAGGGCAGTGTTGTGGGCACTAGATTAGTAAAATAATTGACCATGGCTGGGAAAATTAATGGTAGTCCAGGTACAGTTGGAGGGTTGTTAGGTGACTATCAAAGAAGAGCCCCAAGTCTTGTGCTTGTGAAGGAAAACAAGACTGGTAGAAGGGTAGGTGTATTAGGCCTAACGACGTGCAAAATTTGAAGGAATAAGGAGTTGGAAATGAATAGAACACTCATAAAGAAAAGGCCTTTCTATCCCTAATGCACAAGGCGTGAACCCTCAATATAAATATTTTGTTTACTAAACAAATTCAATTGTGTCAATGTAGAATACTATACATAAGAGAAAATAAAATGATATTATCCACATCAGTTCTTGAAATAACCTCAAATTAGCCATGGGTAGTGAGCCAAAGGGTGAATGTGGGGCACTATTAAAGTTACATCATGTTTAAATTCCTTTTACATTGTGAGGTTGTTCTCCAATAGGGTTGAAGCATCATCACAAGGAAGCATGGCACAGTTTTGTTGGGGAGCGATTAAAGTTGTAACACAGTTCAAGTGATTTACACCTCAAATGTAAATGACATCATTATATGTTTGTGTCAAGTTGTTAGAGAGGTTATTTATAGACAATACATTCAATGTACTTGGACTTCATTTTTTTAGGGCCTCGACTGTAACATGGATTTGTATCAGGAACACTTCATGCAAATGAAAGGGGGGCTTTTTGTTTAACCACATACACTCAAGAGTATCAGATGTTGTTCTTCATATCTCCCTTGGTGCGTTCAAAGTGGGTTTACATTCGCGTCGAGTTGAAACGAATCATAATGACCTTCCTCTTCTTAATAACATCTACTAGCGTTTCCATTTGTAGATGCCCCCATTTATTATGAGATTCAAGGGATGTTCTATTGTCTTTATCAACATTTGGACGAGTCGTTATCTACATTATTTAAATACATGTCTAGAACTTTTTATGAGGGAGGTACTTTGATTTACATCTTTATATAAGGCCTTATGTGCCCTTCCCCTTTAGGACACTTCCAAGGGGGTCACCTCCTTCTATATTGTCGTACCTACTTAGGGCCAAATTGAAAAACCAAGATTTAAACTTCTTCAACTACCAAATTAGTGAGGCATTGTACCTCTTCGTGACCTAGACCTCAACGAGATACCAAATTAGTGAGGAATTGTACCGCTTCTTGACCTAGACCTCAACGAGACATCTTTCTTCAAATATACTTTAAGGATTTCCCACCATATATCACAAGTTTGATGTCATAGGATATGTTACCCCATTTTATATATGGGCTTTTAGAGGATATTTTAAAATTTGATTGTCATCTCAACCCCTACGATTCCTGTCACATTGATCATTTTTCATCTAAGGTATATGGATCTATATGTAATTCATGAATGTATCATTGGTTTGATGATACCTTGCCTTAGCCATCTAGGACACTATGTGTAGGAAGAAGTTCCTTTAGCTACCACATTTAGTTGGATATGTATGATCCATGTGTATATGATATTATGTCCAATGTGTACTATTTTTATTGTGTTCACTTAAACACTATGTTCTAACTATTGATTGATTGACTGTAAGTTTTAATTTGAGTTATTCCAAGGTGTTTCATAATTTTTCTCAGAGAAGTGTGTCATCTTGATGGTTTGGATATATTCTTGGTGATTTGAGTAGATGCTATACATTGATCTTATTGTACCCCTTAATTCCTTTAATCAAAATTTATCCCATGTCTCTCTTAACAACACATGTTAAGGCCTTCTAATTGGGTATTTTTAAGCTCTAAATGAACTTCCTAAAAAATAAGAAACTAACTATACCTACTTAAATTTATTGATAACATTATTCATAGATTTAAAGATAATTTTCACTCCCTTAAAGGTTGATAGATATTTCCGAGCTCATGTTCATTTTCCCTCTTTATATGAACATTCTTACTTATTTTAGAAAGATATAATATAATTTTGATTAATTAGGATTCTTACTTATATTAGAGAAGTATAATATAATTTTGATTAATACTCTAATTAGTTTAACATTATTTTTACTCACATAAAAATAAAACTTGATGAAAACCTAACTGACCATAGCAATTTATTTGACTACCTATTAAAATCTAATTTGGTGGCTACTATAAAATTTAAATCAACCTATTAAAATTTATTTTCCCTCTCCTTGCTAGGTCTAGGACAGAGTTCGGTGCTCCTTCTCTGCTCATAATTTTTATGATTTCGCCACAGATTCCATACCCTTCTTTGACATTCAATTCTTCTATCCACTCTACTAGATTTATAACCTAAACTTATTATATCAGATATGGGTTCACTCTTTTTCGATCTTTATTTGAAATATTCTTCTCCTGATTTGGGGCTTTCACTGCAATTCGGAGCAGAAAACATGTTCAAGAACTTCGAATTTGGCTATAGTAAACTATTTTAATTTGTCATTGTCCTTCAACCTTTACCTGCTTGCCTTCATCCAAGAGGCTCGATTGATATTTCCACTATGTTGAAAATCCCACCAGTCAAGTAGAAAAATAGACTGGTCTTCGTGGGATGGATGGCTGGGATCATTGGCTTCACCAACGAATGAGGTAAGGATTGATGGATTGGGGAATGAATAGATACAGAGGATGTTCTAATGTGGTCTGATTAGTAAGTATTAGTAAGTATTCAAGCTTCATATACTTTATTTGTGTTTTCAGTGGTTATAGCTTCTGCATATGCACATTCATACTCTTCTAGGGCTCTCCTACAACCTCTTCATGCCTTCGGAATTTTTCCCATAGAGTATTAATCTTAATGCACAACCGATCCAACCATCCAACTTGGGTGTTAGCTGCCCGACTGGATAAATTAGGGGCATTCCCCTAGCATCGGTGGGATTAACCTTTCCATTCCTCAGTGCTTTAATATGTTGGGGGTTAATGTTACAAGGTTGGCTTGCTAATCCTTTTGAGTTCTCCAATAACTTTGATACAAGGGTTTCCACCTTCATGTACTATCCCTCATCTTCTTGTATTTCCACAAGAGGGAGATGGACAAAGAGGATATCTATACTTTATGCATTCAGGACCGGATAATATCCATTTGCATGTAATGAACGCAACGGTGAATCCATGGCGTGCCGAGAGGCACTGGGCGAAATCGGTGAATGGGATAAGATGGTCCATTCCTCCGCTGGGAAAAATGGCAACATGAGGCGTTCGGCTTCCCATTCTCACTGCACTTATCTTCACAGGACAACACTGCTGCAGCTATGCTTCACGACAGTTGCCTGCCATTATCATTTAGCATGGATCCATGTTCGAGCACATATGGAGATAAAATTGCACCCTTACAGAACTCTGATAGGGAGAGTCTGTATGGATACATTTGACAGGTATTTTTCTGATCTTATTTATATGACTTTTATTGTTAAAATTTCAAAGGATTTAAACTTGTATACTAAATTTTTCTAATCTTATCAATAAACTTGTTTGTCTCAACTTAATTTGTTTCCTCTTTGACTTGCAAAAAAGGAATGTCATGCAATACCTGACTACGCCGTACCTCTTCTCTAAACAGATCGATCTCCCCTTACTTATAACAACTTGGAATCATTCCACTCAAATGGTCTCTATGAATGACACACAAGAGATACGAATCTATTTAGGCTATATGGCTTATCCCGGGGTCCTGGCCAACCTAACAAGGTTTCTTTTTCATTGTGGAAATTCTCTTTGAACTGGAATATGAGAAAAACAAGCATGACCAGGCTCCCCGTAGCAAGTTATTGTTGTCATAAATTTTGCATGTAGTAAATTGTGTCTATTATAAACCCTAATTTATAACAGCAATCATTAAATTAAAAGTATCATGTATTTGGGATCTAATTGAGCATTTCTAGTACTATCTTAGCCCTCTAGTACTTGGGGGCTTTCTTCAATCTGCAAACATGGGTTTCCTTGTCATGTTCCTCAAAGCCCTGTGGTTGTCATGACTTGGCTGAGATTATTGACCTCATACATCCCAATCAATTTATCATACATCTCCTTTGACTTCTTTGGCTGGGACACATAGGTGATGAAATGGTCTCTAAGAGAGTCAATGATGAGCTTTTTGGCCTTGGTCTCACCTTTCTTGTACTTGTATATGACACTGGCATTGACATTCTGAGGAGGTTCAGCTACTTGGCCCTGCACATCATTCTCTTCAAGGGTAAGATCCAATCTAGCCCTCCATGCTGCGAGGTATCATTCAATTTC